>LUVW01000015.1:461798-568798 GCA_001661515.1 Capniomyces stellatus | reverse complement strand
GCTTCAGAGTTTCTAGAAAACATATTCAGAATTCATGGAATGCCGAACGACATCATCTCAGACAGAGGAACACAGTTCACGTCCAAGTTTTGGCGCAGCCTGTTCCAACAGCTAGGAGTCAAGATAAAGCTATCCACAGCCTTCCATCCAGAGACAGACGGACAGACAGAGAGGGTCAATCAGATCTTGGAACAATATCTGCGTATGTTTGTCAACTACCAACAAGACAATTGGAACACTCTACTACCTATAGCCGAGTTCGCGTACAACAATTCGGTACAGGCTGCAACAGGTACATCGCCATTCTACGCACTATATGGGTACAACCCAAAGTTTGAGGCCCCAATCATACCAATAACAGACATACCAGAAGCCAACGCTAGGATTGAGGAGATACACAAAACACACGCACAGATGGTATTAAATTTACAGAAAGCAGCAGAGGATCAAAAGAGGTTTACAGACAGAGGAAGGATGGAACACCCAGAGATGGAAATAGGAGACTCAGTATGGCTTTCAACAAAGAATATCCAGACCACAAGACCATCAGGAAAGCTAGACTGGAAAAAACTAGGCCCATTTCAGATTACAGGGAAAATAAACGCAGTTTCGTACAAATTATCACTGCCGGAGACCATGAAGATTCACAATACCTTCCACGTCTCACTGCTGGAAAAGGTTACCCCAAACACCTTAGAAGGCAAAAGAATCGACCCACCACCACCAGTATTAATCGAAGGACAAGAGGAATTTATAGTTAAAGAAATCTTGGACTCCAAGAGGTACCGGAGAAAATTAAGGTACAAAGTGGACTGGGAAGGGTACGGACCCTCAGAACAAAGTTGGGAACCAAGGGAGAACCTTAACTGCCCCGACCTCATCAAAGAATTTCATGATAAATACCCAGAAAAACCGGGTATTTAAGTAAGGACTTAATGCATTTACAACGTATTTTCAACTTAGTTTGATTTTGATATTAGTTATTTTATTTTATTTAGTCTATTTTATTTTCTTCAGTTATTTTATTTTCTTTAGTTATTTTAATTTATTTAGTTATTTTATTTGATTTAGTTTTATTTGATTTTAGTTTTATGTTTTTGAAACAAATCTTAAACTTCGGAGGAAATTTAGTTAATAATAATTCTACCATAAGAATTATTATTGAGTAAATTTCCAAAGAGAAAACAGAAAGAGTCATTTATTTGACAATCTTTCAATCAACAGAAATCATCGGTGTTTCTAAAGGCTGTTTTCAGAGCAGCTGGAAATTATTTCCGCAGACGGAGTTGTCAAATCCCAAAAGGGAATCGATAGAATAGTGGGCAGGTTAGGATCCAGACATCGGAATGTCAGTACGCGGATATATCGACCTATGATGCTTGAGAAGCAACACCCACTAAACTTGACAACCCCGCCATTCAAAGCTCTTAGGAGTATTTTTATATACCCCACCAGACGGGCGAGATTATTCAACCAATTGGTTAAAAACAATATTTTAATTATTGGGTTTTTATTTAAAACCAATAGTCAAATGTTGAAGATAAACTTCAAAAAAAAAAAATTCAACAGATCCAGGTCATATTTATAGACAATCGATCAAATGGAACATTTAAGTCAAGCTTATGGGTTTCCTGGAAAAATCGAATGAATATCAGCCAAACAAATAGTCAAAACCCATTTTAAATTTCAATTTAAATCATTAAATTAACGTATTAAATCGAACAATTTTTTTAAGGAGGGGATAATGTAAGGATCCAATAAAGCACCTCGATTTAATAGTTAAATAGTTTTATTAATTTATCAATTCAATTTATAGTTAACAATTCATTACGTAATCCATTAGCTTAAAAGCCTTAGTCCTTTTCAACTTTTATACACTAAGTCTTTTAATCTCGTTTACACCTTAGTCAATAAACGATTTCTTATACAATATATCTTTACATATATAGTCACTTCATTATTGAATCATAACACCACGACACGTTTCCATTGACAGCTGATTCCATTCGATCTCCACCCGCTCCCACAGCTCGAGCATTCCTGAGGGTGGGTGGTCATAATTAGCAAGTCTTCTCTTGACTATCGCCCATATGGTTTCGATTGGGTTTAGATCAGGAGACTGTGGAGGCTACTCCAGCGTTTCGAATTGCTGTCCTTTGAGCCACTCAACCACAATTTTAGCTGTGTGTTTGGGGTCATTATCGTGTTGAAAAATCACGTGACTTGGATTCAAACCGTAGTAGCTGATTGTGCTGATGAGCTCGTCATTAAGAATTTCCAGGTAGCCTTCCTTATTGAGCTTGCCGTATATCTGACACAAGTAGCCTGGACCTCGATCAGTGATACACCCCCAAACCATGATCGATCCGCCATGGTGCTTAACGGTCTGATTTATGTTTGCCTCCTGCAATCCCACGCCTGTTCGTGCCCAACTCCACTGGTTACCATCTGACCCAAACCTGTTTATCTTTGTTTCATCCGACCAAATCACCCGCTTCCAATCATCAACTGTCCAGTGCAGATGGTCATTTGCGAATTTTAGCCTTTTCTTGATATTTTTGCGCGAGAGTCTGGGCTTCAACACTTTCTTTACGGACAAAACGTCATGCTCGTTCAAGGCCCGTCTGACTGTCCTTTCTGAAACAATTGCGACATTATCTTTTGCCAGCTGCTTGGTCACCGATTTTGCCGATTTATGAGTTCCGGACAAAATTTGACGAACAACATGTCTCTTGGGCTGTGGNGATTTTGCCGATTTATGAGTTCCGGACAAAATTTGACGAACAACATGTCTCTTGGTCTGTGGTGATAAACTTGGTCTACGGCCTGGAGAGTTGTTGAGGTTGAGCGTCTGAGTGCTTGACTTTAACCTATGCACACTAGACTTGCTTGTGTTGAACTGTTTGGCAACCTGTCTGATTGATGTTCCGTTGCTTAGTGCCTGGATGATGTCTGCTTTTAACTCACTGGATAGTTTAGGCATGGTTGAATTTTATTTTAAAAAAATAGTTAACTGTAAGCAAAGAACACTTGAGTAAAGTTATAGACAATTATATTGATTAATGAGACTATGGTGACAAAAACAAAATTTTAAATTTTTTTTGGACAAAATTGTCCCAAATGAAAATATTTTTTGAAACTCCATAAAATTTTAAAAACGCACTTTGACTGGATAAAATTTAGTGAATAAGTAGAAAGTGCGTAGTAAAACCTAAATATATATTCTGATAAATACTGACATATAAAGTTGCTTAATTATTATAATTTGAATTTATTTTTGAAAATTTTGGGACAATTGTGCCGCTCACTGTACCATTGTCTACGGCCAGTATAACCCGATACATCCACGAAGTTTCAAAATTGATCATAATGCCGCCAGGTTCGACAATTCCGAAAGCAAGAGCAGTCGGTGCAACAGTGGCAGCTAATGCGGGCATATCTTCCGACATAATTGTAACGCAAGCGTTCTGGTCTAGTTACACAATGTTTGATAATTATTATCGCTTGTCCCGCACCACAGGTACAAATCTGACACAAGCGATATTACCTTTGGAGTCACTTAACATGACTCCATCCAATGACGTATAATAAAGAGTTAATTTAGTCTTTGACGACTATTAACTAATATTATTTCTCGCTCTTTTTCTCTTTCAACTTTTTACCAAACCTCGACTATTGTGTTTGTCTTGATAGAAGAATACGATGGTCTATTTGATTTTTATTTTAATTCAGTCCCAATTACATTAACTCATGACAAGACCCCAATTGACATTGGATTATACATCAGTAGTATACCGATTTAATTCAATAATTTCGCTTTTTATTCATATTAAATCCAATATCAATCGGTTATATATATATTGCAAATCACAACTTATCTCACATTCTTATCAAACAAAACATTTTGAAAAAAAACGCGTGAATTAACTTCGACTTTTTACAAAAAAATTAAAATTAAAATCGATCAAAATTAAAATTAACTGTAATACAGAAATCATGAATAACTAGCAACTCAGCTTTCATGTTTCATATTTTAAACATACAAGTAATATAGTAGTTAGCTATAATTTTATAATATGCGTACTGGGGGAATAACGGCTAGAGCATCTAGTACATCTAGAGTAGATTATGATCAGGAAAGACAACTTTTTGGTGGTTCGGATAGTTCATCATCTACTCTAGATACTCTAGATTCTCTAGATTCTCTAGCCGTTTTGCCTCTAGTACGCATCTTATAAGATTACAATTAATTGATAATATTTGTATGTTTATAAATCAAATTATTGATTATGATGGATTGGGCTTTAGCGTTGTATTTACTGATTTTCCGAGTTTTATAATTTTTTACTTTTTAAATTTACTCTTTATATCCAACTTTTTTCAAATGTTTTTGTTAGCTATGCTTTATTAGGCAACGCGATAAGTGTATAACTCGTTAGTTAGGTTAGGTTTGGTTGATAAATATGTGTCAGAAATCTATACTTTTTATTAGAATTATGCCGATTTATATTATATATGAGAAATACTATTTTATTATTTTATTATTTTATTATTTTATTATTTTAATCTTTTAATCTTTTATTCTTTTATTATTTAAATCAACATTTTTTTGGTTTTTCTTAGCTAATGGTAGGCAAGATTTGATTTACTTTCAAATTACAGTTTGATGATTTTATTTTCTAGAAAATATTCGATGCTAACGGAGTGTCAAGTTAATCAATACATTGGAAATAATACAAGTCGATAATTTGATGACAAAAGAGGGAGAGGAGTTACCGGCTTACTAGGTTAAAAATTCTAGAAATCTTGTTTAACCGCTCATCAGTAAACTTGCATGCTTTGACTTTGTCTATTGTAGGCGCTAATAAAAAGTTAATTTAGTCTATAACGACAATTAACTAATATTATACTTTACAAATAACTATTAAAAACATGTATATTTCTGGTTCATAACGGACCCCTTTAAACGTAAACATTTCATTTTTCATTTCAGAATTCCAAGTCAGTTCTATTGTTTTTATAACTTTTGTTGGGCCTATTATCAAAATAACCAGATCATCCAATTGGGTATACAATATGTAAACTAAATGTATTAGCCTCTAACTTTTAGCTTTATGTTCTATATTTAACACAATATTGGTTCTTGGTCGCTAAAACTGTACGTTTTTTTTTGATGAATTCTTTTTAAATTAATAATCGATGTTTTTTTACTGCTTTTGGCTTCCTTGGGATTTGATTTTGTAAAAAGTTTACCTTCAATCAAAACAATATTTGTTTTTCCATTTCCAGTCCTGATAGATTCATATTTTCGACAAATTTCAAGTTTAAAACTGACACTTTTACATTTCATTTCGTCCATGAGCTCTTGATTACAAAGTTTTTATCACCAAAAAATGTAACTAGTTTTACTGCTAATTTATTCTCTATTAATGAGGCCGCGTTCTGATTTGAAAAGCTAAAATCGAACTTTTTTAGTGAGTTCGAAAAAATAGCAAAATAGCAAGATATATGCACAATTACCAAGTGGGTATTGGATAGCTTTTAGTGCAAAAAAGCTTGTTCACGATTCTAAAAAACCGAGTTATTAGACTGATAACTTGCAATTTCTAAAAATAATACTGTAAAGTTTTAAAACTGAAAACGAGTTAGTTTACTAGTTTTTTATCAGATAGCCATTGAAGATACTATATTAGGAATCACGATATTTTTCACGAAAAAAAAAGCAGTTTAGGAAACTGGTTGTTAGTAAAAATGACCACGTTATTAAATTATCCCAAATTCAAAGCTTAGCGAATTTTACCATTTAAATTTACTTGAAATTGTTTTAAAAATAGCAAAGTAAACTGCGAATGTGGCCAAAATGACCCTCCGCCAATAGTTGAGCGTGCCTTTAGTCCCTCAAACAGCCTAGATTATTCGAACAAAAGTGAATAATAGTATTAATTAATTTTCGCCTAATGTCTCGATTAATCTTCCTACTAAAGTCAAGTTGGTGTTAATGCTAGCTTTAATTATAATCGAAGCAGCTTAGTTTAAGCAAGGCTTTTGTAAAATCTGCAATTTGTTCAAGTTGATTTTGGTTTTTTAAAAGTTATTTGTCCTTTTTTTTTCTTCTTATAATTTTTTAAAACACAAATATGAACAGGCCATTCGATTGCAACAAAGAAAGAAAAAAGCCGTATATCTCCCACAGATCCATCAATGCTCTGCTAGAACGCGAAAACAAGATAAACGGATTGACCAATACTAATATCGACAATGGAGGTAAGTTAGTATTTAGATTGGTAGACTTTAGCTTCAATAGCTGTTTTATTTCTTTTTTGCTTGTTTATGCAATCTGAGCTTATAATTGTGCCGCATTTCTCTAAACTTGCGCATTTGTGTTAACATTACTTTTAACAGGCTGTCCAAACAATTTCTACCTAGAACATCCTTCATTACTCCTCGCATTAAAGAGTTGCGTGATAATTAAAGATGTTGCTTTAAGAATCGGCTTGTAAGTGCTTGTTCAATTACACAATTCCTGCTCCTTTTTTTTGATTGAATGCTGATCACTTGCGCCATCTTTATTGGTGTCTTTTTTTCCACGAGCCTTCAAATAATATACTTTTTAGCCCCAATCGCACATACTGCACTGCTCAGTCGATATCGTTCAGAATGCACATAATGGGTCTTCATCAAGATTTTGATACTATGGTAAGCACAACAATATACGTTACAAACGTTTTAACTCTGGTGCTATTAAGGACACTTTTGGCTTATCGAGCTAGCGACTATTTCGATCTGCAACTAGGACTTGGCGATAGCTGTATTATTTGTGTCTTCAAAAATGGAGGAAACTGTCAAAAAGTTAAAGGAAATAGTACACAAGGCGTACTTTTTAGACCAGACAGAAAAAGATTTTCACAAGGTTGACGAAAGTGTAGGTTAATCGATAATTCTATATCACCTTATACACTCTCTGTATTTGGTAACTGTTATCCTTGCCATACCCCCTCACTCCTTATGTTTAGCTATTTAAATTCTAAAACTATAGTTTATAATTGTAACTGTTGGTAACTTTAGTTGGCGGAAAGGATTCGTTTGTCCGTATTAAAGTGCGAAAAGGCGATTTTAAAGGCAATTGAGTTTGACTTTAACGTTTCGGAAGTACACAGACTTTTTATTAAAATAGCAAGGGTTTTAAAACTACCTAAATCTGTATGTGAGGAAGGATGGCAGATCCTTACTGATTCGTTTCAAACTACAGCACCAGTGGAGCATTCCCCGTTGGTTCTGGTAACTGGTTCAATATATGTTGCCATCTGTTTGTATGGCGTAACACCAGGTTCGCAGTCGCATGATTTGTATAAATTAATTATTGACGACTTGAGGGGAATAAATCATGGTAAATCCAAAGGTCTTGAAAGCAAAGTAAGAATTTGTATTTGTATTTGTATTGGTATTGGTATTGGTATTGGTATTGGTATTGGTATTGGTATTGGTATTGGTATTGGTATTGGTATTGGCGTTGGCGTTGGCGTTGGCGTTGGCGTTGGCGTTGGCTATGTATTACTCATGTTGCTTTTAGTAAACTTTCAGTACTTGTACAATCTATTGTTTTAGACCTTCAATGAAAACCTGGCTATAAGTGATCATATCTTGGGGGACACGGCTGATTTCAGGAATTTGGCTTTAAACAAGTTCAACTCTCTAATTAGCGAAGGCTTTGATATTGAATCCAACTGGTGGACACGGTTTTCAGTAAAAACTGACGAGATAATAGGTATTTTCAATATGCAAACCTTCTTTTATATTGAATTGGCCTTGTTCTAGCGATATAGTTTTCACTGTTTAAACATTTTCCAACCTAAATCGGTCACTGATATAGAGTTTTCCAAGAACATTCTGGAAGTATACCTGTCATATAAAGTTGTTTTGGACAAAATGGGATCTGGATTCATAAGCCAGTTCAAGAGTGGCTGTATAAGCAGCAATATCGAACAAAGGGTGTTCAGCTGTGTTAGAAAACAATCTCGCTAAATTCGCCCTTTTATTTATTGAAATATTCATCGTTTTAGATTGGTATAATTTTACTTTGTTGGTTTGGACGTTTTTACTATTCCATTCTTTGTATACTAGCTATCGATTTTAAAATAATACATTTAAAATATAATAAAGCGGAGCAAGAGCAATATTGGTTGTGATCTCCAGCTATACATCAGTAGAATTGACTCGTTAGAGCCAGATACGCACATGTTTCAAATACCCTTGGATGTTACCTGACACATACATTAGCTGACTTCCAAAGTGTGTAGGAGCCACAGATGGCTTTAATGTCGAAAAAATCCTCTCAATTGACAGCTTTAACATATGCCAACCATTTTGAGGTAGACCAAGCGGGGGCTTAACTCCACGTTGCTTTGTCGTATCGCTGCATCGTATCGTATCTATGTTGTTTTTTTTTCACCACGCTGAGGAGCAGGCCTTTTTTACTTGTTTTATTATTATTGAAATTGGCCTTTTTCATTTGACTTGTTTTTTATTTTCTATTTATTTATTTGTTAACTCCGTCCAATCAAGTATAGCAATAATAGTGAAAAAAAATGAGTTTGATCTGAAATTCTCGGATCTACTAAATAAACTTGCAATAAACCTCAATAAAAAAAGGCCTTTTAAATCAAAAGATAAAAAAGTCTAGGCTTTAACATCATCCTTGAGCACGATAAACCTGATAACCTTTTTCACCATAGAATTTATAAAATAGAAAAATGAGCTTTCATTACAAGTTATTGTCCCAAAGGACTTTTAATTCCGACCTGTTGAAATCACGATTATTTAGTACTTGCGGAGTGGCGAACTTTTCGAGAAACTTGCTTACAAAATCCAGCTTGGCTAAAAGCCCGAATCCTAAATTTAACACTTTTGTTAGATTCAACCATTCAACCCTAAACACCACTGGTATTCCTAACCAATATCTGAAAAAAAATGACATTCTACCAAGATTAAACCTCCTAGTAAGACATTACTCTAGCTTGCCTGAGCCTATTCTTGCCAGCGTGTACGAAGGTCCATTAACAAAGGCAGCAAAGGTCCTGAAATGGACCGCCATTTCCTCAGTTGTTGGGGTCACTGTAGCAATTCCGTGGTTTCTTGGTGTAGAAAGTACACTCCCCATGTCAGCACGTTCGGTGCTCATGTTTACCAGTAAGTCTTGGCTACTTTTGATACTCAATGGCTGCTTTGTTTGTTTGTTTATTTTTGTTTTGCCGCAGAAACACCCTTTTAACTTTTTGAACTGCTGGTTACTGTAGCGTTTTCAATGATGGCTTCTTCTCTTTTAATGGTCACTTGGGCATTTAGGCCATATATCACAAGAGTTAGGATCTTCAACCCAAGTAACAAAAACGTCTCTAGCTTCAGCAAGATAAATTCAGACTCGATCATGTTGGTGGACACTTTGAGCTTTTTTGCTAAACCGATAACAAGATCTGTTAGAGTAGGCTCGCTGAAAAGACTTGAGGACCGTCCTTTAAAGACATTCGAGGTGACTGATGAAACAGTTATGACTCCTGAGCAAATAGGTCTGATTGGTGGCAGCTTAGCAAAAGAAATCACATCAGCTAAAAAAGGCGACACCTTCTACATGCACCTGGATATGGAGCTTTCCCCAGAAATAAATGATGTTGTAAAACATGTCTGTTAGTGCAATGCACTTTGGGCTGGATGATACTAGTGTGTATTTTCTAGTGACAAATATAACCATTGTAGAATAAAGCGACATTAAACACTGTGATGCTTTTACCTTTTTGCCTTTAGTTTTCTTTTTCATTTATATTTTTACCAAGTCCAAATACTACCAATAAATATGTTGAATATTTCGGTGATATCTTACTTATCAGGCTTGCAGTCATAATGACATGCATGAGAAGCAATACCGAGTAGCAAATACCAGCATTGTCTGCAGCAAACTTTCTGGTTTGCGTTGTGTCTGGCTTAGCAACGTTCCGGATTTAGACCAGCCAGACATGCCAATAAACGATATGGCGCCTTGGGTATTTAGTTGTAACAACGCCATGCTAAAAAAAATGGAAATAGTAGACGTGGCACCCTATACAACTGTTTTCGATTTTAGGAACTATGACACCTACAAATATATTTATTAAAATACCACGCTACAAACTACTGGTAAGTTTAGGTCATTGTGTATAGTTTTAGTATTGATTCCAAAAAGTAATATGTTTGTACTATTTTATTTTTTGAACAACTTTTGAATCCAATTTAAAGCTAATGTTTAGTTTTTTTTTTTTATTGAATTTATTGTTTGGTTTTCGTTAATCTCGTTTTTTTTATTGATTAAAGAATAACGCGATAACTCGTAAGAAAAAAGAGCAAAAAAAAAAAAGAGCAAACAAACATTCACCTTTTTTCTGTTTTGAGTCATACAGTTGAATACTAAAACGTGAAAATATATAGTATTCATAAACGTATGTATAGATTAAATACAGTAAGGAGAAAAAAGGAGAAAGAGAGAGAATAAAACAACAACAAAGACAAAAGCAAAAAAAAAATAGACAAAAGCAAAAAAACAAACAAAAAAACAAACAAAGTATTGGTAGGAAGATATGAGCTCATCGACGCCAACAAAAACCAGTGGAGCCAAAGAAAACAACCAGATTAGCGTAAAAGTTAATTCGGTTAGCAATTTGATAATAGGATGTAAGCCGTTTGTGGAAAAGGATGGGGAACAGAGGCAGGCTGAGATTCTGTCTATTAAACAAGTCACTTTGGTAGCAAAGAAAAATCAAGATGGTGTGAGCTTGAAAGACAGGCCAAAAGAGCTAGATCCAAATTCAGCAAAACTAGATGAGGAGAATGGTAGCACGCTGACATTCTACGTGCATTATATAGGATTCAACAAACGGTTGGACGAGTGGATTCCGGAAAGCAAGGTGGTTTTGGATAGACTTGTTGAATTTCCAAAGAACAAAAAGTTTAAGGTTGGAATGAATTCAAAGGGGTCTGGAGCAGACGATGGTTTAGCGGTTTCGGGTGATTCAAGGGCAGCTAAGAATGAGGCAAAGGGAACGAATAGTAAGGCGAACGAGAAAAGTAAAGGCAACAGGAAGAGCAGCAAGGACGCGAATTTGGATTCGGCGGAAGTTTCAGAATTAGAGGAAATTCCTGATTCGTCAATGTACACCGAAGCACCAGAAAAAACAGAGATGGGAGATGAGGGAGGTGGAATGAGTGTGCCTGGCGGAACGGGAGGGTATGGAGCTCCACAAAGTACTAGCGAGATTGCGCGTATGAAGAATCTTACGATTATACAAATGGGAGAGTATACAATAGAGCCGTGGTACTTTTCGCCATACCCAGAGTCGGTTACAAAAGCATCGATTTTATATATTTGTGAATTCTGTATGAATTACTACTCATCGGAGAGGCAGATGGATAGACATAGACAAAAGTGCACTTTGCAGCACCCTCCAGGAAATGAAATTTATAGATTTGAGGATATCTCGTTCTTTGAGATTGATGGAAGAAGGCAAAAGACATACTGCCGGAATCTATGCCTGCTGAGTAAATGTTTTCTGGATCACAAGACGTTGTATTATGACGTGGATCCCTTTTTGTTTTATATAATGACGCGAAACGACGAGTTTGGGGCACATATAATAGGATATTTCAGCAAAGAAAAGGAGTCCTCGGAGAATTATAACCTTGCGTGCATTTTGACGTTGCCTCAACACCAAAGATATGGGTATGGTAGATTATTGATGCAGTTTTCATACGAGCTAACAAAAATAGAGGGGAAGTTGGGGTCGCCCGAAAAGCCACTGTCTGATCTGGGGCTGCTGAGCTATCGGACGTACTGGGCAGAGATTTTAGTAGAGCTATTGTCAGATTTCCGAGGCAGTATTAGCATTGAGGAGCTGAGTAGAATGACATCCTTTACTTCTCAAGATATACTCCACGCTCTTTTCAGCATTGACGCGATTAAATACTACCACGGCCAACACGCGATTGTTTTCAGCGAGGCTGTAATCGAGAACTTTAAAAAAGGCAAAACCAAGAAGAGAAGAAGGATTGATTCAACCTGTATCAAATGGACACCCCCAACGTTTTCCTCGCTTGAGCTTCGTTATATTTAAGATTATTTAAACTATAAATCGTTTTTCTAAACAACACTTGTACATTTATTTTGATTTAACCTCCAGCAACTGCCTGCCAGATCCTTGACTATTCCGACTGCCAATTTATCTAATATTCGATTTATAATTATGCTTTTTTTTCAAATATAATATATATATACAATAAACCAGCGACTTAAAGCTACCCAATTTTTCAAACCTAGTGCTAGATAAGGTTAGACTCGACTTGATTTGATTCACAGCTTCGTGGTCATTCTTGGAGTATCAGCCATGTAACAATATGCACTAAACTGGTTTACCACTTTGATAAATAAATACTTTTGTATTGGATAACGAAACCACAATAGTGGAAAAATAACAACAACAAAATAAACGAGAATTGGAGGTTGATGGTTGATGGTTGATGGTTGATGGTTGATGGTTGATGGTTGATGGTTGATGGTTGATTAATTAAATTCACAAGTGTGACTGCAAGATGTGTTGTGGGAAAAGATACACACACATTCAGTGGTGTGAATAAAGAAACAAGGTTAGATTTGAATGAATTGGATTAAGAAAACAAAAAAAACAAAAAACAAAAAGTGAGATGGATGAAGAGTTGAGCAAGAGAAAAGACACTATTAAAAGAGAATATGGATACAACCAAAAAATAAAATAAAACAATAAAAAATAAAAAAAATAGTGTGTAGTTAATGAATCAAGTTGAGAAAATGAAGGCGGAGGGTGGGAATGGAGAGAAATGGGGTGTGAGGGAGGAGAGGGATAATACATAATGTCTAGCTATAAAATATACAAACAATAAAAGCCTCATAATGCCAATGCACACTTAGCTGTGTATCAGGTACTGAAAAGTAAGTAAAAGAGCAAGGTATTAAGATAAATTTGTCTAGTGGTAAAATAAAGAGAATGGCTATAAAACAAAGAAGGTTGGGGGTGGGAGGATTCAAGAGCGGGATTCAGAAGTGCAATCTACATCGGTTACAACAGAGATACCTAAAACGCTGTATGCAGATGATATGGACTGTCTGTTGGTGTGTCTGACAAAAGCGTTTGTATTTGAAGATGTTGTTCTTCGAAGAATATCGGAGGAGCTGCATGACTGCTGCTCCAAATGATCATAGTGATCAATCTCAGAGGAGTCAATAGTGCGCTGGCATGGGATATGACCAGACTCAGAACTCACTGCTGTGTTTGGAACAACTGAGCCAATTGAGTTAGTGGGTACAATAGATAAGACTGATGCAGAAACTACGCTTTGTGTCAGATCAGCCGAGTTCATGTCGACTATGGGGATAATCTCTTGGTCATTTGATATGCACTGTAGGTCTTGCATTGCTGAAGCTGTGCTATTTTCTAGGCAGCCAACATCTGAGTTTAGTCGGATTCTCTTTGAACTTTCAGTATCAACAGCATCTTGGCCCACTCGTTTAAGGCTCTCTTTGCTGCTCTTGTTTTGCTTGGACCTGACCTTGGAGTTCCTCTTGGCTGCCATCTGCAACATCGACACCTTCACTCGATAATCCAGTCCCAGTTGTGCGCTCACGTATGAAAAAAACTCTGACAATCTGCAAAAGTCCCAATCCAGCGCTAATGCCTTCAGGAATGTTTCTTGGTATAATCGGTGTGGCCAGAATACAAAAGATAGGTTGCTGATTAGCCTTGCCACTTGTAAGCAAGGCCAGTCTCTTGTGATCTCTCTAATCAACACCCCTCGTCGATTCTCCCCTTCAATCATTCTCTCGTGCGTTTCGTTTATTCCGTTCTTGGTCTTCTGGCTTCTCTTTTGGCTTTCAGGCCGTGGAATCGACCATTCTGCTGTTACGTGTCGGATTATCAGTGCTGTATTTTCCACCTTCCACGAAGATACTAGCCACTTTAGCGCGTTTATCATTTTATCAACCGGGTAATCGTTGGCTATTCGTTGGAGGTATGCTGCTATTATAACTGCATTCTCTTCATTCTTCAACCATACTTGGAAAGATGCATCGTAAAGATTGTCCATTTTTTTAATGTTGGCTTCAACATCCTGCCACATATCTTCTGCTTTCGAGTTCATGTCATATCTAACCAGTGAATCTGTATAATTTTATTCTTAATTAGTTTTAATTTCTAAGCAAATGTCACACCAAGGCTAAATCCTGTGCACTTTTTTTTATACTTTGTATCGCTTTTTGTCTTAAAATAAAACAAACAAAAGTGTGATAGGAAAGGTGCGATGATCTCCTCTTTTTTTTACAAGAATACTCTAGCCTTGGTATACCAATATATATATAAAATACTCGGCATTCAATCTAAACACAGTTATGTTTACAGTCGGATTCTCACCTTCGGACCACCACTCACAGCTTTTGTTTTGTGCGAGGTTTCGTATATTATTGTACATTTTTCGAGGCCGCTGGGTATAAAGTAACAAGATTTGTATATTGATAAGGCCTAAAAAAACCCCCCTATTGTAAAAATAATAAAAGCAAAGATTGTAATGTAGCAAAAATGGCAAGAAACTAAAATCTTTCGAAAAAAAAATAAACTATATAGATGTATTCAAGTCGGAACCTTCGTTGCTGAATATAATATTATTTTAAAAAAAATAAAAAAAGAGAGAAATGCTAGTAACAGATAAAGCACCACACGGCATCCCTTCATTATTTTTGTTTTACTTTACTAATACCCACCTTTATTATTATCTTTTTCCGCTTTCCCTTTTTATCTATCTTAACCACCACACCTTACTTTATGACAGTAACTTGTTACTAATTATCGAACTTATTCTTTTTTATCCGTCTTTTAATTGCGACTATAATTTTTTTTTCATCATTTTTCAGGTTTTGTAAATATTATAGTACACTTGCCAAAATGTGCCTAAAAAATGAATTAATGTTTTCAACTTAATATTAGCTATTTCCTTTTAGCCAATAAATTTAGCCAGCTTTTATAAAAATGATTTCACATAAAATGAAAATTGGCGTGTAAGTGTATTCTATAGCTTCTCCAATAATTTATTTAAAAATTAATATTTGAATTCTACGCTTTTTGACACGATATTCATTGGGCAGATTTTCATAATATGGGTGGCTAGTTCACCATTTAAAATAAAAACAAAAAACAAGCTATAAAAACAAAATCCATCTTGGTTATTTATAAGCCTCTAAAATCTACGGTTCAATATGACTCGAATGGGATTCTTACTTGCCATCCTTTGAACGTTAATATGTTGCTCTTTTTCAAGCCTAATGGCAAAGTAAAGCGCTAAAAACAAAATATACCCCTTTTCAAAACTCCAAACGCAACAAATAGCGTCGCTTAACCTCCAAACGGTCTAGTTTCTCTGTATGGCTGTTTGGTTATATGGTTGTATTGGCTATTTAGCTATTTAGTTGTATGGGGAACTATTTCGAGCTCATCTATTCAATTATCGAGCCATTCAAGTGAATTTAAAACACATGATACAAAGCCCAAATTCGCTTTGCTCAAAGTTTAATTGACATATACTCAAAACTATAGCAATAATAAAACAACCCCAAAACCCTTGTGATTTATTAAAAAATCGTGTAAACCTATTAACAGCAAACAAACCGTGTTTATCTGCAATGGAAACATAGATTAACCCTAGATTTATAAGGTCTGTTGCTAGACTGTGTATCCATTTCAAGATTGTTACAGGGGTTTGTTGTGCTCGTTTCAATGCGAGCTAAGAATCTCATTGCAAAAAAGATTTACACGAGAATTCAACTAGTGATGGATAGCCAAGTTTTGTTTTTGTTTTACTCCTGTTATAACAATTACTCTTCATATGTGAAGCTAATAAACATTCAACGCAGAATTATCACTGGAGTTAGCCCTCACTGTATGACATGTACCAACACCAAAGTTGGCAAAGTACAGGTTGACAATGCCAATAGATTAAAAACACCAACTATCATATTAAAAAAATAATCACCAACTATACCTTGCCATTAATTTAAAATTATAGAAACAACAGCTAATTCTAGTGACGTTAAAAAATACAACCCCCCCCCCCCCCTCCCCCAATGATTTCCTGTTCAGGTTAAAACAATTTGGTATCCTTACAATAAAAAAGTAAAATAAACCCCAATTTAGTATCAGCTTATGACGATGAGCAACAAAACTAGATTAATTCCTTAATATCCTGAGGTTATTGGTAAACTTACAAATTGCCAATCTTTTTAATTGTTTTTTTTCCTCTTTAATTTCGATTTTTATCAAACGTATTATCATTTACTTTAGCGCCACTTAATTGGACAACGGACTTTGTTTACTTTTCCCAGCCTATTCGCGAAATACAAATCGCTCATTGTAGGCCTTAAACATCTGCTAAGCTTCTTTTTTAAATCTGCTAAACTTTTGACGTTCATAATTCTTTGTTTATCCTTTACGAAATATTTGACTGTACTGTCGCTCCTGTACAATATCAACTACTTGGCGTGAATTACTTGATTATCACCACATTTAATCTGTAATTTGCACAAATAATCGCTTTTTCTGCCCAGCACAGCGATATAGAAATAAAATTCAAAGTATATCCAAAAAAAATAAATGATACAATGTTATGATGCTACATACCGTTAGTGTTTTAAAACTACCATTGTTCCTCCATAACTTTGCACTAAACGTCAAACACTAGACACATCTAGGATCATTTGGCTGCATTTTTTTATCACTAAAAGCATGCTGGCACATGATGTTATCATGTAGCGTAAACCTACCCAGGAACTTGTCCAAAATGCATTTCTCCATTCTATGTCTTTTTTTACGGCACCTTTCTGTTCCTTTTTTCATACGTAGGATTCTTGGAAATAATAAAACGTATATAACAAAGACAAGTGTTGATAATAGCCAACAGCGAAAGCCCTCCCTCCTCTTTATCCCTCATCCTCACCCTCACCCCACCTAAATACCCTCCCCCTCTTTTTTTAGAATTTAAAACGTTAAAATTAAGACATTAATGTAAGCAAGGTGTAACTAATTTAGAATGAGTGCATTGATCAAGACTTTATAGTGGGGTAAAGAAAAAAAAGTTTACTTCTATCTACATAATGATATAATCTAGTCTAATTCCGTGGTCATTGTTATTAAAATCAGCAAAAGTCATTTGGCATACTTTGAAAACAAACATTGGCTACAAGATTATTCCATGCCCAAGAAATTTATACATGCCCAACAATGAGGCACACTAGTAGATACTTTAAAATGTATTTGCTATTAGTCTGGAAAGCCAAAAGCGATTTCCCAACAACAATACACATTTCCAACGCATAAAGTCCACAATGCAGAGCAGTAAATTTAAAAAGATACAAAGGTGTATGCATTTGTTTTTTTACATTGAATTGATAAGTGCGTGTTTATGTTCCTTATAGAATTACCTGTAGATGCAAATGGCCGAGAAACAACGATGTTACTATTTCCATTTTTCCTCTCCATAACTCATCACACTGTACAAGTCAAAGTAAAGATGTGGCAACTTTTACTTATTTCTGTGATAACCATTTGTTCTACATACAATGCACACCACATTTTGATATTTTAAATGACTGATATCCAGAAATATTGTTCTTGAAAGCATGATCGATTGTTTACTTGCGGGCTATGTTACCAAATGTTCCATCAAGACCTTTTGTTAAAGAGCCTTGGTGCTTGTAAATCAGTCTTACTAGTGCTCGAAACCCACCGTTTCACCAATAAAGCTGAAATTAATTATCTGTGTTTACCTGGTCATAAAAAAGTTAATAGTGTTAGCTGCTAGCGGAACTCGGATGTTTACAAAAAAACAAAGCCCTGCTCACTATTAGTTTAAAAGGCTCCGTTTAGAAAGATAGTATAATACTCGATGTCTATAGTACAGCACACGTCCAACCAGCTCCACCAACATATTTGTTGCAAATTGTCGTCCCTCTTCTAATCTTCTCGGATTGAATAAAGGTCGATGATAAACGTCGTTAACAACGTAAACAACACGCACCCAGGCCAACCAACTAAGCGTTATCGTGGTTGATATATTCTAGCTAAAGATATTTTATAAAACAAACAACATCCCTATAATAGCTGACTGATCTAACCTGTTATAGCTTACTTTGATCTTGGTATTAAAACTTGATAAACCAAGAGAATAAATCGGCTTAAATATACCCAAAGGTGTGGTATTAATGGTTCTGCTATAATCCCGTCTGGTCATTTCAAATATTTATTTACGCGAATATCATTTAATTCGATTTAGTTTGATTTCTTTTTTTTTAACTGAGGCTAAAAGACGAAACAAAAAAAACAACACCGAAAAAGAGGGAAAAAAAACATTAAGCTGAAGCTTGAACTACTACTAATCCTATAACAACGTACATCTCTTTTTTTATTTTAAAAAAACTGAAGCCAAGGCATGGTATACAAGTTTACCTAGTATTGGCACCTCACTGTAATATATATACATATACACGCTTTTCGATTTATAACATATATTACTTCATTTTCCATTTATTTTGGTTAAAAGTAAAAATAAATAAAAAGTGCGAGCCGATCCAAAAATAGTAAATACAAAACAATGTCAAGCTTCAAATTGTTTTCAACGGCGCAATCCAACGTTGCAGTTACGACATACGAATGTAGTTTGCACGGTAGCCTGGCAGACGATTCGGCTTGGATCTTAAAGGAGCGACTTGATGCTGTTTGTGGGGGGAGAGAATCGGGAAGAAAAAGATTGGAGCATTATGAGTTATACGAACCCTGTGGTAAAATTGAAAGATAAACCATAATTAAAATATTGGTTCTGAACAATAGAATCTGATAAAACAATTCAAGCCTCCCTCGAGAGCGATATTATTGTCTAGTTTTTCTTTCTCTCTCTTTTTTTTGCTGTAACCGATTCCTGTCCCTTTAAAGTAGTAATGGTTATAGTAACACCATAATCACGCAATGCACTATTAGCGGGAACCACGTTGTTGTATCATTAATTTGTATACTCGCGGTATATATTTACATAGTGGAGACGCCAATTGGGCCAAAACGAAAAGATGATGTCTTGTTGTACTTACGGAAACAATACAGTATGTCAGATCATGAGAACCCTATACTGGAACGAACGTATGTAAAGAAAATAGTTTGTGTTATCAGACAAAATACGTGTTTACAAGACCAACATGATATATGCCCAAACTCCTGACTATGTTTTAACCAAAATCCAATATGCCGATATTTGACAACCAACTTAGAACGATTGTGGAGTATGGGCAACCAGACTCACGAGCTCGGCGAGGTGCGACAATTAGGCCTATAACCACGTCAACAGTTTATTATGGCGATGCAAAGGAAATCCTAGGCCATCTAGGATATAGGTAAATGTTTATTAATTCACAAAGCAGCCCACTGAACTACTGCTTGAAGCTACTACAAAGTATGTCGATTTTATAAAGCACTAATAGCCAAAATACAAAACCGCGGGTAGAAAATTCTCTGAAAACTTGCGCAATGGGTTCTGGTATCTATACAACGGAAACTGCTGGATCGGGCTGTATCAGATTCTAAAGGTAGTCTTAACAACTTTACTAGCTGAGATTGTGTGCCTGGTGTTTAGAATTAGCAATCGTTCATGAAAACTAGCCTAATGCAAAAAAAAACCAACCCTTGTTTGCGATGTAATTAAAATAGAACGACAGTTCCGGGGTATTGGGCGGAGGAGGGCTTTTGGATCCTTCAGGTACCTGGGTAGTGGAAGTGGCTTCTCAAGCAGTAGGGATGGAGAACGTTGGTCAGACCATCGAGTCACTGGAGGTTGTTAGAAGGCTGATAAAGGGAACAGCGGAGCTTGTTGTTTTGGATCATATATATACACAAAGCAAAATAGCGTATAAATAGACTTTTCAATAGGCTATATTCTTCTACCCTGTTTACCGGGGGATTAATAACAACATAGTGTAAAGCAGCCAAAATTAAAATGAATAAAGCCATAACATAGTGGAGAATAAAGTTTGAATATAAATGAACAGAAGGTCCATCCAATGAACGGTAGTTTTAAATACGCTCCAAAAAGATCAATTTGGCATTGTTGCAAGCATTCTGTAGTTATCGATTCATAGATCAAACCCCAGACTGTTTCCTTTTTGTGCGCTTCTTTAGCTTTGGCTTGCTGTTTGGACTGGATTCTGACTTTTCAACTACGTGGCATAGATCCACACGAACACCAGCAGATACCAACACATCAATCCAGGCCTAAAATATATTCAATTTGGTTTAACGTAAGGTTTGTGCCATAAAAAAGGGTGTTGGTGCCACTGCTTTGCACATCAGGTAGTACCACATGGCAGTTGTTGTGGCGGTAGCGACATAAATGACAATATCAGTAACAGCAATAAGATTTAAAATGTGTAATTGTAATTCAGTATAATAATAAAAAAAAGCAATTACCTTTTGAGTTTCGGACAAAGTATCGCCAGGCCCTTTTACTAGAATAAAACAAGATAAAGCAATGTTATGTATGAAGATTATGCTACTCGTTGTTAAGCAAACGTTTAAAGTAAACCTCTATTCACAAGCTTTTTATACCTTCAGAAAAGACCAGCTTTTTAGTAACTATGTTCCAAGCGCTATAAGGACAGAAAATAATGTTTTAGTGGCTGAATTGTATCAAGGTTCAACTGGCGGAGGGAGCAATAAACAGAAACAGTGGTATGTCTTACCATATATCCGGCATACCGCTTGAATGCGCCTTGTAATCTTTAGATAAATACAAACAAATGTCTGCCAACGCGTTTTTTCCCAAGAGCTATTTTTCAAAAAAAAAGTTATAGATTAATGGTTAATTCGGTAAGAGCAGCTAATTTGCAGGGGAAGTGGTGAACTTACACTAGCTAATTCATAAATCGAGCTGCTAGAATAGTTCCAATTCATTCCTACGCATGAGGTAGCACGGCTACATTCTAAATCATATACAGACTCTATCAAATCAAGACACCCAAAGGTCCTAATTTCGTCTATTCTCGAGTCAATCATTTCTTTTCGGTCTAATTCAAGCGTTTATAATCAAAAAAAAAAGATTAGGTCAGGTCAGGTCAGATCAGCCCAAAAGTATTTAACAAAAAAAAACTATATATATACACAAAGCAGGTAAAACAACAAAATCTGGTGTTTTATGTTTATGGTAGTAGTTCAATTTTTTTTAATAAAAAAAAACTATATAGGAAGGTACTTGCTTAGGTAAAACGCGTCAGTGTGCATATCAAGCGGGTGTGTTTGATACTCAGAATCGAATACGCCATCGACTGGGGAAAAAATTATATCCCAGAACAAACACGAAAAAAGGGTTGTCAAAATTGTATTCTCAGAATGGTATCCAGGCAAACTTTCGTTGAGTAAATAATGCTCAAGCGCAACATCCTCAACTGCACATAATTCGTCATCAGAGTTAATCCACATCAGCCGGCCTGGACTGCCTCTTCGACGATCCGGTGTAGCTTTCACACCTTTGGAATATCAAAATACACAATCACGTACAGTCAATTTAATAAAGTAAACCAATGGCCAGTGCACATATATGGAACCTCCCCTCCCCCTCCTCGCCCTTATTTGGTTATATATATGCTTAATAAGTCTGCAAAAAAAATAATATATA
This sequence comes from Capniomyces stellatus, assembly GCA_001661515.1. NCBI lineage: Eukaryota > Fungi > Kickxellomycota > Harpellomycetes > Harpellales > Legeriomycetaceae > Capniomyces > Capniomyces stellatus. Next base: position 547,051 of record LUVW01000015.1, on the reverse strand, counting down.
CTGAGTGAAGTGAATTTAGCTTATTTGGCGTATCAACTTTACCATAGATAATAACAATGTTCGGTTCAAGCAGTTTTGGTTGGGATATAGAAAGTCTAAGTTGCTCTGGCGTGTCTAATTTCTTATCTACTGCCTCTAATCTACGACTAATATGCTTCAGGTCAACTAAAGTAGCGACAGTAATTATACTTTTAAGTTGGGTGTTATATAAACAACGCAGTAGTAAGAACAACAGAAAAAAGTGCCAAATTGGAATGGTTCAAGTAAAGATAGAAACGTACAAGCAAAGTATAAATGAGCTTACAAATAGATAGGCTGGGATTAAGTATGGCTTCGATGCATGTATCGCGACAGTGGAGTAAAACTTCCAAGCTTTTTTCAGAACACAGAGTGCCTGATGACCCAACACCATCCGCTGGCATATCTATTTCACTTCCAGGATTGGATTCTGCGCGCCCATTATCGCATGTGTTGTTAAGACATTGGGGTTTTTGTTCGTTGGTTTTTTTCTCTTCTTCAGCCAAACTGCTAGAGTGTTTGTATAAATAGTTGAACTGGACAAGGGTTAGTCTGCGATACCACTTGCCAAGACTTTTCAGTCTAAACCAAGGTTGGTTGATTAGCGCCCGTAGAATATCAGACTCTTCTTGGTAGCGATTCAAATGAGCCAACGCTCGTGCTGACTTCTCGGCAATCCTGGACAGAATCCAGCCAGCTGTAAACCGCCTGCGCCAATACTCGAAGCCCAGCTTTGCATTATCGGCGTTAAGGCCAGATGAATGCTGTCCACCAGTTCCAGCAAGTGGCGGGTTTAAACACAGATCACCAACACCCATGTTTCTATAAAAATCGTTTGTGTTACTTGTTTCTAACATAATACTACCAACAAAATGTGCACCAATAAGCTTTGCCCATAGTGCAATGTATGGCTTGCTTTGAATGAATACTTGATTCCAGGTTTCATGGTCTCCTGCTGCTGCTCCAAGCGAAATCGAGTCGATTCGTGCCTCAACCTCAAGCATTCCAATATAGTACAAGGCCGAAACTCTGTTTAAAAAAATGTTCGGGCTCCGTTTGATTTGATATTTGGGAAAGTTCAACATCCCTATTGAGGCTAGTATAGCTGTTTGCATAGATGAATCCTGATGCAAAGTAAATACCCTCTTGTAAATTATATGCAGTCTGTTGATCAGAGAAATAGATGCTGGGTTTAGCTTGATAACTTTGCCAACAACCTTCAGAACCTTATTTGTGAAGTTCCTTTCGACATCCATCCCGCTTTTATCATCGCTGCTGACCTTGTAAAATGCAAGCGACGTTTGCTTTTTGGCCTGTCTACACATCACTGTGATGAGCTTTGGTTTCTATTTAATTGAGTATTTACATACATTATATATTGTATATTGTATATTGTATATTTACACGGAAAATACACGATCTTTCAACAAAAATAAACCATGTGCTGTGTTTTATAAGTTACCGTTAACTTGTTAATGTCCGAAATTCCAAACCCTTTTCCCAGAAGTTTTAGTTTTTCCAAAGGCAAAAGTTCGCAGGCATCTTGTAGGTCTGTCAGGCTTTCCTCGTTTACTGCCAATGGTAACAATCCCTGGCACTTCAAGGACATATTATTGCTGGTTCTTAGCAAGCAACCACACGAATCCAAAGGTTGCTGGTTAGCTGTACTTTTCGTTTTGCTCCTTCTAATCATTTTGGCTGAACTACTTGGTTCAAAATTTCCATCTGTCTCGTTTAGTTCAATACCGCACAGCTCGGCCACAATTCCATGTATATCCATATCACCGTATCTTATAGAGTCTATGCTTATCCACCTGTTTTTTCGTAGAAACAGCCTTACAAACAGATATCGAGCTCCAGTACTCAACTTCCAGTACTTTTTAAACATATCGATCTCGCTCCTACAAAACAGATGACTTTCGTCCTTTAACACTACCTTTAAAATATTCTCAAAGTTAACCAGATAATAACTTCGTTCAAAGCTAAACTGCCCATCCTCTATGCTCTTTAACTTGGACGTAATATCTTCAACTGTCATCGACCTTGACCCCTTAATTGGCTCATTTATGCCATGTACTCTTTCTATTTGATTGGTTGCGTGACTGACTTTCTGTTTGCCTCTTCTGTACACACTGTGCTGACTTGATATGCTTGTAGAACCTAGTATCTGGTCATCTAAATCTTCAATAAACTCTACCCTCTGCTCATCAGCCCACTCAGTAAAGTTGAACTGATGCTCAGAGCTGGCACTTGATGAGCTGTCATTTCCAACAGCACCTGAGTGGTTTCTATCTGCGACACCGCATTTTTGAACCACATTTCCGTCATCACGGTCACTTGGTGCTTTGACGCTCACAAAATCAGACTTTATCTCATCAAATGCGACCTGCCACGGATTTACTTTAGAATTGGTTTTTAAATCGGCGTCAGTTCTGCTTGAAAGCGTGTTAGTATGTTCCATCTTTTTTTTAAAATCGCCCTGAATCGTGACAATCGTCATATCGCCTTCTAGTTTTGGTTTAAAGTCTTCGCATTTGACTATCTCCCCCAAAACATCACCACTGCTTTTAGCCTTACTTCGAAGAAACCCTAGCAAGGAGTTGTCCTTTTTTTCCGTTTCACTCAAACTACAAAATCCAAAAACAAAAAATACATTTTTAATCTTTTTACTTAAGTAATTGCTATGGCTTACTTCCGTGAATCGTATTTAGATTTATTTTAATTCTTTAACATGGATCCAAGCCTTGAATTTAAGTCTTGAATTTGAGTTTGAATTTGAATTTGAATTTGAGTTTGAATTTGAATTTGAGACATCATTTGCCTTTTTCTTACTTTGAATCCATCGAGTTGCTTCTTTTGGCACTATTGGAAACACTCTTTTCTACCGAGTAAAAGCTTAGTAATGTAGTGCTGTTTTGAACCTTTGGGCTTTTTTTGGTGCTCGCCCTTCTACCGCCACTGACACGACCTCTAAATGGCTCTCGTTGGCTAAGCTTTGGCTTGCTCTTAGTTATTTCGGGGTCCTTATGACTAGCATCTTTAAGGGCTTTCATTTTACTCATTTGCAAATGCAATTGATTGCAAAGTATTTAGTAACTTATATTCGGCAAAGTGATCGTATACTGTTTCTTTGCGGCCCATACATTACAAGCCAAATTGCTTCTTTGCTGAAGTTCTGCTACAGAATACAATTTACCGAATACTTGTATGTATATAACTGACGCTGTTTATTGTTTAGAGTAATTTTGAGAAATGAGAATTGTTAAGAAACTGTGTTCAAACACCAGTTTGAGGTTTAATATTTATTTTTGAAATAGCGCGTTTACGATTGGCCTTTTTGGTGTTTTAAATCGCATTTTATTTTATTTTTGGTCTTTAAAAATAGCGCAATTTGAAATTAACTTTGAAAACTGATTTTACAAATTGAAGTAGACAAACCTCCAACTTTAAACCTATTAGCTGAGAGCGAACCCCCAACAACCAACAACAAACTCTGGCAATGATTACCAACAAACCAGGAAATCAGCCCCACCAACAGCCAAAGTTGAGGAGTTAGTCGAGTTGAACTTTATACTTTAAGCACAAAAGCACTTGAATTTGTTTTTTTATTTAATTAATAGCAAGACTGTCAGAATCTGCATCCGTCCTCGCTCAGCCGTTGGAATATCAGCAAGCAAGATCATCAACGAACACTACAATACATAAACTTCAGACACAAGTGCCTAAAATAATATTGTAGTGTTCACACTTCCCTTTACAGACAGTGCAGTTCTAATCATCGTCCAGTCTTGTTTACATGACTTTGTTCGGAAACAAAGACAAAGAAATATACTGTATACAAGATCCTTGTAAGTACAGTCGATAAATTTTCACTCAGTTTGCTACCAAAAACATATTTATACTATTCCTCTCTAATTTCCTCCCTTGGATTATTTAATTATTGTGGTTATGGGATCTTTGATTTAAATCGTTATTTTTGCAAAACGAATCGGTTAAATTGTACAGCCCTATAACCCAATCACAAATCAATCAACATATTTGTAGAATTGGGTAACACTATTGGCTATTAAAAATCATTCGTAGGGGCTTCATTAGCTAAAACAAAGCTTTAACCCTAGTTTAAACGCAAGTGTGGAATCAGTAATAATAAAAGCCAACATGGAATACTCAGCCTTCAATCCTTAATGGTTAAAGCCTGGTTTTAGCAATTTGATGATTAATATAACATTGCGTTACTAAAATAAAGCTTTTACTAGTTACTAAATAACAGCTTAGCATATATAATATGAAAACAGATGGTTTTTTTCTACAGGTTTATCAACTGTGAACAAGTGTGTCTTTTGATGCATTGTATAATCAATGTTTATATAATCTTAAATATGTATTCAGTACATCCTACTCGTATTTGATCCTCATGATGGAATAGCAATAGACTTTTGTTGAAATGCTGGAATTTATTGTAAAAACTATGGCTTTAAAAAACGATCGCTAGTTAATGCAACGGCTTCAATAATGATATTAGGTGGGTGAGATGGGGTTGACGGACATTCATTTTCCTAATTTAAAACCAAAAGTAAACACTGGTAAAATATACTTCTTTTAACTGTGTAAAATTATTCACAAAAAATATTGACCTGTACCACTGTTGTAAAACATTTCTCTCGTTCTTATCTTTGAAATGTTATACAAAGTCTGTATACTTCCAGATGTATATAACTGGTGAGAGGGGGTTTATTGCTAACGATGTTGATGCTTTTTAAATACTTTTGTTATTTTACCAGACTTTTTTTTTTGTTTCGTTTCAAAGTAGTGCCAGCTAGACTTGCTCGGATGAATCATCTCGTTCCAAAAGTCAAGATCGTTAATTAAATACAACATATGACATATATAAAGTCAAGATTGACCAACTGTTTTAGTTGTATTGAGAGACCTATGATAACAGGCACACTTGATTCACGAAATAAATGTGTATCGATTGCCGTTTTTTTCAACAAATTTTACATTGAAAAAAAAGATGTGACAATAAATTTTAGCCTTCTCAGGACATAAAAGCGATGTTAGCTTGAGATGTCACATGGGTTAGTTTTTAATGAAAAGTTATGGTGTACTGCAGCTTTACTAATAGCTGGCAATCATAATGGTAGAAAGGGAGATGTGTAAACTTTTCTACAATAGATTGATGAGTATGTATACAGTGAAAACTTGCTCTTGGGAAAAGCAAACGAACGATCAAAAAAAAACAAAAACTTGTTGGATGGCGACAATCAATAAGTGAAGCAATTGCATTAAGCTGTATATTGCTATATACCCGTGTAATCTTATGCTCCCGAGTCCAACAAATGCTTTGATGTATTGTAACTGTCATTGTTACGTTTGAATTACATCTAGCCAAATTGGTCGGACTGTCCAAGATGTGTAAGCAAAAGTGTGCAAGTAGCAGTTTTTGTAAGGATTACTTTTAAACATACACTTGTACTCAATATGATCTTATTAAGGCAGTTGAGTGGGCTCTTGCTTGCCATTTTTTTTGTGAAGCGAGTTCAATTAGAAAAAAAAAGATACAAATTTCAATAAAAAAATAATTGTAAAAGTGACTTTTGGTATTGAATTTCAATATAAAAAAGTGACTCTTTGGGTTTTGACAATTTTACAAATGAACGGCTTCCCAAGGCTGAGTTTCCCCTTCCAGTTCGTTTAATATTGTTTCACTTTTACCAAACTATTCACCAATATACCAGAAAAGTATCATAACTTGGGTTGCTTTTCTGTTTTCTGTTCTGTTTTCTGTTCTGTTTTGTTTAGACTATTGGATAAATCCCAGAAACGGAAAGGCCATGTTCAAGAATCATCGCATGTTTTGTCTTGTCCAATTAAGCCCACGCTACTCTCACTTCGATTATAGCACAGGTCTTAATTGCGCCGAAATTATAGCGATTGCAATGAAATATCTGATTCTAGTCATTTTGTAAAAACAGGCGAAATATAAGTGGCAATCCTGATTAGGGCTTAACAGGAGAACAAAGATTAACATAATCTACTTTGTACTAGGATTTCAAAGAAATAAAATTAGCGCAATCAATTAATTCTCGGTGGTTTTTTCCTTCTTTTTTCTCCTCTTTCTTATTGCACTCTTTGACTCGCACTGGTTGAAAAAAATAAATGTTTTGTTTATATTTTATATCATTTTTTATTTTAATGTTATTTTAACCAGCCAATCTATATTGGATGCGTAAATAACATTGTTGATTTGGTCTGAATTATTTTTACAGGGTTTCACAAACCACAGAGATGATGAAATAAGACAAAGTGGATTTGATTAGTCAAAAAAGCAAGTAGAGGCACTGTTTGTATCTAAGCAAATTCGATTCGAGCTTTAACTGAAATTCGCCGATTACATAATTGTATAAAAAATAATTGCTTGATTCCTTACAAAACAAACGTATGAGATGCTGTTGAAGCCATAGGTGTTGTAAAAAAAAAAGCAGTTTTGTCATTACTGCTCTCGTTAAAGTGTGGTTGCCGTATTTATATTACTTAATAAAAACAAACGCTTAGACGAAAAAAAAAAAGCAAACGAACTTCGTATGTTAAGCCATATATATTATAATCTATTTTTATAACTGGGCGGCAAGGCAAATCCGCTCGAGTTTGAAAAACTCCTGTAGTTACTGTTTGAAAAGTTGATAATGGAAATCCAAAGTTGCTTCGTTTTTTTAATCTAAATGGGCGCTATTTGGAAATCATGGTGAATTCAATCAAAGTCTTGTGTAGCACTAAAATAGAGTCTCTAACTAATTGTAATTCAGACAAAAGCTCTTTTTCTTTGTATACATAAAAAAAAAAAAATCAAGTTAACTAACGGACTAAAAGTAAAAAAAGTTAAGGATTTGAACAAGATAAATTAACAAGCTTAAATGTGCCCAAATTGGTGTAATAATTAAACTACGTCTCCTTAAGCATAAATTATTCCAACAGGAGCAATATATAGCTGCCTGTATTTCGCTAAATTGAAAAATTTAGATATTTGTAAAGTTCTGGGGGCCTTTAGAGATAAATATTTCATCAAAGCCTAGTATCAAACAAAGAGAGAGAAAAAAAAACCACAAAGATAAAGCGAGACCGAAGATAAAAGGATCCAAAGTCTAATTTTTACTATTATTACAAAGAGCGACCTAACAGAACAAATAGATTTTTAGCATAGATAGAGTTAAATCCATCGAGAATGGTAGGGGAATTGGATAACACCGATAATACAGAAAATAGTGTAGATAGAAATACTGGTAGTAAATGGAGTCTGCCGCCATTATCACAATTGGTGAATGGGTTGTACCAAAAGAACGAGCTTTCGAAATGCAAAGCCGATGGCACTAGTATCTTAGAAGGCAGGATAGGTTCTGAAATCAACGAAAGGCAGTTTAGTGCAAAAGCAAATGAGCGCGAAATGGCCAATGACAAATCATTGGATTCAAAAGAAAAAAAGATCAAAATTGAACCAAGTATACGCGGTAGGCAAGAAAACAACAATATTGGTTCACACAGGCGGGAGAATGGGTGCGATATTGACCCCGATGCAACTGGGAACAGCGTTCTTGACAATAATGAAGATAGTAAGCCAAGCGTTCGTCCTGTTTTAAACCCTACCAGTCCTAACTCCCACCCCAAGTACGAATTTAAGGAGGACAGACCAAGTGAAAAAGAGGGCCAAGACAGCGGTGCTGTAGGTAAGAATAAAACCGAAGACTCGCAAAGCCATGGCTATGTATCACCAGGAAGCGACAATGAGAGTGCCGCCAGCATCAATAATAGAGAAAACAACAATAAGGATGGCGAGAACAATGATGGTAGTAGTGTAGGAGCGAACATAGATTCTAGTGGCGGATCATCTGCACCAGAGACGAAGAAGTTTGTGTGTGAGCATTGTAATCTGTCGTTTACTAGGCTCCATAATCTAAAATCGCATTCGCTGACACATTCAAGCAACAGACCGTTTAAATGCGAAGAGTGTAAAATGTCATTTAGAAGACATCATGATTTGAAAAGGCATGTGAAGCTGCACACTGGGGAGCGGCCACATCTGTGCACAAACTGTGGGCGTGGGTTTGCTAGACTAGATGCTTTGAATAGACACATGAGAGCGGAAAATCTTCAAGCTTGTAACAACTCAGCTAGACAAAGCAAGATGTTTGACAGAATGTCTGGACGCAGCTTCAGTGTTAATTATGGAGAAAAGCCAAGTGAGCCTGCTTTACAGGGGTTCTATGTTAACTCGTTCAACAGTTCGGTTACAAGCATAAGCAAAGCCCATAGCGGTATTTATCCCGAAGGGATCGATATGGGGCGGAGAGCGTCCATAGCAGTGCTGGGTGCTCAGTCTTCTTCTGCAAACGCGAAACAGATCCACAGCTTACAAAGAAGTAGCTTAGCACCCGAGTCTGTTATGGCCAACTACATCCAGTCTCATTACAGAGAGTCAGGAAGAGGCGATTATGGCAGCCATTATGGTTTGCAAAGGGAGAGCTTCCCAGAAAAAAGAAGATACGATAGCGACACACGCGAGGCAAGCAGCAGCAAGATATTAAAAATAGGTCCCTCTAGCTCTGTTGAAAACTTGGCCAGCTTAAACTATGCAGAAAGAAGTCATCATACCAGTGCTAGGCCCGAGTTTGCGGCCAGCCATACGGTTCATAATGTCAGTAGTCAGAGTGATAGAATTTCCCATGATCAGATGCGAATTGAGGGCATGCTAAACAACAAAGCAGCTCCAGACGATGACTTGCTATCCATGAACTTGATCAGAAGGCACTCGTTGGCGGTGATGTCGGGGCCCACTGCGCCAGAGGACGTGAAAGCACGGAATCTGAGCAACTCAAGCCGCTTTAACGCGGAGAATAGCAATACGTTTCTATACAAATATCATCAAAATCCACCGCAGGGAAGTACTGGCACAAGTGGTCACGATACGTCAGTTCGAAATCAGTATTACCTGAACCCCAACAACCCTAATTCTTACAACCAAAACGCAAACTTACAGAGACCAAGCCAGTCAAATCCACATCCAGACTTACGCAATCAGCCCAAAGGCATGGGTCAAACACAACCAGCGTGCCTTGATAATATAGAAACAAAAAGTGCTGGGAGGGCAAGCGAGTGTGGTACATTTCAATCGCTTCCAATTGTGGAAAAGTATGTCGGCACCCATCGCGACTCTAATGAGAATCCTTCAATTAGCGCCAGAAAAGACTACTACTACATACGGGATTTGGAGTATGAAAATTCAGAGCTAAAGAAGGACATTGCACTATTACGAGGTTCTGAAATTAAAGAAAGAATATTCAGAATGGAGAAAAGAATCGAGGATCTTTGCGCAATCAACAAAACTCTAGGAGAAAAGTTGAGCTACTATGAGAGCGGAAAAGATAAAGGTGCCAGTGATGCTAGAAAGGAAAACATATTTGGCCACACTCGCTATAAATCAATAGAAAGCGACCACGCACACCAAGACGATTATCTACCCAATAGACCAGCTGTTTTGGACCCCACCACCACTTTCCACCAAAAGTATGACCAGGGCGTTTCGCGGTACCGCGAAAGCAGTGTAGACTCCAATTACTACTCCATTGAAAAGCCCACCACACACGGGAAAAACAACATTGGTGTTTACCAGTACAGTCATAGTTGATTTATGTCGATCTCAGTCTGGAATTTGTTGAATTCATAAAACCTTTATCACAACCCATTCTTTTAGAACATACATTCAAAGCTCGTGTTTTATTATTACCAACTTTACTCTTGATATACTAGATTTTACAGTATTACTATTTCAAGCTTGCTATTTGTACTTTTATATAATTCTTGATTTGATTCAATCCAACTACACTCGATGTACCTGTCTATCTTTGTTTTTATCTCTTGTATTTCTGCTTTTATCACACACACACACACATTGCATCAAGATAGCTAAGGTTGGTGTTTGTAGAATAGAAATTATGGCCAAGATATTAGAGTATACGTAATTTTTGGCGCTTGATTTTTTTTTTTTCAACTGGATTTATATTGGATAAAGCATGGTAGCTTAAATTGTGTTTTGGGTCACTTTACTTTAACCCGATAATTATCCGGTTATATTAAAATATTAAAAGCAATCCAATGAAATAAAACATCAGAGCATTGGCACTTTGATCCTAAACTTTAAACAAACTTAAAAGACCGAAGCTAAAATTGAGGCTAAAACTGAAGCTAAAACTAAAAACCCACTAGATCCCACGAGTACATGAAATTGGTGGGTAGGAATAGTAAAACCAGTCAATACTGGTAAAATAATGTTTTAGCTAGTATAAAAGAAAAGGTGGGGTTATTGATTGGAACTACAATGTCCAGCTATCATCATAATCATCGCTTCGCATACACACACCCTCGTCCAGTAGTTTTAGTCGTATGAGTGCCCATTCATTTCTGCATGACAAATCGAGCAGAACCTTATGGCAAACTTGAGCAGTATCTATTCGTGCCTTTGTAGACTTTTGAGTGCCTGAGGTGTAAATAGGCTCAAAGCCCAACTCCAATATATGCTTGTCAGTGTCTATCCGCGCCTGTATTCTTAAGTCTTTGATCATTTCAGTCAACTCGATTTCCAACTCACTGGTGCTTTTGTAAGATAGACTCTTTGCCATTCTGTTGATATCCACTTTTGTTCTGGGCATAATATAGTGTATTATGAGATTGTAGCGAATACGATAGTACAGGGTCTCAATGTTTCTGTAAAGGTAAATGTCTACTCGCAGCAATGCCTAAAGTCAATACGCAGATGTTAGTTGACTATTATTCAGCCATATTTCTATTAATTAATTATCATCACTTACAACCATCTGTTGAAGAGCCTGGCAACAACTTTCGTACTGCCCATCATAAAAACTCAATAAAGCGTTATAGATCCCTGAATCCAACTCCAAAAACTGAATAAACTTTGGATTGTCTAGACACTTTTCCTTAATCTCCTGCCTTGACATGGTTGCTAACGCACAAAGCCCGCCATATATGGCAATGTCTGTATTGCATATAATCTAGTTTTATACAACAAAAGTTAAACCCCAGTTAAAATCAAAACCCAAATATAAAAAACCAAAAGTTAAAACGAAATAGCCTAGCATTTAATCACAGTCTGATTTTTGATAACCTATTATATTATCATCTCACACCCTCTACATTTTTCTAAAGTGCAACTATACAATACTAGGTATTTTTTTCTTTTTATTTTCTGGAAATGTAATTTCCATTTAGCTTACACCACAAAAATTCTCAGACTCGTTGAATTTTACGTTTAGAAATTCTAAACCAGCCTTTGCATAGTCTTCGGCACCCAAATATGCTAGCGCTGAGGCAACTGAAACTATTTCCATATCTTGACTATACCCCTTTACTAATATCGGAATTGCTCTGACCCTTGCACTTATAGCGCCCAATAGTGCAAAGTCGCCTAGCTCCACACCAACCTAATAAATACATTTTGCTATTTTAAAGATACTCTTGTGCCCACAATAACAATAACAATAACAATAACAACACAATAATATATATATCTCATTCGCCTTATTAAACTCATTGTTAAATTACCTTGATTGTTGAGGAATACATTTGCAAAATTTGCTCATTATTTGTGCACACATCACGAAGTCGATTATAACTAGCACTTGCACCTTGTAGATCGCCATACTTGTACTTTAAATCACCTATCTCGGCTTGGTTAATCTAGTGAACACAGTTGTTAATCAACATGTTAACCAAATTATAGTTTTCAATTAGCAATTTTCTAGTGCTACCGGGTATAGCCTGGTCTTACAAGAAGATATTTTCAAGATCTAATTTTCTTATTTTACACTACACGCCTAGAAATTCACAAACGGCTTTGGCCAGCTTCCTTACCCTGACACTGTTTTTAACCAAGCTTGCTTTAGATGCAGCCAACTCAACTTCCAAGAATTTTAATTGGCTCCTGACTTCAGCCGATGTGGCCTCGGCCCATTCTTTATCGTACTTGTGGATCTGATTGATGTTTATTTTTGGTGCTGCAGACTCGTTGTTTTGCTCCACCTCGAACTCCAGCTGTTTGTAAACATCTGTATATCTTGCCACATCAAATGTGTTTTCTTTTAATTCATCCAATGCAAGCTTGTAGCAATCGATCGATAGGCCTGGGCACAGCTTTGCTATCAATAACAGTCTGTTGACAAGATTTCTTCCTTTATAATTTGCTGCAAAAATATCAATGTTGAAGTATTTGGGTAGGTCCTCCTTTAAAATAGTCATTTTGTGTTCCGTTCTTGTTCTAGCCTTTTTAGAACTTCGTAGATCCTCAGCCATAAATATAATGTGAATAAAGAAACCGATAGAGGGATATCAATGCAATAGTAAGCGATTCAAAGTAGGTTCCTGCTTAATTTATCTGAGTTTTTACAATTATATTTTTTTACTTTATTTTCTACTTTAAAAACAATAAATCCCAACTCGCTTATTCTCAGTTTCAACTGTCAGTTGCCAACCTTAATAGCATAATCACCCAAAGATTGATTAGAAGGTACGCATTTCTTTTTTTGATTTATCAATACTATATATTCAGTCCCAACCACCAGCTACTGGCTCAGCAACAATTAGCTGCGTCAGACCCAGTCCAATGGTCATCCACTAGCTGCCTCAATTAGCATTGTCATTATCGTTTTAATTAATCACTGCATTTCGGCGTCATTTTCTTCTAATTGCAACAAAAGCGGATGTGGATATGCTCTAAAGCTCCATCAAATGACCTGTTGCTTCATCTTCGATCCAAGCCAAATATGCCGCTCTTTCCAGTCTTAGACCGCAATACTTCATTGACAATTTGTACCACTTTTTGTTTGTTCATAAGTGTTATAATGCTTTTAAATGCTTTTATCTGCTCGAGCTACAATCACTTGGTAAGTTCATCACTTGGACAATACCATAAAATCTCTTGCCAGGTTAAAGAAAGAGAAAAAACAGCATTATATAAACTGAAATAGCTTTTTAAACGAAAATATACTTTTGAAATTTCAATAATAAAAAAGAAAATATACTATTGATTTTGGAGAATAATGGTCAATAGTTTTTTTCTAATTTCTAATTATTAATTTTATAATTTATAACTTTTTTTTTTACAAGAGTTAATTCAGCTTAGAATTATAATGCTAGCTCAAACCAGCTTCTACTAACTTGGCGCTATACTTACTGGATACTATTCAAAATCAATTTTTTTTGCCGGGATAACAATTCATACACACTAGAGTAAAAAAAGAATGAAGTAAGAATCTTTATAAGAATCATCAAATTTGACGACACCTCTAAACTTGTTAACCCGTTTTTTTTTATTCATAACTATAGTGTTGTCCAGGAAATAAAAAGGATAAACAAATTAGAAATCTCGAAGGGATTGGATAAACAGGATTCCTGGCACGATGATTACAAAGATAGTGCCTATATATTTATTGGAGGTCTGCCTTACGAATTGACAGAGGGTGATATTATTTGCGTTTTCTCGCAGTAAGACGGATTACTTGTCATACCTTAAAACATTTTACTACTACTACTACTACTACTACTACCACCACTACCACCACTACCACTACTGTTGCCGTTACTGCTACCAAGAACATATACTGACAAATTTCCAATGTTTAATTAGATATGGTGAGGTAGTGGATATCAATTTAATAAAAGACAAAGATACCAAAAAATCCAAAGGCTTTGCATTTCTACAGTACGAGAATCAAAAAAGCACGATTTTAGCTGTTGATAATTTAAATGGTGCTAAAGTAAGTTGTTAAATGCGGCACAGTAAATGTGGCGTGTTTAGATGTCGCATTTTTTAAGCTTTACTTGTCCCCCTCTCATTTTCCTTTGTACACATAGAATTAAAGTATGGCAATTATTTATAAAATGTAGGTTATTGGTAGGGTTTTGCGGGTTGATCATGTAAAGAACTATAGACGGCCTAATGTTGAGGGAGCAGAAGAGTCCGAGGTCGGACCAACTATGAATGCAATTCCGAAGCCGATAGAAGGTAAGATATTTGGGTCTAGCGCATGCCTTCTTTTATTATAGAATTTAAGGCTCTGATTTAAGTCAATGGCAACCGATGTATGAGGCAGACAATTGGTTTGCGTTAAATTTGGTTAATCAACTGCAGACTAAACACCTAATTTTAAAAAATGTGGTAAAGCAGAATCAGGTGATGAAGGCGGAGGCGACAGAGCTACACAGTTGGCTCAGCTCGGAATAGATATAGACGACCCAATGGCAGACTATCTCTTTGAGAAACTATCGAAAGATAAAAATAGAAGTAAAAATAAAAGTAAAAGCAAAAGTAAAAGTAAAAGCAAAAATGGAGATACTGAGGAAAGGTTCAAGAAAGAAGGTTCAGTAAAAACAACAAAGAAAAGATCACATCGAAGTCAAAGTCGATCAACAAGCTTTGAAAGACATAAGTTTGACACCAAAGACCGCAGTAATAGTAAGGGTCGTAATAGGAGTCAAAGCAGAGATAAGGTATACAGCAGAGAACACAGACACAGAGAAAGTTCAGATAGGAATAGGTATCGTAGAGAACGTAGTAGAAGTCCGAGCCGCGAGAGAGATCGCAGAACAGCCACCAGTAGAGGTGATGACCATAAATATCGCGATAGGGGTAGCGGTAGAGACAGCGAAAGAGGTCGTTCCCGTGGTGATGAGAGGCATCGTAGAGGACATGAAGATGAATATACCAGTCGCAAGTATCGTAAAAGGAGCCGTAGCCGAAGTTAGATGGCGTGCAGTGAAAGTCAGACTGGGTTTGAAAAGCACAGTTGGCAGCCGATGGATCCACTTGAATCGTATTATTTGTCTATATACTATTAGATTCACTAGGGTATGGGTGTTGTTGGGCATTGATTTATTGTTTTTTTCTTATACTTTTGAGCTGTACATAATATCTAAAAGCTTTGAAATGGCAGCCATAATTGCATATGGTATTGTTGAGGTTAGAAATCCATTATATTAATTAGTTTGTCCAACTTTCTAGTTTGCCGTTATTGTTGTTGTTGTCGGTTTGTTTATACTAAACAGGCTAGAGCCATCGTTCAGCATCAATTGATTCCAACATGCTTATACTCCCTGTCAGCGAGGGGGGAGGGAGGGTTAGCATTTTTACTACCATATTATTTTGGTTCACTCTTTTGATTTTTTTTTTAACTGTTTGTGATTGCATGGTATTAATCAAATAGACCTGGCTTTAAGATTTTATAGCGTAGATATCCTGTAGTAGCATACTTTATTTGGAGCTGAAAAGCAATTTCTATTTACACGAAATCAATAATTAAAATTTGGAACATGCTCCAACATTAAAGCCAAAAACAAAATCGGTTGAAGGCTTTATGCCAGAAATTTATTTATAACCGATTGGAAAACATCCCCATCCACACATTAAAATAGATGCTGATATTTTTTATTAAAAATGGATCTTCATGTTCAAATAGCCAGATTTACAAATTAATCGACAAAGGCTTATAACTTGACACGTTATTCCAAACACATCCCACCCAACTTGTGGCTTTTGGCTGAAGTTTAAAATTTATTTTATTATTGTGAGTTAAATTTTTATTATTATTATTGTGAGTCAAGTTTTTTTCTTAATTGGAATCAAGTTATTAGCTTTTGTTGATATAAGATAGACATTTATATTTATTTATCTATTAAAAGCTGCAAAAGGGTTGGCAAAGTGCATAAAGACATGTCCTTATACATGTTTATAAAGTTGCGAGATGTTCTAGGTTTTCCAAAGCAAAAGCATTTCCAGACATTAGGGACCAAAAAAGTGTAGTTTGTTATTCGATTTGCATGGTGCATGTCCATCGTAGTTTTAAATATAGGGGTATATTGTGGTGCTCAATTAGCAGTCGGACTAGTATATTAAAAAAAATGCTTGAAGTTTATATTAAAGATGTTGAGTGCAGTATTAAGAGGTTCAACATCTTTTTGTCTCCAAAGTGTTTTTCTTAAAAAAACGCCGAATCGGACTCGAAATATTATATTTTATTACTTTTATGTAAAAGTGACTCGTTTTTTTACATAATCCATTTTTTATGTGGTTGATTTTATTTGCAATGAATAAAACAAATTAAAAGGATGATTCTCAACTAATTTAGGGGTGACATTGATTGATAATTCCCGTGTGTTTTTGAACAACCTTAATGCCTATATTTTGTATTAGCTGATTAGCTTGAGCCTGAGTTATACTTTGTGTCAAAGTGGATGTGTGGTTTGTCATGTTTTCTTACATTAAAAAGGTAAAGATATGGGCAATGGCAGGCTTAATGGTACTAGTGAATATTAGATAATAAAGGCTAGTAGCAAATGTATTTTTCTGATGTCTGAGCTTTGAAGTCTAATTGTTGTAACAGATGTAAATAGAGCAATGCAATAAAGTAATCAAGTAATAACGTCATTAGGAGAGTGAATAGAGTAAATGGAAAGGATAAACATTTTGATTGAGGATGTGAAAATCGATTTAAAAAAATCCAGAGATAAAAATACTACAAGAAAGTAGAGGTAAAATATAATGTTGAAAATAAATCCAGCACAATAAAATTAAATTCCCTAGTATTTAAGCTAATCAAATTGTTTTGAGTAGAATTCAATACAAAAAAAAGTACTAAAAAGCTCTGATGGGATTATAAATGCAGTTATTTTATACAATTCGTTACTAAAAGAGCTTATAATAGATTCAAAACAAGGAATAGACAGGCTTGGAATAAATGAACTAGAATACCAACTTTAAAAGCTTATACACAAATAAACGCATACAAACAATTATATATAATTTGTTTTTATTTTTAAAAGCAGACAAGTTAATGTGTTGTCTTTCCCAAACGTTTGCAAAGTCAGAACAGTATATAACCGACAATAGTTTTTTTCCCCTTATTTTACGAAGGAAAAAGGTTTCCACACAAGCCAACCACAAAGAGTAGGTAGCAGCAAGTACAGATACCACCAAGTATTAGAACCGAAATAATAGACGTGAATTTAGAAAGCAGCATCTAGACACTGGCAACAGTAGGAAGATTTACACATCTAGAAGGGGGATTAGTATAGCGTACAGCGAACAATCAAAAAGCATATATACAGATCACGCACAGGTCGAAAACATACGGAAACTATAGATTGAAAGTTACCAGACGTTGTTTTTATGCGTTTTTATTTGGAGGGAGAATCGCTGTTGAGGAAAGTGGGGATTTAATTGCACGTAGCTAAAGTAATCAGACGAATTCAATCTAAGGCTTAGCGAAACAATATCCGTTAGTTGAGAAGCGACTTGCACCAAACGACAGATATACATAAACAGGGGGCGGATTTGTAATAGGTGAATTGGTAGGAGTTTAGATTTGCAGGAATAAGAGAAAACGATCAAATGATGCATAGGGTAGATTAAACAAAAGGAAGCGAATTACAAAAAAGGAAATTAAAGAGAAGAAAGCATTAAGAGGCATCTATGCGGTAAAAGGCGCGAATACAATTGGGATACACAGATTTACAGTTTGCGACCACAAAAGAGTAAGTTCTAAGCGATCCAAGTAAAAATCCAAGGCGAGCTTGAGTATGAACTTTGTTTAATGTAGATTGAACAAAAAGAAAATGGGAGCCATATGTATTGACTGGTGTTTGCGAAAGCATCAGAGGGGAACGGGCGATCTGTGTTTATATTTTTTTTATATTCCAATTAAAAAAATAAATTATAACTTGGATTGGTATTGTACATGTAGGAATACGGTAGGGGTTAATATCGCATAAATAAAAAGAAGAAAAGTAGATAAATTGAGCAAGGTGAGATAATAGTATAAAGTTATCAGCTATGGAGAGTAAGGATAGCGGTAAGCAAACAAAGAATTCGGCAGAGGTGGTTAGGGCCATTTCACAGCAGGAGAATAGCTTCAGAGTAGGGGGCTCGAGCTCGGTTGCGGGAGAGCAAAATGGGTCACGGTCATTTAGATTTTTGTTGACATTGGCACTGAGAAAGGCGCAGTTAGCAGTGGCGCTTGACAACCGTGGGCAGATAAGAGAAGCCACGCTGGCGTATAAAGAGGCGGTGGACACGCTGAGGCTGGTTTTGGAGCAAACAACAGAGTATGAGAGTCGAGAAAAGCTGTTGCATTTCCAGAAGACATATTCAGACAGGGTAAGCGTGTTGAAAGCATTTCAGCTAACGAACAACCAGCAGAAACAGGACCAGCCACGAGGGATTCAGGAAAGCGTAAAAATGAAGTCAAACCACAAATCGCACGGACATATAGCAAATGAGGAGGAGATTCGGCTTTATAAGGGGGGGGATATGATAAGTGGGATGAAGTCGCTAAAAACAAATATACATGGATTGACAGGTGGTATAGCATACCCACCAAGTCCAATAGCAAAAACAGGCGATTACACGAATAATTTAGAGGGTAGGTTGGCGCATAAAAATACAAATACAAATAAGAATACTTCAGAGTTGAAGTTTCGACCCGAGTCAAATGGGGTTAAAAGTGCTGGAAAGGGGGCGGTAGGGTCGTATTCAAGGGGAATTGTAGGGTATTACAAGGAAAACTGGGGAAAGGAGAACAAGCCGGGACGTGTCGGGGAGACTCTATTAACCAAAGGTAAATAGTATGAAAATGAGTGGGAGAAAGGGGGGAGGGGGGGGGGGTTAGGTTGTTTAAAATTAAATGCAATATTATATAAAAAGTAATAGAAAAAAATAAATAGAAAATAAATAAAAATGATGTTTTGTGTGAATAGAGTTGGATAGGTCAAAGTCTAATGTGGTGTCAGAAAAGTACTCTGAGATGATAAAGAGCAGGTTAGAAGAGGAGAGCATGCAGTCAAACAAGACACTGGAATTTTTAATGGGGGGACAGAGGGATGGACATGGAGAGATTAGGAAGCCGGTAGAGAATATGATTAGTAGCTCGCCATCGGTTGAGCGAGTGAGTCGAATCAAAGAGTTTTTTACAAACAAGAGCAACGAGGTGCTGAAGGATAGAATGTTTAGTAGTGCAGTGATGGATAGTAGCGAGGGGCTTAGATCCAAGGAGACAGAAGTGAGCCATGGGAGGATAAATGTGAATAATATAAGGAACAATTATGTGGAAGTTGATAGTTACAATGGGGCGAATTATGTAGGCAGTAAGAGCATTGGGGGAAAGTCGATGGATAGCAGCAAGTACAGGGCTGGGTTGAAGGGGAGGGGGTTGAAGGAGTATGGCGATGGTGATGGTGATGGTGATAGTGGAGAAGTGCCAAGTCTAAATCTACTTGAAGCAATGGAGTATATCCCGTCACCTTCATTAGAAATAGACAGTGTTGTAAATAAAGTCAAGGAAAAAGAAAAAGTCAAGGAAAAAGAAAAAGTAAACGAAAAGGAAAAAGAAAGAATATTAGCAGGAGTGGATAAAGCTGTTCAAATAAAAGGTGGACTAGTGAAGCGATCCAACGAGTTGGCTATACATCTTGACTATGAGAAGATTGATAAGGGTGAAGCTATTGAGCCAATGGTGGTTATCGAGAACAAGAAGGGATTTATAGGATATAGAAGTGACGTGAATTATGAAAGTTCAATGGAAATAATAACACGACCAGAAACACCTGAACTGGACAGCAAGCGGGGGTTGGGAATAGGAGCAGGAGTAGGAGTAGGAATTGTTGAGGGGGTAAAAGGACTTGGGATTAGAGAAACGAGAAGGGTGGATTCCAGCCGGTCAAATAGTACGAGTGCAGATTTGGCCTGTAATGCTACCATGACAGCAAATGCGTTCAGCAACAGGAGTCCAAACGTCAATTTTTCACCAATAAGGATAACCAAAACATTGCCTATGAGTGGACATAACCCTCAAATGCTGAAGAACGAGAGCAACGAAATGTCGATAAAGTTGCTGGGGTATACCACAAAGGTACGCAAGCCACTGCCGTTGATGGAGTTTGGCAATTCGCCGGATCTTGGCGAGGCGCTGAAAAGCAAGCTGATTGAAAACGGACATAATATCAGCTGGAGCGAGTTGGGTCCAGAAATGGGTCCAGATCAGATTGGAAATGGTGAAAGCAACAGTAATGATGGAAAGGAAAGTTCCAAAGGCAATCAAACAGCATATGAAAGTGGCTCATTGGCACTCGAAAGTCCTAATGACAACCACTTACCCAACAGCCGTATAAATGTGCATGCAAACGAGGATGATGACAGTACTAATTTAGATTTGACCAGTTCCAATCTCAATCTCAAATCCAAATATAAAGACTTGAAACAAGATTCAAACCCGAATACAAGTGAGCAAGTTGGGCCCGAAAATCATACAATACCAGTCAAAGATGTTCAGGAAGCGGAGAAGGTATTGGAAAAATTAACAGAAAATGGAAAAATTAATATGGATTTTGGTCGGTCTACAAGCAAAGATCAAGTAAAAAGTGCACATCAGAGTAAAAACAGAGAAAATAGTACAAATACAAGCACAAGCAGGAGCAGAAGCAGGAGCAGGAGCAAGAGTAAAAGCAAGAGTAAAAGCAAAAACAAGTACATGACGGAAAATGACCAAGAAAATCTAGAAACTGATTTGAATAATGAAGAAAAAGTAATAGGAAATGAAAAGGATAAAGAAAATGTAAATGTAAAAGTTGACAACATGAATATGAACGTGTGTATGGATATGGATATGGATATGGATATGGATATGGATATGGACTTAGACTTGGACTTGGACTTGGACTTGAAACTGAAACTGAAACTGAAACTGAAATCAGAAAGGGAGAACAAAGAACTTTTAAATCAGAATCGGTTGACTTTATCAACAATAATTGGGCCTTCAAATTCAAACTCGAATCCAGATTCAAATTCAAATTCAAATTCAAATTCAAATGGAAATGTAAATGTAAATGTAAATGGAAACTTAAATGGAGACACAAATTCAAATGGAAATTCAAATTCAAATGGAAATTCAAATTCAAATGGAAATTCAAATTCAAATGGAAATTCGTATTCTTTTGTTGAGGGCGAGGTGCCAACAAATAGATTCCATTACGACACATTGACACTGCCAGAGACGCACGGAGGTTTTTCGTTGTTTGATACAGAAACGGATGCAAGAGGCGAGAGTGAAGATGATCTGTTGATCCACCAGAGTATCGAGACAAAGGCAGAGTCGCCACTTAAACCATTTTGGCTAATTCGGCTGATAGTGCAGTCAATGACGCAAAAGGGATCGTACTTGACATCAAGAATGTTCCTGTCAAGAAAAGTGTGGTACCAAACCGGGGTTAGATTCCCAGCAATAGAAACAAAGTTAGCAGCGATTAACCGGCTGCTTCCAGTGCTTGCAGAAGTAGAGCAGCTCAGGTTTCCAGATATTTCGTATTTGTTGCCAGCAAATGCGCAGTTGGTTGATCAAGTGTCGCCATTGATTTGTTCAATTGAATCGCAGTTTATAGATATGGAGAATAATAGCAAAGACAAGGATAAGAACAAAGTCAGGGATAAAAATGACAGTGTAAATGATAAAAGTCCAAGTAGTGAAAAGCAGTCGGGGATTGTATCAGGGTCAGTTTCTCGGAGTTTGGACCAGGATCTTATTAGAAGGAACTATGAGCTGTATAAGCAGCAGGAGCTGGATCTGCTGTACAAAACATGCCAGGATGTTTCTGAATGGCTGCTGGACATGGAAGCAGCCACAGAGTCGGTGCGCAAGTCTATGAGCAAAAAATTAAAGTTTATTCCGCAAACACAGTCAGGAACATTTTCAGGCTCAAACAACATGCTGGTGCACAGCCGCAAAGAGTCTATTGTGGCGCAGACCGACAGAATCGATACCATAATAGAGGGAGGTGCTCTGGCTGATGATGGCACAAAGGACACAATCAGCAGTAGAGAGTCCGCAACCAAGCCAGACTCTGCCACGAGTCCCGCAACCTCAGCTAGGACACATAGCAGAAAATATTCGTCGGTTGAAAGCGGTGCTATTCATAAACCCAACAACGACTCTGGCAAAAAGATTACTTCCAGTGCCAAGTATAAGCTCAGCCACTCTAATAGCATCAACACCAACACCAATACCAACACCAATACCAACACCAATACCAATACCAATACCAATACCAGTATCAACACTAGAGTCGAGTCCAACAGTTTGCCCAAAGGTTTAGGGTTTGGGTTTGGATTGGTGACTGGGGAAACAGGCGCCAACTCTCCTTACCGAGAAATGGATACTTTGGGTCAAGAAGGGTCAAGGGATCATTTCCCACCTTCAAGGATGGCGTCAACCGGAAAACCTGTAAAGTCGTCAACGTTGAGGTTCAAGACGCTGGGAAGGCTGGGCAAGTCTGTTGATCGCATTTACTCAAACATAAACAAGGAGAAGGTGGACGACTCAACAAACTACTCAACACTGCTTAAACAGCTCTTGAGTTTGGTGGTCCAGGTAGAAAAGTGGTTGGTTTATTTTGCCCAAGTAAGCGCCGTGCCTGAAATATCAGAAAAGATCTATTTGGTCCACGGCCGAAAGGTAAATGAAAGGCAGAACAGCATCGAAATATCCCACAAGTCTGCCACCCTTGCCCACAAACCAAGGAAAAGTATGTTGATCAGGCTGCCCAGCTTCAATGGCAACGGTATAATGGCTGGCTCTGGATCAATCCCAACCGCCACCAGTCCAGTTGGAAATGCCGGCCAACCTACTGCCAGTTCAAAGTCAGGTCCAAACATAATGTTGTCACTAAACTCTCCACTAACACCCGCCATTCCAATCAACTCCTTTTTCACCTTTATTCTCAACCAAAGCTCCCACAAACCAAGTAACAACAACAACAACAACAACAACTCTCACACTCTTGGTGACCAACTGAGTACTGTGATTCCATTGCCAGCTTTGAATGTGGGGCTGGGAATTAACGAGTCAGCTGCTGTAGTTGGCGAGGCAATGTTGATGGTTGCTAGGCACCAAACTAAAAAGTTACTGACTGGGTTTGTTCCTATTGCCCTCTTCTATAGACTGCAGAGGCTATCTGATTGGCTGAACACCGTTCTGCTGCCCTGGATTATTCGTGACATCCACGCGCTTTTATACAAACACGTCAAGCGACTACGAGAGTGGATCAATGATTAGTCTTTGTTTTTCACCACCTGGTTCCTTTATCATTATTACTATTATTGCTATTGCTGTTTTTTTTTTTTTTTCGTTTTTAGTTTGTTTTGGTTTTGATGTTGCATTATTTCATTTTATTTTGTTTTGTTTTATTTTGTTCTGCTTTCTTTAGTTTATATTATCATATATATATCAATATAATAAACCACGTTTTAGCATTATTGTACTTTTTATGTTTAATTGATTTAATTTTATTTTATGAAACATTGTTATTCTTGTAGTTTTTAAAATAAATACCAAGTAAATAAAAAAAAAGAAAAAGAAAAAACGGGTGAGAAAGAAAAAAAAAAAAAAAAAAAAAAGAACAGTAAAGCGAACGCACATAAAACTAGCTTAACAACGCAGCAATAGAGTCACACGTCTTTGACAAGGTATCAGAATACTGTTCGGCAGAAATAAATGCCAAAAAGTCCAATGCGCTAAAGTCCAAGCAAATCTTTTTAAACCGTACATAGTCGATGGAGATGAAAACGCCAATCACGTTTACCAGTCTCAGCAAAACATCGTTATCAGCGCTTTCAACGACGAGCTTGAGAAGCTCAATAACAGAGCCTAAAAACGGGTCAAAAACGCTATCGAACGCAGCACGCGCCTGCTTATCGATAGACACAAAGACAGCCATGTTCAAAACCAAAGTTGATAGAGCCAACATCACGTTTTTGTTGACATTGACAACCCCAATCGCCTGTACAAACTCCACCAACTGCGCATAGTTCTGCCTTACAACATCCAACCCCACCTTCGTATTAAACATATTCACTACAAACCGAATCGCCATTGTCATTCTCACTTGCACTCCAGTTCCATTCAGCCAATCTTTACTCCCCAACTGCGCCACATCAACCAAAAACACCCGTTGCATACACTCCATCAGCCCCAAACCCCCCAGAATCCCCTCTACTAGCTCCTCCTTTCCGCTTACTCGGTACACCACCAGCCTCAGCAAGTCCAGGCTCGGAAATCTGTTTTCTGCCGGCCAATCGCTGCTCGTCTTCATCAACGCTGCTATCTGCCCCTTTGTCACCCCACCCGAACCCAAGTTGCTTGCAACACCCAGTGTCTCGCATAACGCCTTCACCTCCCCCATTTCCGACAGTCCTAACGCCCCTTGATCTCGTTTCCCCAACAGCATCTCATTGAACTCGGTATACTTGCGCAGTATCTGTACTGGATTTCCTGAAACCATAAACGAATAGCTTTTCTACTCAATTCCACACGTTTATATTTACATTTACATTTATTTTTACACAACCAACATTAAAAAACAGTAAAAAGAAAAAAAGTCAACTCATTGCATAGCCAGATAAACAAAACAAAATAAAATAAAATAAAATAAAAAACACTCCTCACGCTCTACTTACTGGTGGACTGTATCTGTTACTGGCTGCTTGTGGATTAGGCCCGGTATTCTGTTCGTCTGCTGGAACATATCTATTCCCACCTGTGAACGGATCATATGACCCGGTATTCGAATCAATCTGAACGCCCTCTGTATTTGAAATAATAAACTTTGCAATTTCGTCAAGCGAATCTTGGTTAAGATTGTTTTTGTTTATAAATCTTTGTGCCGCCGAGTATGGATTTTCTAATAAACAATAATAATTAAACAAAAAGAGTTAAACAAAAGCCGTCATGTTTATTGGTCCAACTCGACTGCCACGTCTACATTGCTGTTTTCAAACCTCTTGTATACATACATATGTTTGTTTTAAGCAGACTAAAGTTAAGATTAGAACAATAAATAAATAAAAAAACAGCATTGTACTCTAAACTGCTGTTACAGTTGTTGATTTTATTACCGGTTACGTTGTAAGGAAGCTTTCTCATTGGAGCTCCATCTTCCAAGTCAACTGAAAATACATAGTCGTATTCTACTCCTTCATACAGCTGTTTACGTTCTTGGCCTACCGCATCCGTAACTACTCCTACTTTTAGCCACGTTGAAGATGAAGCATCCCACTGGTGCGCTTCTACTTCAGACTCGTTCCTCACCATTACCACTTGTTGATCCTTTTTGCCTACAAATCGTATACACAATCATCTTAATAACCATTCAACCATTCAATCAATCAACCAATCAACTCGTTATAGTTTTTTATTTCATTTCATTTCTAAACATTTTATCTGATCCAGATGGAAGATAAACTAACCAGGCTCAAGCAATCTCTCCATACCAGGCAGTTTATCCGCATTAACTTTATCCATTGTTTTCCTATTAATTACATGTATAACAATCACATTGGTTGTTGGATCTACTAGTCCAGCACCCATCATCATTCATGTGATCCCGTTTTATAATAGATAATCAGGATATCGCTTTTTCCAAGTTACTTTGAAACAGCAAACCCAGCATTCGCTTCGTTAAATTGAACCATTTGGTCCACATCCGCCTGTCTCTCAGCTTCTCTAGTAAACACATATGCGTTTCTATCGCTTGTACCGCAGATTATGTCGTCGTTGCTCATCACAGACACACTCCATATCGACGTTGCTGGCAGTACCAACGTTTGTACATTTTTTTCTCCTATTATACCAACACCCACCCAAAAATAAGTATAGAAAAAAAAAATCCTGCAAAACCATATTTTCACCTTTTTTTTTTTTATACTTTTCTATTCCCTCCTCCTCCTTAACTCTCCAAATAATATACGTGTGTTGTTGGTTACTTGCCTTTCCATACACGGACCGTCCTGTCTTCAGACGACGACACCAGCTCCCCCGTTGATAACGCACCCAACGAATAGACAAAAGACTCATGTCCATACATTTTCATCAAACATTCTCCATTCAGCGCCCACATCATCAACGCCCTATAACATGTACATACCATACGTGCATGTCATAACTACGATCATATTTCTTATTTGTAGTCTATTTCTAGTTAGTCCACTCGTATTTGGTTCAGATTCAAGCCTTACCCGTCATTCGCTGCTGAAACAAAGTTTCCTGAAGGGTGTAAAGTTAATGATCGAACACAGTCCTCGTGTCCTAAATATTTTTGAATGGTCTTCCCTTCCCTCCATCTTCTTATAGTCTTGTCAGCAGATCCTACACAAACAAACATCAAATATCAAATATCAAACATCAAATTAATAGACTACAACCCAATTCACAAAGTTTTTTATTATTATTATCATTGATTTTACCAAGAACTATAGCCCAGATTTCAGATTATCTCTTGACCTCAATTCTGATATATGTATATAAATATATACCTGTTAGTATTGTTCCATCTGCAAGCTCTAGAACCGCCCAAACAGCGCTTTCGTGTCCTTCAAGAGTTGCTGTGCACTCCCAATTATTCCAAATCTTTGCTGTTCTATGCTCATAACAATTCAATTTTTTTTTTCCTCTTTTTTAAAACAAACCGAAACCTTTGGCTTTTTGTACAGGCAATGTAAAATATCAATTCCAAACACTACACCAAAAATAAACTATTGCTCTCAAGCCATCATTATAAATGAATACACGCACATATATATACATTTACAACTTTTAAACCTACTTGTCCCAAGAGCCTGAAATTATCCCACCGTTTCTAAGTCCCAGAATTGTGCAAACGTTGTCCGTGTGTCCCGCCAATGCATACCTTGGCTCTGCACAGTCTTGTATGTCCCATACGTACATGAGCCTATCACCTCCCCCGGTCACAACATATCCTACATTCCAATCACCGTTATTGCTGTTATATAGCACTTCAAATACCCAACTCACTACTCGGTGGTATTTTTTTTTTTGGCTATCTTGATACCGTCAATATCGCATACCTCTATTGTTCTCTACTCCCGGCTGTAACACCGCTACCGAGTTTACATAGCCTTCGTGTGCTATCAAAGTCTTTTCGCATTCAAAAGAGAATGCTCCTTTCCTAACCCAAACCATTCCGGTTTTATCTCTTGACACCGTTATGATCGTATCTTCGTCTAAGGATGTAACGCCTCTAACCTACAAAGTTTGGTATTCGCTGTTTATCCACCGCACAACAAACAGACAACGCACCTTTCCCTTCTTGAAAAAAATAAAAAACAGTAGACACACACTCGCCGCTCTTTCTTTTACACCCAAAATAAAAATATACCTAAAATGTATGCCAACTTACATCTCCGTTGTGACCATTCAAAATCGTGGATAGTTTGAACATGTTTGTGGTTTCCATTTTTATACGCTATGCTCTCACTTTATAAACTGCTTCTTTGCTGCTGTGTTGTATATATATATATTTACTAGTATTTGTCGTCTGTTTGATATATTCAAGTGAAACGGTTTATTTCCAATCTCAATTCCGTTATTTCAAATATTATGCCAACACTTTTGATGTTGCTAGTGTATTTTCCATTCGCTTGTTTATTTTACTTTTAATTTGCAAGTCTATTTTATTCCATTGTGGTTTCAAACTCAACACCTTGGGTCTATTGTTTTTTCTGAGCCTTCTTATTCGCGATTACATCTTATTGACTGCTTTTGATTCGTCAGCTTTCCCATTCTCTTTTTCTATTTAAACAGCTTCGCTTTTTTTCTTGCTCAAAGCTTTTTCTTGCTATTTGCCTTTTTCTTTATTAAAACAGCTTACTCGTAATTGGTTTTATTCGTTTTAAAAAAAAGACCAGTCGGAAAAAGAGAAAAAAAGAAAAGAAAAAGAAAAGTCAATCGGGAATAATCAAACCGCTCAAAATTACTTTTTCCATTTTGACAGCCAACAATACTATTTCAAGCTTACCAATGTTTATAGCCCTCCCGCTTTGGTTATGTTCCTTGAAGCAAGAATGACATGGTCTTTTGAATCTGCTTGCCTTCTTCTTTTTCCGCTTTTGTTATTTAAAGTACCAACTGAGAATAAAGCAATTCCTTGGTTAAAAAACAAATGAAAAGTTAATGTGTGTCTGGAAAACAATCTAGTATTAGCATCAAGACAACTCATTGGGGGAGTGGAGAGATTTCCTGTTTGCTCAGTATCCATGATATGGAAACGTAAATGTACCCCTTTATATTTATTTGCCGGCTGCTATAAGCTATGATGTAATGAAATACAACTGGGCTGAGGTTGCTGATGGCTAAATCTTGGTACTTTTGTTCTTGTATCGAGGCACCTTTACATTATTCATAAATCTAAAGGACAAGAGCGAATGGGGATAACTTTGGTAGTAAATGGAATGATTGTATAAGCAACCACATTTTATAAGAATCGCTTTGTATAAACAAATGCAATTTTTTGTTTTCATGCCACATTTTCAAAGTCAATTGTTTTTTCAATGCAAAGAGAATGTTGGTGTACACGTTCTGCTGTTATACCCGTGCAATCCATCAGTACATTTTGTGACTGTGGCAGACGCGTATAGTACATGTAACCCCTCATCCTCCCCCTCAATAACAGTTAATCAATGTCGCTTGTCATAAAAACCAAATATGTCAAACGAGTTGGATATAAAGCCCTACCAAATGTTATACAGAAAAGGCGAGTGCCAAATATTATAGTGTTTGGATATCAGTGCCTTAAAAACTTGCACCGAAATTAAAATCTGACTGCTTTAAAACATTTTAAAAAAAATAACACATATGATATGGACGTTAATGTAGCACACGTCTTACTACCGGTAATTTTTTTTTCCAAAGCGAGCTTAACACGAAACCGCTAACGCGTTGATTTCGTTGATTTTTAAATAATAAAATAACAATGCTGTGGATTGTTTCGTCAACAAAAACCCACTATTACTGCTCAGCTTCGATAAAAATCTATCATCGATATTTTATACAAACTTTACAGATTTAACCTACAGTTTAGTAATTTGCAGTTGTGGGATGTTTTTCTTTTTTTTCATTTAAAATTTCATGTTTGTGTTTTTTTTCCCTTCTTCCTCATTCTTGAGGGGTGAAGTGGGGAGGAAAAAGCGGATCTAAAAGACAAAAGCTTAGTATATGTATAAACGGGTTTTTGGAGTAAAGCATTTAACAAATAACGTTTGTTTTTTTTTTCTCTTTCTTTTCAGTTCAACTCTTGATTATTTTTCCAAATATCAGTTTATAACCTTATAAAGCCACTTTTTAACTTTTTATTTTTTGTGGAGAAAACATATAACATATGACATATGGCGAATCATTGCATCCCGATATGTTGACTAAGCTGGTGTAGTAACTCAGCATAGAGACTTGCTTATCATAATATGTTTTCTCATTAAGATTTAGGATTTAGCAGCCATTTCTGGGTAGAGTTTGGAATATCTGATAATAATGAATAAAATTTAAAATGCAAGATATAGGGAAAAAAAGTGCCAACAAGAGAATACCAGAGAAACAAGCTAATGCAACCTTGGAATTGAGCTTGCCTCCCAACATAATTTATTTTGAATAGAATTGCATTAGCAGCTTAAACATGGAAGTTCTAAAAATAAAGTAAAATAAAATAAAGGCAAATAAAGTGTAAACCATAAACCTCACTTTGAGATTTGAGTATAGTTGATTATTTTATATTGATAGCGTTTTGGCGTATAAAAGCTATTAACAAGAGTAATGACAAAGTCCTTAAAAATAAGGGTTAAAAGGTATAAAGCGGGCTCAAGAATGATGGAAATAAAGTTGTTAGGAACTGAATTGATTGTACAAGAGCGTTAAACCGAATGGTTAAGCAGGCAGGAAAAGAAGAAAAAAAATGGCCAAAATATGTTTAATAATAATACAACCTTGATACAATAAAACTGATTGTTAGGTTGAAAAGGGTAAGTAGCACCATTGTGGGCAAATTCTGAATTTATAAATAAAAAACGTTTTATTTTAATTGGTAAAAATTATATGAATAATAATGATAGTTTAAAGCTAGATCGTTAACCTTGGTGTTCACGACTTGGGCTATTATTTACAGTTTTAAAATGGGCTAAACAAAGGCATAATAGAGTCAATGGGTTTAACATACACTATTGCTAAAAATAATAATCCAAGTGCGAGCGTTAGAATAAAGCATTAAAGGGTATCAAACCGAATTTCCAATCCAAACCAAGTATTGTTTTATTCTTGAATGGGTTCAACAGCATAGAATTGACCTAAATAGACATGTATTGAACTGCAACATGACTTTCCATTACTATCTAGTACCCAAGCTTTTGACATACTTGACATGAATAGAATAGCTTATTTATCTTGTATTTATATATAATAAAGCGAGGCTAGAAAATAAATTAAGCTTGTAAAATTATTCTATAAACACCGATTAACTTATTTTATATTGAAAGAAAAGGCATCAGGATAATATATTGCTTTGCAAAGGTAAACTGTATCGCCAGAGATTATCAAGAGAAGGAAAATATTTTATTCCTGCAACTTTATCAAACATTTAAGTTATACACCGGTTAGCCAAGTCATCGATACACTATTTTTTTAAAAAAGGAATATAGAGTACTTTGTAACGTGTAGCTTGTATATCTAAACCAAAGAGAAATCCAAAAGCAAAAAAAGAAAAAGAAAACAGTCGTTTATTGAGGCTCGCTTTGCTCTGTCAAAACACACCATACAGTCAACATGATTGCAGCAGCAAAGGCATACACGTCGTTAAACATCGATTCTCTGCCGTTTATCAAAGACAACAAGCAAAAAAAGCTCAGCAGTGCTGGAATGCTAGGAAACGCCAAAGAGATGCTTAACAAGGAAGTATTAGGTAACTGGAACATTTAGAGCACATTTTAGGATGTTTCGCAAAATATTAATGTTACTTGTAAACAACAATTTAAACCATTCTAAACCCAATCTAACCCGGTGCTTTTCGAGGACTAAATTAATACCAATATTGCAGCAAAAGTTGCAGCATAATAAACTGTACATTCCAGTTTAAAACGGACTGCTATAATGACGAAGACCTACTCAAAGACACTAAAATCCGTTGATATTCATTGATGTTTGTTAATATTCATTGATGTTTGCTGATACTCGTTGCTACTTTCAATAATAACAAAATACTTGTGATAATAGATATACTTGAACGGATGGTTATCGAGCTATTCACAAACGAGGAAAGTAGAGCCAACTCCAGCTCACAGATGACGGACAGCGATATGAGTGAGAGCCACTTACCTGAACTAAAGGACTTTATAAAGAACATAACGTATAGAACAAAGACATCGATAACATGTATGGCACTGGCGCTATTATACTTGACTCGAGTAAAGGCAAACAATCCACATTTAACAGGATCGCCTGGGTCAACATACAGACTTGTTATTGCATCTTTGTGTATTGCCACAAAGTACTTGTATGACGATGCATACCACAACTGTTCGTGGGTCCAAGTTTCACTGGGTTTGTTTAAGCAGAAGGAGATAAACCAGATGGAAATGGAGTTTATGTATTTTCTAGGATACCAACTATTTGTTTCAACCACAGAATGGAACCAATGGGTGGCAACACTAGAGGCCAAGCTTGTGAGACATTGGAAGTCTCAGGGTGTTGCTGAGATTTACTGGAGAAGGGGTGTGTTTCTTTCCCAAGAGTGCTGCTATTCAGATGCTGCGTCACTGCTAACAAACGTTGCATGGGGCGACTCTGGCGAAATGATGCTGGATGCACTGTCCGAGGCAATAAAACCCAAGACAGTCCCTCAAGAGCGAGACACAATCAAAGAGGACACCTACTTAAACAACAACAAGAGATTTTATGTCAACATTAAAGGGAAAACACGGGCAAACTACAAAAAATTTGAAAGACAGTGTCAATCGACGATCAACCTGTTGCCAGAAAGCAAGCACAAAGAAAGCAACTCAATGAGGAGCATGAATATCTTCAGATCGAAAAAAATGACGTCAATAGAAAAACCTACACCAGTATATTCAAACAACACTCACTACTCGAGTGTTGACGTGTATGGAAGTTCAAAGAAGAAAGTGGGATTAACGAGATTCAAGCAGAGCTTCAGCAATTTGTCAAAGCTGTCGTACAACAACTCGATATCAAGCGATGACACAAAAGTAAAGGATAGCTACTTTAGCTTTTTTAAAGGGTCGTCTAGGATAAACATATCAGACCACGACGAATCTGATAGCTCCAGCGAGGGGCGATATATGTCCAAGGCGTATAAAAAGAAATCATTGGTAAACAACAATATCCTATCAAGGTTTAGAAAAAAGGAAGAAATGCATCAAAAGGCTTCAACGTTCACATCCCGTGAAGAAATGCAGAGGGAATTTGATAGCCACAAACTCACAATGTCGTTAGATCAGTACGTGACTAAGAGGTACTAGCCATTCGCTATTGACAATACACCAACGCCAACGCCAACGCCAACGCCAACGCCAACGCCAACGCCTTCCCCACCCCCACTTCATAATTGTTAGGCGAGCCGGTACCTTTTTTTTTCTTTCTTTTTTCAAATAAAAAAAACACATTATTTAAAATCTCACTTTTTTTAACAACACTGATAATATATTACTCTAGATGATACTTATATAATTAGCCTTTAATGTTTAATTTTCAATAGTAGCATGTTTAAACCTGATCTAAACCTGATTTGAAGCTTTACAATGAGCTATAGTGTAATAACTTGATTGCTCAATAAATAATAAATATACTTTACAAAATTTGACCGAGTGTAGATATGGTGGCTAGAAAGAGATATATCTATGTGCTTGTAACTGAAACAAATGCAGTAGAATAAGATAATTCGACACAGCTTGGCATAATATCATACCACTCAGGCTTTCGAGCTGGTGTGCTTTTTAATTTTACAAATAAACATTCCAGAAGTATCAGAGATTCTGGGGTCAAGTCTAACACAGCTTTTAAGCATTTCTGTGTGCGTTAGATCCTTTGGGTGCATTTCAAGAATTTTATCCAATTTCAATGGCGCTTTGCACACCAGATCATCCAACATGTGCAGCGGCTCAATAGTTGCATACCGGTGTGTCTCTGCCAACTTTTCATCGACGTGTTTTAAAAAACGGAACACCACAAGCTCGTTTTGCCTATAACTTAACGAGCAAGTACTGTAAATCAGAGTGCCATCAACAGCCAAGTTCTCCCAACCACTTACCAACAGTCTCAGTTGAAGATCGGAAACACTTTTGACCCGTTCTTCGGATAGGAATTCGTCGTCCAGTTTGCCAAGAGAATCGTTATTGATGTATTTTGCT
Organism: Capniomyces stellatus; assembly: GCA_001661515.1. Taxonomy (NCBI): domain Eukaryota; kingdom Fungi; phylum Kickxellomycota; class Harpellomycetes; order Harpellales; family Legeriomycetaceae; genus Capniomyces; species Capniomyces stellatus. The sequence continues at coordinate 513,729 of LUVW01000015.1, read as the reverse complement.
AGATGCACCAAAGACCCATCATGCGTACATTCTGCATCAACAAGCACTTTTGAATATAGGCTCGTGGGGTTTTCAGACCCCTTGGCAGTGTTATACGCGTTGGGATTTCTGAGGGGTTTAGATGCAAACCAGGGCTGCATAGCTTCAATACCTTCTTTATCATCTACAGTAGTCGGGTGAAATGTAATAAGAAATGGCATCAATAATTAAACAAATAAATGGACGGATAAATAAATGAGTAAATAAACGGGTAGATGGGTAAATGGATAAATGTAAAGCAGCTTACCATTTAGTTTTGAAGGCCTGGTATGATTCTGAAAATCCCACCAGCTATTAGAAGGTGGTGGTACTTTAAACTTTGTGCCATCTTGGACAAACATCCTTATCCTTACTTTTCCGTCGCCTTTGGATCGTTTTATCAAACTTCTACAAGTTGCAGATCGATGTTCGGATATATCAACACCAGTTACTGTACCAAAGCAAGCAGTGTCAGGAGCTCCAAAAGATGCAAGTAAATCAGCAAAGAATAGTAGCTTTCCTCCAGGCGCGCAACATAGGTCCAGGATGTGGTCATTAGGTGTAACATCAAGAGACAATGCTGCCAGTCCAGAGCTCAAGTCGATGCCTACAATCTATATACCAGGTCTTTGGATTAGTTTGGCTAACCAATACTATGCTACTCCTCACTTTGCTTTATTCCGTTTTGCTTTGCTGCTCTGTTTGTGTTTATACACACATGCGCATTGACGAAAGTCACGTAAAAAAAAGCCTCAAACTTGTATCTTACCTTTCCCGATTTATACCTAACAGATTAAATACAGTATCGCCACGTTAGCCATCATACACGGTAATAAAACATTGTGGAGATACTTTATACAAATAAAACAAAGTGTTAAGGTCATTTTTAGGCTTTACTAAATTATACTATGTGTTGTACTTGCAATTTACAATCCGATATTTTTTTTTTGCCATCAGATATCCTCAAAAATCCCTCAATTATATCGCTAACACTAACTTTGCAGCCAAGCTCGCCCTCTAATTCTACAGCCAGCCCCTCTAGATCGGCAGTGTGGCCGTTTATTTCTTTATCTGCTCTGCAATCAATTTTAGCTTTCTTGCTGCAATGGTCTACACTTTTCTTTTTTCGGAGGCTACATTTGTACCCAACAACCCGGACATACCTCGGCAGATTTGTTAAACTGTCGTAAATGTCATACTCCAAGTCATTTTCTTTATAAAACCGTGCTATTTTTTCAGACCAAGCTGGATTTTGCGAGTTTTCGCTTTCGTGATTTAATGACATCTGAATGACTTGGCTTGAAAGGTATGTGTGACAGATAAAGTGTGTAATTACTACTTCAGTTATTAAGGCAAACTGATGGGGGTTTCTAGGTATTGTTAATAATAGGTCTTGGTAGCAATAAGGTTTGTTAAAGTCGGAATTAAATCTTTACAAATCCATTTTTTTTAATTTTTTAAATTTTTTTTGAGAAAACACGAACTACCATTGAAATTATTTTTTAGATTCAGTTCCAATAAAAACAATAATAGTAAAAGTTTAACAGATTTCAATAAATAAAAAAAGGTTTAGCAAAATACCAAGAAAAAGCGATTCTGAGAAAAACACCTTGAAATCTAATAATCGAGCAAATAAAAAGGGCTTTAAAGCTAAATTAAGTTGGACCATTAAATTTTTTTTATAGCCAACCCAGTGAGGTTTTGCAAAATTTCAAAGTCCAAATCCAAGCTGTCATCCTTTCTCCAAAGAGACACGTATAAAGGAGGGTTGTAATACCCTGGACTAGCGGTTTGGTAAAGGAATGACTTCCTGTGGTAAATACAGCTGTATTTACAGCTGTAAATTCTGCTAGTAGTAATTTACAGGGTATTTTCATCAGCAAGCACAGTTAAACACAGACTGATGGAGAACATTGTTGTAAATGTAACAAAAATGTGTCGTAGTTTAAAACTAATCACGGACAAGAGTGTAATACAAAACTCTTTGATCTCAATGAGTTTGATCTCAATAGTATCACATTTTATTCTACCAATGTTTGTTATATATACCTATTGTTTTCATACTTATTCCAAGACATTAGGGTAACTTTTTTTTATAAAGCGTTGTCTAATAGTGAGCCGTGCTTTGCTGCAAGTAGTGTTATAGCGAGACTTATGAGCGCGAGGCGATCTTTTCATAATAATTTTAAAAGTACAGTTGTACAGTTTAAGGGATATGCTTGTACGAATTAATTAACTTTTGTATATTAAGGTGTGGAATAAACCAGTCCTTAAAACGCACTGGAGTTTAAACTTGAATTTTCTTTCTTTTTCTTTCTTTTTCTTTCGTCAAATCACCTAGAATTTAGCTATTTAAATTGAGAAAGAAAAAAAAAAGGTTGAGCAAAAAAACGTAAAAAAAAAAATCACCGAATAAGAAAAGAAAAAATAATTTGGTTAATGCTTTCTGTCGAATGGTTTGGCCTATCAGTAAAAATGGCAAGGGATAAATACTAGGAGGTAAAATTATAGGACAGGGAACTTAATAAGAAGAAAAAAAACAATAATAAGAAAAAAAAACAAAAAAAAAACAAATAGCAGAATAGGGTATGTTTAACAAAACTGGCTGAAAAAGAGAAAAAATTGAATCAGGTAGTAAAAGAACGAAAAAAAAAGTTGGAAACACTGTTATAATCCTTTAATCTCGAATAACAAAGGGAAGAAGATCATAATAATAGAACAGTTATACTCCAGAACACATCAAAATGAGCGACAACGAAATATCCGATAAGCTTAAAAACACAGTTATTGACGATTTTGCAGATGTAATTGCCTAAATACTATTTGAATCTGGAATCGTATTAAATATAGCTTATGTGGAGGATTTTTAGTTGAGATGGATCAATTCTGCTGATTAAATACTAATCCAAGTGTCATGGTTTAACGCCGAATATATTAAACAAATAAACAAATAGGATGATTTTTCATCAATGACTAAAAAGAAAAAGTCAGCAAAAAAGGTAGTCTTTGACGACGAGGCTGACGAACAGGATGATAAGAAGGACGGAGATGATTTTGAAGGTATTTGATTATTATTATTTGCAGTGTAGTGTAGCGTATTCTTGTTTGATTGGGATGATTGAAAGAATAGATAAAACAGTTAAACAGTAGTAAGATTCGTACATATTTTAAATATACTTAAATCGGGTGTTATGCATGAATAAAAATAGATGATACCTTCTCTGAATTAAAGAAAAAGAAGAAGAAGTCAAAGAAACCAAAGGTAATAACTTTTGACATATATCATTTCCCTCACAATACAAAGACGACAAGGAAGAGGGAATATAGAAACAGGGTTTCAAGAATAAGTATAATTGATTAAATAGGCTTTTGAGGATGAAGAGGCAGCCGAAGAACAAGATGATGATTTCATGGATCTGAGTTCGATCAAGAAGAAGAAGAAGAAGACTAAGAAAAACTTGGCAGCTTTCGAAGCCGAGTTGGGAGATGGTGTTGCTGGAACCGAAGAAGCCGATGTTGCTAAAAACGGAGATACTTGGGAAGGAACTGACCGTGATTACACATACGAGGAGGTAAAAAAAAAAAGCGACTTGATTAGTTATATAAAAGTGTATGATAGACAGCAGCAGATAATGGCTGATGTTGGCAATGATGGTATAATTGGTAAATAACTTGTGGTTGCGCTGTTTCGATGTAGTTGCTTGGAAGATTCTACTCCATTCTCAGAGAAAACAACCCCGAGTTGGCAGGGGAGAAGCGTAGATACACCATTGCACCACCACAAATTGTCCGTGACGGTAACAAAAAATCGATTTTCGCCAATCTTCCAGACATCTGCAAAAGGTTAGTAATTTTATATTGCACAGACTCTGGATAAACCTCCAAAGCGTTTTTCTGCCAGCCTTTTAGCGCAGTATGGCTACTGACGCACTTAAGTGAGTATAGATGAACTTCCCCTCCCTCCGACAAATTAAATTTTAACGTTCCCCTTTTTGTCATCATTTTTACTACATTAGAATGCATCGATCTCCTGAACACGTTATCCAGTATTTGTTTGCCGAGTTGGGTACATCCGGTTCAAGCGATTCAAATGGTGGTCTGATCATCAAGGGTCGTTTCCAACAAAAGCAAATCGAAAATGTTCTCCGTAGATATATCAGTAAGTTCAATACCCATTCCAAACACCTTTCCAATCGATGCTAATTTGACTAGGTTGTTTCCATTCATCAAACTTAAGCTTGCGCTAAGGTTTATTTCTTATTTCTTATTTCTTAAAAATAATTACAAACTGACAAAATCTACAACTTTTATCCTTTTTTAGTGGAATATGTTACCTGCAGAACCTGCAAGTCTGGTGAAACTGTGTTGACCAAAGAAAACCGTCTTTACTTTATCCAGTGCGAATCGTGTGGATCCACTAGATCAGTTGCCCCAATCAAGACTGGTTTCCAAGCCCAGACAGCGAAACGTTCAGTAGCAAGACGCGCTGCCGCTTAAATCACGTTCCAAGAACAATTTTTTTTTTACTAAACCAATCTTACAAATTTATATAGTTATCTATGTTTATTTATTTTATACTCCATTTTTACAGATTAAACCGGTACTAAATCGATTTAAACCCGATTAAAAAATATGACCTTTATTCGCCACTAAAACCTTGCTCAACTTGAACTAACCAGTGCGAAATAAAAATAAACTTGACGGTGCACTTTATTTGGTCAGAACGAATGTTACCAAATAATTTAGCATTTTGCATTAGCCTTAAGCGTTACTTGGGCAACATGAATAGCGGAGAGTCAAAACTTTAAAAACGTACAGATTCTTACTGCAACCCAAATTTACTATAAAACAAGCAAATACAAACGAAATTAATAAATAAATAAAACAAGCTCTAGACTGAGAATGACAATTGGCAAAAGAAAGACTCTGCTTTATTTCTACGATACTCAGCGTTCCGAATGCTTCTGGAATGCCACCAACACATATTCGTTATCTATACCAACCATATTTAAACATGAACCAGTTCACAGCATTTTGTCAGATTTCCAAGCATTCATAAACATTTTTCGATCCCAACCAACCAATAAATCAAAACAACAACAGCATAATCGTAATAGCCCGACCAACCCCGTTTAAATCAAGATGGCTCGCTTAATATCCTAATCGTTCTTACCTGGGCAAACCAAGATCTCGTATTTTTTTGTACGGATTCTCATAAACTGCAGCTCGTTCTACCAGGTTCAAAAATATTTGTCAGAAAAAATGAAGCTCAAACCTTGGCAAAATGGCTTCCTTCCAAACAGAAAGCAGTAAATTGAGCATAATTATATGTATATATTCAACAAATATGCTTGGAAGGATGGTATTACCTCTTTATCAAGAGATTCAACTGTCTTTTTGGAAACCTCAATGAGTTCACGCAATTGAACCACTTGTGCCACGGTTTGTTCTTGGTTTAAAGTTGTTTGGATCACGTTTCCTAGCCTAGACAACACCAATACTCCAAATACGCCCGGCTTCGATGATAATCTTGCGACCGACTCTTGAAGCTGAGTTTGAATGTTTTCCTATAAAGTTGAATATATTCATTTGTTTAGTTGGCTACTTTCAAGAATTTAACAGCGCATGTGTATTGCCTTTAGTACTGCTCCCACCCCCCACCCCCCACATCAAAAATTATTTTTAATTTACTACATCTGAATTATAATTATGACGCATTCTTATTTTGATTGCTCACCGGTTCCATTGTTGTCAACTCGGTTGTAATTGGGTTTCTGGCTCTTAAAGTCCGACGTAACGATGGAGAATGGGAGGAGGGGAGCTGTTTCTTGGATTTTAAACTACTCGGGAGAATTAATATTTAAAAGAAGAATTGACCAGTTGCGCAAATGTTTATTGTTTTTATTTTTCGAGTATTGTTGTTGATGGCCGTAAGTTTAAGTGAGAATAGCTAAACACAACAATTGGGTTGTTAAGTCATCCAAATAATTAACAGCAAGACTGGCCAATTATCTAAAAGCAACTCAATACTTTGGTGAATGATGAAACCGGAAAAAAAAATGGAAAAAAAAACAATAATAGTCGCAAAACAAGCCGACAAAAAAAAAAAACCTGACGCGAGGGTCGAACTCGCAACCTTATGATTAGAAGTCATATGCGCTATCCAATTGCGCCAGCCAGGCTATAAATTTGTAAGATTTTTAGTCATCTATCTACTATTTGCGTTTTGGACTGTTTATTAATATAAAATGTACTACTTATAAAATAAAAGACCAGGTTCGATCCGATGTCATAAAAGAAACTATTTAAATAAAACTAACGACTAAATAATTAAATAAAAATATGAATAACTAATAATTAATATTAAAATAATAGAATTATAATAAATGAAAGAAATGCTATAGTTATTAGGCAATGCTATGTAAAAACCCGTGGGCGAAAACCATATGCATTGATTAATAACTATTGTATTTTTATGTTGTATTTATATACAACATGTGCCCCCCTCTTGCTTCGATCGTCCTCGATCGATGATGTTGACTTGTCGGTAACGCTGTAACGTTGAATTCAGTTTGGTTGATGACACTTCTGGTATCATGTGCTCCGAATCGTTGTATAATTTGAGTTTATCCCCATTAACGATGTCGTAGTTGCCTTTGTTGTCAGATATCGTATATGCTCCTTTGCTTCCTACTCGTATAATCGTATAGGGTCCCTCCCATGTCGCTGAGAACTTGGATTTTGGTACGTCTACATGTTTTAACACTAAATCATTGGTTTTAAATTTGTAACTTGTTACCTTACGATTGTNCAACTCCTCCTCTTCATTCTCGAAACTAGCTATAAAATCTGATTTTATATCCTGCCAATCCGAATCGTCCTTCACATTTGTGTTATACCAACATAACGCCTTCTCTCCCAAGAACAACTCCAAAAATTCTACTGCTTCATTATCTGACCAGAGAGCTGCCTTCCTGAATGCTTCGTATCTTTTTATCCATCTGCGAGGATCTTCGGCGGTATTGCCGGTGAACAGACTGGGTTCTAGTGATACGTTTCTTATATTTCCCCTTGTATCCATTTCGAATCTTGATTATTTTTATTTTTATATAAATCTAATTTACTATTACTAATATAACTATTTTATTTGGATTAATCGAATCCAAAAACTTAGACCAGCACTGAATATCTACAATTGTTTATATTGCGTGCTATCCCTCCCCCACTATTAATATTAAAATTAGATTAAACTGGCTAATACTCGTTTGGCGATTTAGCGTTGGGCTCCACTGTAAGATTTTTAATCATCTATCTACTATTTGCGTTTTGGACTGTTTATTAATATAAAATGTACTACTTATAAAATAAAAGACCAGGTTCGATCCGATGTCATAAAAGAAACTATTTAAATAAAACTAACGACTAAATAATTAAATAAAAATATGAATAACTAATAATTAATATTAAAATAATAGAATTATAATAAATGAAAGAAATGCTATAGTTATTAGGCAATGCTATGTAAAAACCCGTGGGCGAAAACCATATGCATTGATTAATAACTATTGTATTTTTATGTTGTATTTATATACAACATGTGCCCCCCTCTTGCTTCGATCGTCCTCGATCGATGATGTTGACTTGTCGGTAACGCTGTAACGTTGAATTCAGTTTGGTTGATGACACTTCTGGTATCATGTGCTCCGAATCGTTGTATAATTTGAGTTTATCCCCATTAAAGATGTCGTAGTTGCCTTTGTTGTCAGATATCGTATATGCTCCTTTGCTTCCTACTCGTATAATCGTATAGGGTCCCTCCCATGTCGCTGAGAACTTGGATTTTGGTACGTCTACATGTTTTAACACTAAATCATTGGTTTTAAATTTGTAACTTGTTACCTTACGATTGTAGCGCACTTCACTATTATTCTTGCTTTTAACATTACTCTGATAAGCACTTTGTCTAACTATCGGTAATTCCGACTCAATTAATTTTATTCGTTCTTGAATCGATTCTTCAATGTTTTCAATTTCGCCATTCGGTTTCCAAGTTGATGGCAATTGTAATTTATAACCGAATAATAATTTTGCTGGGCTATAATTTGTCGATTTATTTTTCATGCTTCGTATTACTAGTAGCGCTTTCCACAAATAACAATCCCAATCATTTTCGTTGCTCGCGCACAATTTTGAAATCGTATTTTTTAACGTCCTATTCAATCTTTCAACTTGACCATTTGCCTGTGGCCTATAAGTCGTAGTAGGAGTATGATTAATATTCAGAAATTTATAGAATTCAATTGCTGCATCACTTAAAAAATTTGTTCCCCTGTCCGTAATTAATTGCTCTGGCACGCCGTATAGCTGCACTATTTCCGTTATTAAAAAATTAATGACTGTATCTGCTTGAATGTTCTCGACTGCTTTGGCTATTGGCCATTTCGTGCAATAGTCAATTGCCGTTAAAATAAATCTGTTATTATTATTTGTAATTGGATTAATTGGCCCGACAGCGTCTAAACCTATTATTTGGAATGGTTTCAGCGCTATTATTGAATTTAGATTGTTTCGAGTTTTTAAGGATCCTCCGAATCGTTGACAAATTTTGCAGTTTGCTACAATGTCCTTAACGAACTCATATAATTTCACTCCTACATATTTTTCTCTAACTCGTTCCCATGTATTATTAACTCCATTATGACATTCGCTATGAACTTCTTCAATAATTTCTTTTGCATTTCGTTCGTGTAAAACTCTTCTTGTTCCATATTTTCTAGAATTCTTATACAATTCGCCTTCCTTTAAAGCATATTTTTTCGCTTTTTCTCGTAGTTTTTTTCTAAATTCTTCGTCTGCGTCTTTTGGATAACTATAGCTATTTAAATATTGATATACGCTTAAATAGTTTAATAAATCCATGCTATATAGTTCAATTAAATTTTCTTTGTTACTTTCTTCGGGTCGTCGACTCAGGTAATCCGCTGGGTTGCTCTTCCCTGGTTTATGGCAGATGTCGAAGTCAAATTCCTGCAGGTAATTAGTCCATCGGGCGATTCGGCCTGTAGATTCTTTTGTTTTAAATATTTGAATTAGCGCTGAATGGTCTGTTATGATTAAAAACTTTTTCCCCCATAGGTAATTCTTGAAGTACTTGACTGACCAAACGACACCTAACCCTTCCAGATGGGTTATCGAATAGTTTTTCTCGTGCACGGATAGTGCTCTAGACCCAAAAGCGACTGGTGTCTCGCTGTCGTTTAATTTCTGCGATAAAACTGCACCTAGTCCTTCCTTACTCGCATCGGTCGTCAATATAAAAGGTAACTCCCAGTTCGGGTGCACTAGCATTGGCGCTGATGCCAATCGTGACTTCAGTTTTTCGGCTGCGTCATAGCAATCCTTATCCCACTCCCACCTAATTTCTTTTTTTAACAAGCGGTTCAACGGACTAGCTATTCTACTAAACCCTTCTATGTACTTCCTATAGTAATTAAAGGTTCCCAGAAACGACTGCAACTCCTTTAGGTTTCTCGGATGCTTCAGCTCGACCATCTTTTTTACTTTACTGTCGTTAGTGCTAACTCCTTGGGGTGAGATCGTGTGCCCTAAATATTCCAATTCTTTTCTTTCAAAGCTACATTTTTTTTTATTTAATTTGATGTTCGCTTTCCTTAATAATCTGAATACTTCTTCCACATCTTTGCAGTGATCCTCTTTGTTTTTTGAGTATATAACTATGTCGTCGATAAACACTACAGCCCTTTTCCATAGCACTGGCCTCAAGACTTGTTCCATTAAGCGTTGGAACGTGGCTGGGCTGTTTGTAAGACCAAAGGGCATAACTCTGTAGCAGTAGAGTCCACTCCCTGGGTAACTGAATGCTGTCTTGAGTTTATCACTTTCGTCCATCGCCACTTGCCAGAATCCGCTATGTGCATCTAAGGTACTGAACATTTTTGATCCTGATAAGGCGTTGAATATTTCTTCTATCCTAGGTAATGGGTAGTTATCTCTGGTGGTTATACTATTTAGTTTTCTGTAGTCTGAGCAGATTCTCAACTTTCCGTCCTTTTTCTTGACTACGACCATTGGTGCACACCAATCTGATTGGCACTGCTCTATTATCTGTAGTTCCTCCATTTTATCTAACTCTTCTCGTACTCTTTCTTTCATCACATGTGGTATATTATAGGGTCTGAGTCGGATTGGTTTCTCATTGCCCGTTTCGATTCGATGTTTTGCCAGATTGGTTTGAGTTAAGTCCTCCAGTTTGTCCGCGAATAATGTATGGTAGCTTTTCAATAATCTAGCCATTTCCTCTGTGTAGGTCCCAGTGTTATCCCCTTTTTCCTCCATGATTATTCCATAGACTTCTACATCCTCGTAGACCTTCTGCTTTGGTTTCGATGTATACAACTTCATAATAACATCCAACTCCCTTTTTTCCAATGTCAACTCTTTTTTCTTTAAATCCAATTTAGCTTGGTACTTTACTAACCAATCTATTCCTAAAATCAAAATAGATTTATTAATATCCAAAACTAGCACTTCATTAAAAAACTTAAAATTTGCTATTTCGATAGGTACTTGGGATACGGTCCCTATGGTGTTGTGCCTAGCCCCGTCGGCTGTGACTACCACTTGATCGAAGTTCACGTCTACGTCCAAACCGATTTCCTCCATGAATAGTCTCGACATGACTGAGCATGCTGCCCCCGTATCTAGTATTGCCCAATACTTGTTTCCAAAGATGGTGACTACACCCCTACAGTTGGTAGTCGCCACTTCCTCTCCATTGATTTCGTTCACCTCCTTGGTTTCCACCCGCTTGCATAAGTTTAGCAACTCACTCCTGACTGATGGTGATACTTGTAGGAGTTGCGCAAACGACAGGTCTGCCTTGGTATTGCCCAAATTTGTCTGTATCGAGTAGTTCGGTACTGTCGTTGACAGTTTAATCACCGCTGGTTTCCTAGCTTGGATTCTTGATCTATCCTTATGTGATTTTACTTCCTCTACCGTACTGTCATCTATCACTCTACTCCTCTTACTTGGTTCCGAATTTACCTCCTCCGAGCCTCTCTTTTCGGCTGCATACAGTTCCACCTCTTCCTCTTGTTCTACTTCTATAAAATTCACGTTCATGTCGGCCTCCTGGTTCTTCCCGTTAGTAGGTACAGTATCCTTTCCTCTTGTATTTTGGTTCACAGCATTGTTTCTACCTCCAAAATTACAGTGTTCCGCTCTGTGACCGTACTGATTGCATGTATAACACTTTGGTCGGTAGCCGTTGTAATTATTGCTTGCATTCTGGCCATTCATGCTCTGGTTTCCACTTCCTTTGGTTACTTCCTTAACGCAGTTCAATAGATTCACACTAAGTTCTTCGAACTTTTTTACTAGTGACTCCATCGGGTCTACTGCTTTAATCTGTACTCTACCGTGTTCTTTGCTAACTCCTGCCATCCCTTCTCCCTCCGAAGCAAGTCTGTTCAACTTTTCCTCCTTAGTTAACAATTTCACGGCTGCATCCCAATCTTTTGGTCTCTTCTCTAGCAACAATCTCCTATGCTTGTAACTCACTGCTTTCATCAAGTAACGGATTTTGTCTTTTTCTTCTGTCACCTTTGCCTTTACTATCAGCTCCTTGATCTCGCTGGCCAACTCCAGTATTCCTTTCCCTTCACTCTTGTAGCTGATTAGGTGATTCCATGCTATCAACTCCTCCTCTTCATTCTCGAAACTAGCTATAAAATCTGATTTTATATCCTGCCAATCCGAATCGTCCTTCACATTTGTGTTATACCAACATAACGCCTTCTCTCCCAAGAACAACTCCAAAAATTCTACTGCTTCATTATCTGACCAGAGAGCTGCCTTCCTGAATGCTTCGTATCTTTTTATCCATCTGCGAGGATCTTCGGCGGTATTGCCGGTGAACAGACTGGGTTCTAGTGATACGTTTCTTATATTTCCCCTTGTATCCATTTCGAATCTTGATTATTTTTATTTTTATATAAATCTAATTTACTATTACTAATATAACTATTTTATTTGGATTAATCGAATCCAAAAACTTAGACCAGCACTGAATATCTACAATTGTTTATATTGCGTGCTATCCCTCCCCCACTATTAATATTAAAATTAGATTAAACTGGCTAATACTCGTTTGGCGATTTAGCGTTGGGCTCCACTGTAAGATTTTTANAAAAAAACCTTGTCTATGGGTAAAAAACACCCAACCCTTATGTGTATCATTATAAACTAAGTAAAACTAAATTTTAAATAATAAACTAAATAAAAAAACTTGATAAAAAATGTAAAATATACTAAATTAAAGTAAATAAATAAACATATTACCTTGTCGTATGTTTACCCTACGACATCCCCTCCAGACTGACTCGAAACTGTCGGTTGAGATATATTATCGTTCGTATAAAATCGTTTTAGCCTGTTCCCGGCTATCGTTCCTTTCCTTTCTACCCCATTCAACTCTTTAATTTTATAAGAACCATTATTTAAGCATTCAGTAACTATATAGGGACCCATCCACTTGTTCGACAACTTCAATTCTCGTCTGCGCCCTATTGTCGAGTTATATTCTAAAACAAGGTCATTTACTTTTAACGGCCCTGTTCTTAATCGGTGCTTGTTATTAAACCGTTCTACGTTCCCTATTCTGTTCTGTTTGAGGTTTTTACTGGCATTCTCAACAATGTCTTGTTTCTTGTCTAGTTGTTTTATTCTGTTTTCCAATAGTTCCTCTGTGCTAAGTTCCCTCCTCCAGTTGATTGTAGCCCACGTTTCGGCCTCGAATTCGATAGGTAACACACATTGCTGACCGTAAATCAGCTTGTACGGTGTCTCACCTGTTACTCTCTTTGTTGTTACTCTATCTGCCCACAAAGCCAAGTGCAGCTTGTTTGGCCAGTTCCCGGTCGCCCCTGTGCAGTACTTTGCTAAAGCATTCACCAACGGTCCGTGTCCCCTCTCGACCATTCCATTTGACTGGGGGTGGTATGATGAAGTATAATTAATCCTAATCCCGTACATTTTTGCTCTTTCTTTTATATAGTTAGCTGTCATCTCACCTCTATCAGCGACAATCTTATTAACCACACCAAACCTACATATTATGTCCTCAAAAACGAACTTCCAAACTGCTTCAGCCGTGTTTTTCTTCAACGCTCGTGCTTCAACCCACCCGCTAAGATCGTCTCGAGCTACTACTAAGTATTTAAACCCGCCCTTCCCTGTTGGCATATGAACCAAATCCAAACCTATTTTTCCAAAAATCGTGGTTGTGTACGTCGGGTGTAACGGCTCTTCTACTCTGATATTTGCTCTAAACTGGCACTCTCTACACGCTTTAACAAATTCCTCAACGTCCTTACTCTGCCCTTTCCAATAGTACCTGTCTTTGATTTTTAGATCTGTTCCGTCTCTACCTCTATGACCTCCTCCTCCTCCTTCATGGATTTCTTTTATTACCTCCTGTTGAGCTGCGCTATTTTCAATTACTCTCAACGGCATTTTATAATTTTTATTTCTTTTAAATAGATTATTTTCATGGAGAAAATACTTGACTGCTTTTCTCTTTACTTTCTGTCTGTTTTCCAAATTCACTTTACCTATTTCCCCTTTTAAAAAATTTCTAATGTCTGAATAAATACTTTGCTCCTCCCTTTCCTCTACAGTATCACTTTTATTTTCACTCGTTACATTCTCTACACAACATTCATATTCGACCTCGGTAGAATTCGATTCTGTGATAAAGCTAAATCTCGATAAAGCGTCTGCAACTACGTTTTTCTCTCCTGGTNTTTTTGCTCTTTCTTTTATATAGTTAGCTGTCATCTCACCTCTATCAGCGACAATCTTATTAACCACACCAAACCTACATATTATGTCCTCAAAAACGAACTTCCAAACTGCTTCAGCCGTGTTTTTCTTCAACGCTCGTGCTTCAACCCACCCGCTAAGATCGTCTCGAGCTACTACTAAGTATTTAAACCCGCCCTTTCCTGTTGGCATATGAACCAAATCCAAACCTATTTTTCCAAAAATCGTGGTTGTGTACGTCGGGTGTAACGGCTCTTCTACTCTGATATTTGCTCTAAACTGGCACTCTCTACACGCTTTAACAAATTCCTCAACGTCCTTACTCTGCCCTTTCCAATAGTACCTGTCTTTGATTTTTAGATCTGTTCCGTCTCTACCTCTATGACCTCCTCCTCCTCCTTCATGGATTTCTTTTATTACCTCCTGTTGAGCTGCGCTATTTTCAATTACTCTCAACGGCATTTTATAATTTTTATTTCTTTTAAATAGATTATTTTCATGGAGAAAATACTTGACTGCTTTTCTCTTTACTTTCTGTCTGTTTTCCAAATTCACTTTACCTATTTCCCCTTTTAAAAAATTTCTAATGTCTGAATAAATACTTTGCTCCTCCCTTTCCTCTACAGTATCACTTTTATTTTCACTCGTTACATTCTCTACACAACATTCATATTCGACCTCGGTAGAATTCGATTCTGTGATAAAGCTAAATCTCGATAAAGCGTCTGCAACTACGTTTTTCTCTCCTGGTATGTGTTTAATCTCAAAGTCGAACTGCTTCATATATCCTATCCACCTTGCTGCTACATCGTTTGGCAAATCTGGTTTGTTTAACATTCCTATCAAAGGACGTGCGTCAGTTTCCAGCACAAATTTCACCCCGTACAAGTAAGCCTTCAATTTCTTTATCATAGTTTTAGCACCGAATAATTCTCTTTTTATTTGCGCGTACTTTCTCTCTCTCTCATTAAATATATAAGATTCGTATCTACAAGCATATCTAATACCCTTCTCATCCTCCTGTTGTAAAACTGCGCCCGCTCCAACTGGACTTGAGTCGACTGTCAATATTATCGGTTTAGCGTTCGGTCCATAATCTGGCGGTTTTATTACAGGTGCTTCGCTTAGTCTTGCTTTTAAGGTAACAAAAGATTCTTCTTGATCTTCGCTCCATGTAAACTCTGCTTCCTTTTTTGTTAGTCTGTAAAGTGGCTCTGCTATTGATGAAAAATGCGCTATCCAACTCCTGTAAAACACGCAAATTCCAATAAACCCTCTCAGCTCTTTCAAGTTCCTAGGTTGTGGCCACTTACTTATTTTTTCCATTTTCTTTTCAGTAGGTTTTCTCCCCTGTTCATTGCAGATATATCCTACTATTTCTACTTCCGAAACTCCAAAACTGCATTTTTCCGCGCTCACTGTTAATCCAGCTTTTGCCAAGTCGTTAAAAATCATGACTACATCTTGTATGTGATCATGCACAAACTTTCTTATCCCTGGTGCGACAATAGTTTCGTCTCTGTGTCTGCTTCCTTTGATTCCTCCATCATCCAGAAATATTCCCACTTTGTCAGGTATGTATTTAAAGAATATTTTATTCATTATTCTTTGGAACTCTTGGACCGAGTTTGTCCAACCCATGGGTAATCTTGTCATTCTTAATAATCCTAGGGGCGTCTGTAGTGAAAATAAATCTCTTGAGGCCTTATCTAACGGTATCTGATCATACCCAGACATTAAGTCAAACGTGGTATATATGGTTCTCCCACTGAAGTCCTCTGAAAATTCGTCAACTACTGGCGGTACACCGGCGTTTCTTATAGTTACAGCATTAACAGGCTGTACATCTTGTATAAATCTCAGTTTCTTTCCGTCCTTTTTACTGATGCAAAACCAACGGTTAGAGTACGCACTGATCGACGGTTCCAATACCCCTTGCGCTACTTTACCTTTTAATAGTGTTTTCACTGCTTCTAGTATTCCTTTTGGTGTAGGATATGGTTTGAGTAGCCATGGTGTATGTGGAACAGTGTGCACTTTAATTGGCCCTTCGATTTCTGGATTTAATAAACCCATTTCTGATTCGTCAAATGCAAATGCATTATCGCAAATTTTTAATGCATTTTTAAAAAAATCAATTTCCTCTGCACTTAAATTTCCATTTCCTACTTTTAAACTATCTAACCTCTCTCTGTTTAATCTCTCTCCTATTTTTGTTTTCATTTTATCTTCGAGTAAAATATCCGGCGAGTTGTGTGTTGGCAAACAGGTAGGTACAGGTTTAATCTTTTTATCTACTGTTTTATATCTTGTGTTGACTTCTGTTATATAGGGTGTGTTATTTATTGCTCTCCACCCAGCTTCATGTCTGTCAACTATAATCAGTGACCCGTGTACTTGTATCTCCTCGTTTTTACTCGTGTTTTGCACGCTATTAACTTTCACACAATGTCTTGAATCCTTAGGCGAGTTTGCACAAAATGTGGCTGAAGCACCGGTGTCTTCGTCTTTTATCGTGTACCAAAGACTGCCGTCTTCTCTGTTATCCTTTAAAGCTCTAGCTTTAATGTCCCAGGGTCTTCCAAGTATAATCTGGGTAGTTGTGGATCCGCTGACAAACATAGGTACACTCACAGTTATTCCTTCGATAGTCACTTTGCAGTCTTTACACAGTCCTAGCAGCTTGCTTGAACCTTGGTTGGCATCCTTCATTCTCCAATTTATATTCTCATCCATCTTTAATCTACTTAATGAATTTAATGCATTATAAACATCCTGGTTCATTATATTAATTTCACTACCTTCGTCTAATAGGATTTTGACCTGTGCGCCTTGAACTTCGCCTAGAATCTTGCCCGAACCTGCGGCCAAATACTCTTTTCTCCATCCTTGTGTACTATACTCCGGTTGATTATCCTGTACTCCGTTAGCTTCTATTCTTGTTGTAATAGGCTCTCTCCTAACTCTACTATCTTCGGTCATTCTTTTTCTGACGGCAGGTGATACACTGTACAACTGGTTTACAGAAAGTGTGATGAGTGCATCTTTACACTTTTGTATTACTATATCCTCGTGCTCCTCATTGACTATCTTAGACCTCATTTTGTAAGTTACTCCTTTAAACTCATCCTTACTTTTATTGATTTCTGTAGGAGTTTCCTTGCTGTTTGCATTATTAATCCTGATTATCTCTTCAATATCCATGGTGTTTTTCTCTTTCTCTCTTCTTGCTTCTGCTTCTTTATTTGCACGCTCATGGTAAGAGTTGTTCAGGTGTTTTATCAAATCCCTTTTCTGTTTTGTCTGAAACTCTTGGGCACTTTCAACTATTTTAAGTTTCTTATAGTTGTCAATTTCCACGTACGGCTCACTGTTTGCTGAACGTTTTGTAGCAAATGAATCCACTAACTTTTCAAACTGGTTGAGTTTGATGGTTGAATAACCGTCAGATAACTCTATATCCTCATGACCATAAGCCTTTCTTTCATCCTCATCCCATTCTACAGCAATGGAATCCAAGTATTCATCATTTTCTACAGTAATGCGTTTTGTTTTAAACTCTTTGTTTCTTTGATCCACTAACGCTTTGATACCTCCATTTCCATAGTTCAGTTGGTATTGATAACCATCTTTACCAAAAACTATACCTCTGTCCCCAACATAGACTAAATCACTCTGTATATCAGATCTCAGTACTTATTAAGATGTGAAGTGAGAATGTTGGAGTTTAGTATTGTAAAGAATGTTAAACAATGTTTATTGAATGAATAATAACATTGATCGAATTGGTGTTATCAATTTACACCCGATTCGATCATTTAAATACTTTATCAATGAAGATAAAGTAGATGAAGAATGTAATGTTAATAAGGTATAAAATAGAATATAAATAATGTAAGATAATAATGTACTATGTAAAGTGTGGAGCTTGATAGCTTAAAAGATAGCTAGAAGCTAGATGCATGCGTGGGGTAAGTACCACGGTGATAGCTGCTGTATTGAGGGTGTTCGAAATATAGCAATGTATTATTTATACTTTTGCTATAAATGTTATGGTTCTATATTTGGTATATTTATCAATAGACCAAGTTGGTAATTATAGCATTAGCGTATAGTTAGCCACTTGATCTATATTTAATAAATGTACTAAATATAGAATCGTAACACTAATAATATAAACTAATAAGAATAATTAAAATAGTTAAACACGTTTAGTTCATAAAACCATATGTTTAATATTCGTTAAACATATGGGATCATTACAATAGGTTCAATCTGAGAAAATGGGAAAGAATGTCAACCAATAGGAACCTCTACCAGAACGAGCTACAGAAAATAAAGGGGAACGGACCGGAACCAATGCAGGTTGATTTGATTCAACACCCCGTAAATGGAAATAAAGCAAGACTCACGATAGAAGAAAGACAGAATCGCAGAGAGGCTGGCTTGTGCTTTTATTGTGGAATTAGCGGACATATTCTTGCAAACTGTCCAAAGAAAGGGCCAAACAAATTTTCAACCAATATTCATGCAATAAGTGGCCAAGACCAGGAAAGAGATTGCAGCCACCAATAAGAAGCACATTGGTGGGTCAAACCCATACCGCTTCAAACCCTTATTTATTTATTTTTGGTTCTATCTTTTCAAATAATTCAAAAAATTATGAAAAAAAAACATTTATATTAATGACTATTTAATTTAGTTTAATATCCAATTGATTATTTTAATGAATAACCAACTTGGACTGATTTAATTTCATTTTCATTTATTATTTTATCACAGTTTATTCTGTTGTAATAAAGTTTAGTTGGTCTAGTTTTCCGTCTAGTAAATTTTTATAAATAATGGAGAGTTATTCTAAAGAAAATTCTCCAACTGACAACAACTGTCTATTTAAATAAAATATCATTCAACTATCACTTCTTGCCTACAGTGGTGCCTATTATAGCTTTAATTCAGTTCATTATAAACAGTCTACAATAATAACAGCTTATTGGTTTTCTTGTAATTGTAATAAGTTTATTCAAATCACTTTATTTTATCAATAGTTTGGTTAATTGGTATTTAGTTACTGTTTTTTGAACTCTGTGACCAATCAACCAATATTGCTAAAACCAATGAGTGGTATTGTTTTTTTTGATAGAAATCAAAAATCGAATTAATCAATTACTTAATCTTATTTCGCATAAGCAGCAATTGGATTGGGCGTTTAGTTATCTGACTACTACTGGCTTAGTTTATTTTCTTATTATTGAAATTATAGCTTATTTAAACATAATAATATAAAGCGTGTGCAAAAGATTTAAATGGTTGCGAGGGTTAGAAGCAACTGAAAAAAAGAGGGAGAAAAAGTAAATGTGATGTACATCAAAGCCAAGTACCGTATCTTCAGTGTAAAGACCCGCAATTTTTTAAATTGTTTTTATAGACGACAGTGCATGAACTAATGCCATTTTTTTACTTTTGGTCGTGAAGTTCGTATACTCGAGGTTGAGTGTTGTATTTTTAAAATGAATTACTTTTTATAACCTGTGCTTTCTGATAAAATCGGTTAAATACACAAAATACCAAACTCTTGAAGTAAAGCTGGTTTTATTAGTTGGCAGTCACACGTTTTACAGTTAAAACTATATTTATTATTTCCTTGATAGCCCATTAAAAACTACCTAACTGTGATATATAATTTGAACCCATTGATTTTCAATAAATATTGGGGAAAAGTTATGTTCGAAAAAGTAGAACAAATCGCATATTGCAAATTTAAAAAGGTTGGGTGTATTTGAAGGCATTTAATCTCGAGGAATATAAGCAGATACATCTTGCTGAGTTTCCGGTAGTAGTAGAGGCAATTACTAGTAATGTTGGGAAATAGTAATTATCACGATTTTTGAAATAAATCTAGTAATTTTTTGGTTTGATAACTACCCATAACGCCCAAGTATAGTCCAGTCTTACCCTTAAATGAACCAGTATTATAAATATTAGAGCTGTAGTGGCAGAATAATTAGATAAACAGCATATTTGCAGGAGAAAAATAAGCTTAACCAAGGTAAAAAAAAATATTACTTTTTTCTAAATAAAAAAAAGAAATTGCTCAAAAAAAAAACGAGCAAAGGCGAAGGAGTGGCTATAAAAAATAAAATCATTGAAAATAAATCCGTTTGTTTGTCTAGTTAACTTGCTTTGCTCATAAAAAAAGCTCATTTTTCGTTTTCTTTTCAAAAGCTAGAAAATAAAAACAAAAAATAAACGGGTAAATTAAATGAAAATAATTAAATTTTGGAATTAAATTGAACCATTAAAATAGAAACACAGTTAGTTGATAGAAGAAAAAAACAAAGAAATAGGGTGTTGAAATTAGGAAAAACAGTATAGAAGTATAGGCGCCCGAATAGTAAATGAAACCAGTGAGTAGAGCTCGAAATCAAGAGAAACTAGATAAAGTAAATGAAACAGTTATATCAAACACAGGAAGTAAAGATAATAAAATAGTGCCGGTAGGTAGTACATCGCTTATGACAGCAACGAGAACTTCGAGCTTAAGAAAAGTAGTAAGCGACAGGCGGACAAATGAGGAGCTGGAAGTAGGAGCAATAACGAGAAACAAGGGAGTGCGAAAAAGCAAGAAAAGCAAGAAAATTAGAAAGTCATTGGAGAACAATAATGGTAAAAAGAGGAGTAAAACGACAGAAAGCAGCAGGGAGGGAAAGCTGGAGTATCCAAAAGCACAAGAAATAAAGAAAAGCAAGAAGCAAGAAGTAATAAGTAAGCGGAACGTTTCGGGGATTGCAAGAATCGGGATATTTTTTGCTTTCGATTTGATGAAAAGCAAAGGAAGAGTAAGTAATGTGACGGAGCTGACGGACAGACAGCTAATGTGGAGAGGAATTAAAGAAGTGAGGCTGGGCGAAGCAACAAGAATCAAGTGTGGTATTGGAGGGGTGATACTAGATCATTCGGGGGAATATAACACGATATTGTCGATTGAAAAGCAATTGAAAGAATTGATTTACCCACATTTGTTTGGACAGATACTGAACTTTGAAATAGACTTTCGAGAAAACATTGAGTTTGGACTCCGGCTTGAGAAGGAATCGGTGGTTATGATCAGCAGCTCAGAGGATGAAACTGCAAAGCCTAACACTGCTAAAAATAGCATAGAAGCTATAGCCAAACCAACAACCTCGAGTCTAAATTTAGTACCAGCTTCAACTTTAACCCTTGCTCCAGTCCCAGTCCCAGTCCCAGTTCCAGTTCCAGCATCACCATCAAATTCAATTACAGCTCCAGTTCCAGCATCAGATTCAATTACAGCCCCAGCTCCAGCATCAGAACCGATTACAGTTCCAGTCTTAAATTCAAATCAGCATTGTTTAAAAGAGCCCGTGACAGTAGACTCTGGGCTTGAGCTTGAAAAAAAAATAGAAGCGAAGCAAGAGCCCGAGATTGAGCCCGGGTCGAGTGTATTAAAGGCACTAGAAGCGGTGTCAGAGCTGACACGAACAGAAAGGTTGAGGACAGAAATATATTTAGAAACTGAAGTGAGAGATGAAATAGGGACAACTTCAACAAATAACACCGAGGTGGAGACGCCTACGGAAGTGGAACATGAAAAAGGGAGTAGCGAAGATTTAGAAACAGCAGCGAAAAGTATCATTGATGCCGTATACTCGATGGAAATTAGTAATATCAAGAACAGGACCCACTCCTACCTTGGACCAATTATGGGTGTATTTGGGAGCAGTCCAGTGACAGAAAAGTATATAAGGACTGATGTTGACACTCATAATAACACAGAGACTTATCCTTACCCCGGGCCAATTATAGGAACATTTGATAGTGGGAGTGATAACAACTATGGAAGTATATTTATTATTGAAAATGTAGAAAATAGCGATAATGTGAACAAAACTCGGGTATGTAACATAGAAGAGAGAGTATTGGAGACAGATGCGGTGGATGCGCGAATCCAACAGGGCACATCATTGGATGTTTGTAAAGATATGGACAGCGCGAATGACAATGCAAGGGGTGCAATTCTTGGTGGGTTAGGGGCATCCGAGTCGTATGAATTAGGCCGGACGCACAAGAAAAGAGGTGTTTATGCAGATATAAACGAGGAAAATCCTGCTAAAAGACACAATAATATGGAAAATGACCGGTCTGAAGCACGCACTTTAGCAGACGTATTGATGACGCCAAAAGCATCTAGCTCATCGCTGCCAACATCACCAAGCTGCCCAAATAGTGGACATCAGTTGGTATTAGACACAGGTTTTGATAAAGTTGATGTTGGCAACAGTAGCAATATTGACGACGATAATAACACCAGCAATAACACCAGCAATAACAGTACTAGTGACGACATTGGTTTGCAGAAAACGCTTTACAACATTCCTCAACCGCAGTTAAAACCTGTGCCGATTACTTTTCAAAAGCAAGGACCAATACTAAGGTCAAGATCGGTTTTGGCACAGCAATCAATAGCAACACTGGCCAACAAAGGAAATAATTTATCAGGATTTGGAATGGTTTCAGATCGTATAGTATCATTGCCAAATCCAGAAAAAACCAAACAAAACATTATTGATACTTTTTTCAGTAATAATACCAATACCAATACCAATACCAATACCAATACCAATACCAATACCAATACCAATACCAATACCAATACCAATACCAATACCAATACCAATACCAATACCAATACCAATACCAATACCAATACCAATACCAATACCAATACCAATACCAATACCAATACCAATACCAATACCAATACCAATACCAATACCAACACAAGTAATAATACTGGAAATAGTACTTTGGTTCCATCGGTATATCAGATGGTAATTACGAATGTGAAAAGTCAATTAGGTGTTGACAGTTTTGGTAGAAGTGAGGTCCGGAATGTGCAAGTAAACGACCAAGATGCACAAAGCCAAGTAACTAACAGGTCATCCCTTGGCAACGAGTCAGTTCCGCCTTTATGTCAAAATAAGTATAAGAACGAGCAAATCATAAAACCTATCCAAAGCAGCGAACAAAAAAAAACTACTCTGCTTTTACCATCTGTAAACCAAATACTATTTTCAAAAATAGCACCAGCAACCAACATATCAGCTGAAAATGTACAAAGCCTTCCATCAACTGAATCCAGTGGTTCAAATAGCAATATTCGGTTATCAGAATCTCTAATGAACAAAAATACAAATTCTAGTGTTGAAAATTCTTCAAACCCAGAACCAAGCGAAGACTGTAGAGATGAAATGACAGAAAATGCTAGTGATGGTAGTAAGACAGGACATACTTTTGGTGCAGACTTGAACTTGAAAGCTGAAGATGAAGAAGGTGTGAAACTTGAAGCTGAGACTAAGAGCAATGAATTCAAAAAAGATGCAGATATAGAAATGAACGATAAAGTGGAAAAGGGATCTGATCAGATACCCGAACCTTCAGAATACACCTCAAAGGATGAAAAGGAAACTGAAAAGGAAACTGATAGTTTAAGGTAGGAGTACTTGGCAATGAGTTTTAATTATAACAAAAATACCCAAGCACTTGTTTAGGTATACTGCTACTGATTGAAATTCAAAATATAACTGTGTGCACATTAATTACAGTACTGATTATAGCAACCAACTCGGGAAAAGGACAGATCAAAGCCAGGCAAGCATTTCAAGACCAATGCGTAGACATCACCTTGAACCGATAGTATTTGTAAACAGCAATAACACCAATGCAAGCAAAAGCGTACAGCCAACGCTTAAAAAGGACAGTGACCAGCCATCCAGCGACAGCTACAGCTACAGCCTACAAGACCAGAAAAACAAAAATGTGCTGGCCAATGGCTACAGCAGCAACGCCGATAGTGAGGACTTTAGTTCAAGATTAAGGAGAGAGCCTGGCTTGCAAAGGGTCACAAGACAAG
Source organism: Capniomyces stellatus (assembly GCA_001661515.1). NCBI lineage: Eukaryota > Fungi > Kickxellomycota > Harpellomycetes > Harpellales > Legeriomycetaceae > Capniomyces > Capniomyces stellatus. Next base: position 489,932 of record LUVW01000015.1, on the reverse strand, counting down.
CGGCCAAGCTTTTGTCGGCCAGCAATAACAGCAGCACCAATGTACATAGCGAACCCACCAAGCCCAAAAGCTGCGTGACCAAATCTGTAACCATTCCTGTTGTGCCTAGACAAACGTAATTTAACTGTTTTTTCTCCTTCTTGTTTTTGTTTCAAACATTTCCAACTTTATTACCACTGCTGTTATCTATGCAAACCAACACATTTATAATTTTTATTCCATTGTTTATGTTGTATTAAATCTAGCCAACCAGCCGGAAACATTAAACACGAGGTTCAAGAGGCGCTATTTAAGGGGGTAAGATGCTGTTTGGTTGTTTTTATCAATGCTTTTGGTTAAAAAAAAAAAATACTAATGCGCTGTTTGGTAACTATAACAACAATAGAAAAGCAATGACTATTGTGACTCGTGCAAACAAAATGGAAGATTTATATGTTGTGACGGGTGTCCCAAGGTGTTTCATTTTCTATGCGCAGAGCCGCCATTAGACGAAGAAAAGGCTATAGAGCTGGACTATTGGTTTTGCCAAGAGTGCCAGTTCAAAAGAGGCAAAAAAAAAAGCCAACTCCAAATCCAACACCAACTCCAACCCCAACTTCAAATTCAACCTCGACATCAATCTCAGTCTGAGTCAGGGTTACAATCACAACCACAACCACAAGAGAAATCCAATTCATTAATGCATCCGTTGATTGCGGCTTTAGAAGGAAGAAACCCAATGCCGTTTGGTGTACCAGATGAGATTTTATCCGAGTTTGTTGGAATTAAGAGGTCTAAAGATGACGAATATTGTGAAGGCTCTGATGTAGATCATTCAAATGGCGAATCCAGTGGCAGCAGCGATTTCAGCATTGAAAGAGATCCCGATATTCTAGTCAGTAAAAACGGCACGTTTGTTGTTTGTTACAATTGCAACAAGTCCTCGCTAGAGGGGAAAATCATATGTTGCGACCACTGTGACCTGGCTTGGCACTGGGACTGCCTGAACCCCATGCTTAGTGTCATGCCCCCTGCCAATGTCAAATGGATGTGTCCTAGCCACAACGACAACCCAAGGGTAAAATTCACTTTATATACATATACTCCATTGTTTAAAATCCAGCTGCCACATTTACCCTGATAGCGCAACTAAATAACCAAATTAAAACATATATATGTTCATTTACAACTAGGTTTCTCGAAGAAGGTTCAAAAACGAGCTTGTTGTCGATATGACAAATTATTCATCCAGAGCACCAACCAATAGCAACATTGAACTAATAGACGATGTAACACCATCATACTCGAAATCCCATCTCAAAAAGTCTGGGCCTACCGATAAAGTACCCAACTACTGTTTGCTAGACCCCCAACTTCGCCTGCGAGTTCCAATCAGCCACGTTGAAAACAGGTTTATTGAATCGTTGCCAACAAAAAAGCTGGTCAAAACTGTTGCCTACTCGATTAAAAAGTCGGGCATTTCGTCTCGCAAATGGCTAGCCTCGGTCATGGACTTTCAGATACAAGTCGCCAGATATCTTGAAGCGCATCCTGACGACTCCGATCCAGCACCTCGGCTTAATCTTGACCGCCATCGTGTTGACAAGGCCAAGAACAAACCCAAACCTCGTAACCACTCCAACATTGGCTTGGATTCAGGCCTCAACACTCATTTCAATTCTGATCCATATCTGAATTCCATCATCGGTCCTGATCCTGACTCTATTCCTGCCAATTTTATGTCTAATTCAAACACTGGTACTGAATCAGATTCGGGTCTAGACTCTGACCTAGATTCTGATTCTGATTCCGATATCGATTCTGATATTGATATTGATGCTGGCTCCAACCTCAACTCAGACTTGGGTTTTACTATTGATCCACCCACCAACACCATCTCCGACTTGTCAAATGATCCCATGGCATTACTAGCCTCATCTGCTGTCAAATTGTTATGCCCGTCCTCAAACTTAAATTCACAAATGGAGTTGATTTCCAACAGCCTCAACATAACTATCCGTAACAAAAGCAAAAGCAAAAACAAAAACAAACCTAAAAGCAAAAGCATAAGCATAAGCCAAAACTCACCTTATAATGAAGATATAACCCCAGGCAATATCAATACTAACAGTAATAGCGATAATAACAATGCCAATTCCAAGTCCAAATCTAATTCTCCAAAACTACACTCTGAATTAAACACCCAATCACCTTCAAAGTACAACTTATCGCCAACACCCTTGACAATACCAAACCCACTGGTTCCTGGATATGCTTCCAACCCCACAACTGACCACAACAAAACACATATTCCCAGCTCAAACGCCACCTTCGACTCGGAATCTGAGTGTATCTCTGGCTCTGACTTTGAACCAACTAATAACAACATATTTTCGAGTTCTGGCGACTATAACTATTGATCTGAAGAATAGTTCACTTTTTTCTTTTCTTTTTTTTTTTTTGCTTGTTTCTAATATCTTTCTATTTCTCACACAATTCCTGCTTGTTCATGATATACACCATGCCCCGTTACGCTGATTTATAAATCATAAACATAACCCACTTTTTTGCTGATGTTTAACCATGTCGCTTTAAAATCAAAAAAAAAATGAAGGAGAAAAAATGTCATCCCGCTTTTACTAGGTCACAATCTGTATAGTTTTTACTGTCTTTTTTTAAAGGAAAAGAAATTTAAAAAAAAAACGAGAAAATAAGATGGGCTAAATCAAGTAAATCGTGAATATCGAGTAATCATATCATAGTAATGTGATAATAAGTTAAGGCCCAAGGAAACTAGCGCCCAAATAAAATAACTAGGTACAACATTTAAGAACGGGCTCACATCCATTCAAAAAGATTTAATTAGCCAAAAAAAATGTCTAGTGGCTCAACACAAAGCCATACACACAAGTCGTATTATACTATTTATTTTATATCCTTCTGCTATATTGCACTATTCATCCTGTTCCAACGATTACTAGTGAAATTATTTTATAAGATTACTAATATCCCTGTTCTACTACACATTAACATCTATCATCACCGCCAGTTTGTTTGCAAAATGGCGACCCTTGCTTGGATTTCATTTTTAACTCTTCTTTGGCCTTCTCTCGCTTTCTCTTTTTCCTTTTCTTTGTCTTTTTCCCTTTTTTTTTGTATTCGAGTTCCTGAAAACCGAGTCTCACATGTCTTCCAGTGATCGACGAACGCACCTCTGTACTCGCTTTTTGAACTCTGGGTACGTATTTCGCCATTGTTTCTATACATTATTGCATAAATAAATAAAAAATAAACCAAGTTAAACATATATCTATCCACAGAAAACATCGTACATCTTAAAACGTCTGCGCAATAAATAGATTTATACTCAAGTATCTTACTGCTGCATCAATATTCGCTGGTGATTCGTCATTTGGGCTCGATAACATTGATATCACGCTAACCATTATGGTTTCAACCGATTGAACTGGCGACCAACGCTCGCTTGCCTTCTCATACCCATACTGATCCTCGCCTGGTGGATGCTATCATATTGTTTATGTAATATGGCAATTATACTTGAGTACCAGGTTCTGCTATCATTATTACTCGTTGTTTACCCATATTTGAAATAATCACGTCGTGTTAATTATTACTGGTACTAACCAATATCGATATACAAACTGTACCGTCTGGGTACACATTTGGATGCCATACATCGGATATAAACTGCAATTTTGGTGGCATCATTGGGTATTCCTAAAAGATAGTTTATCATTTAGCCAAGCTTATCAATATGTTGAACTTTGTATATCTTTGCATCAATCTACCAACCTATCTACTTGGACTGTGATGCTTTATCCTCGTATTTTCTTAAAATGGAAAAATCAACGACATGTGCTCAATTATCCCAAAGCCATTTTATCTTGTCGTAACAACATCGCAACAAATTCGTATCAACCGCACACTAAGTCGAATATTCTTACTCTTGGAAACGAAAGCCTGGCTCGGAAAAATCCTCCCTCACTACATTTTAGTAGGTTGTTTTTTTTCATGTGTGAGTACAAAATTTAAAGCACAAAAATGTGAGCAGGGTCTACAACTCTTTGAAACATGTATAGCTTCTTCTGTTTAACTTGTGGGGAAAACAAAGCTAAAAGTACATTTAGAATTATTTTACTCACTATGGTGTTTCTGGTGGCCCAATGATCATTACCTCCCACTATATACATAAAATGGTATCCAAGTACTAATTAGTTCTATGTATTCATTGATGCTCATTTTATCCATTTTATTCAAACTTCAAGACTGTGAAAATCCAAAAAAATAATATATATATATCCCCAATTTCCACACGCAGACATGTATAATCAACATGTACACCTCCACTCTTATGGCTTCCTTTAATTCTGCATTGTTTTAATGGTACAAGTAGAAACTCTGCAAAATATGTTCATTGGGATACTTATAGAGTGGAAGATAACCCTGTTATACAAAACTACATATCCATTTTAGTGATATCCTTCAACAACTCACCTCGTATATATTGGAATCATCTGCTAGCCCTGCTGAAAACCCTTCGACCGGATGCTTTGACAACTCTATAAATTAACATTGCTTGATTACATTGTTTGTGCCAATTATTATTTTTTAAATAAAGAAGAATGGCTTGAAAGAATATCCACACCATCACATACATTCACACACGCACACAATCACCATTCCACGGGTTTATTTGATTTTTGGTGTTTTTTGACTTTTCTTGCTCTTTCTCTTGCAAAAAAAACAAAGAAACCCCTATAATCCTCGCTCATTAAAGTCGATTACTACACCAAAATCTAGCAGAATCTGTTGTCAATTAAGATATAGCCTGGCTACAAACCCGTTCTTTGCCTTGGTATTTTCGGAGAATAGTGTGGAATTTTATTTTTCTTTATGTATTTTTTAAAAATGAAAAATAAAAAAATATGTTTTCTAAACAGACCTGCACACAAATCCAACATACCATAATACTTTCCGTTATATATATATATATCTAATGATCACGGCATAGACTATAAACAGTTTCTTTTACCTTGAAGTTGTCTTTGTAAGAGCAATGCTGACTGTTCGATTGACATCTTTTGGTACCTTTTGAAGTCTCCTTCGCTTTAATGGGTTATTTTTTAAGCAAGTATATCACAGGCTTGTATGTATTAAATATTTTAAAGTTTAACTGTTTAATATAGATCACTTGCACAACTACTCTAATGTTTCAAAAATTAAATATACAACAAAACTGTGCAATTTTTTGATGTTTATGTGGTATACGTCTTGTTGATTTAACCACCTAATACTTGACAAAACCTTTCTATTTCCCTTATTAAACTTTTTGATTTGTAATTATAATTGTAATCGTAAATAGTAGAAAAAATCTGCCAAATAAACTGCGCTTTAATTTATTACTATTGGCGAATAACAATCAAGCTTTGAAATATTTTTATTTTTAAATTTGAGCCTTAAAAATTTGTCCTGGTACTTTTAGTTTAATTCGACCAACCGACATTTCTCAAATGTAATTGCATTTCTTTTGTTATTATAAAAAGTCTCCATCTCACTACTGTTTACATGGAACTGGCCCAACTTTGATATTTGCAAGTGAATAAAAAATGCTTGTGAAATATTACGAGTCATGCTGTTTTATGCTATATTCACCTAAATCTTAATGTCTTTTTTGTTAATGATTAGTGCAGTCGGATACTAATTTTCGCGAAACTGTTGCGTTTTAGATGAAATACGGGTTAAATAGAGTAGTGTGCTATGTAGCTTGTATGGGTCAAAAAAGCTGAAAAGATTCGTGAACGATACGTTGGCTATAACTTGAATTATTCAACTTGTAATTTATTTTGCAACTATCCAGCGACATATTTTAAATAGCGGGGTTTTCTTTGCTGAAAAAATATTTTTGCCTCCAGGAGTTCGCAAAGTGAAAAAAAGAACGTCAACTTCATTAGGGTTGTCCCACACTTGAAACACCTTGCTATCATGTTTTGGTAAATAAAGCTTGTAAGAGTGGACGACTTGAAATTTCACAAATTAGTAGAACCGTGCATGCCTTGAAGAATCAGCAACCATGATAATGACAAACGCCTACATCTCTAACTCCAGAGGCTAGTGTTGATGTTTAGTGGAGTTGCTAAGTCATAGCAATCACTTGACTAGTTGGTGCTTATATATGTCAAAACGGACATGTGTGTATAAAAGTTTTTAATGAGTTATGTGAATCTACTAAATATAAATTCGGTTTGTTTGCACTGGGCGCAGTTGCGGTATATACAAAGTCTATGATACCATTGGTAAAGGAGTAAGCCGCCCATTTTACAAAAAACCGACCCAAGAATACACTTTTGCTAAAGCATTGCAGTTTAGAATAACACAATATTGGCGCCTGACCTCGTGGAATGCATTTTGACTAATTCTAGTGCTCAAGATGCTCCATGTGTTGTTTAAAGATGTGAGATTCTGAGCAATTAACCGATATTCAGCGATTTATACTTATATTCAAAAGCGCTTAGTTTGTGTTATCTGTATTGAGATGGATAATGTGTGTATATATATATAGGCATTGTTTTTTATAAAAATAAATACGTGCATTGAAATACACGTATTTATTTCATAGTTGTGGCTTTTTAGTATATTATACTACACTCGTGAATGCCATCACTTGTTTTTGCTGTACGTTATACCCTGATTCTTCCAAGGCTTGGTTGGGTATTTTTCTATAGACGAGGTGTTAAAGCTTCAATTCTTGCTTTGTATATACTCTACACATCACATTTACTGCAGCTCTACTTGCAATATAGTAAGATGCTATGTTTCCAATGCTTTACCAATTGGGCTACTATTAAAGTCGATGTTAATATTATTATCGAGAAATCTTGTACAAAATTTTCAAGAGATTGCTCTTATGAATGAAAATGATATAAATGTTATAAAATATACAACTATATTACTGAAAACAAGCTATAACGCTAGTCGAAACACAACAAAAGAATTTTTATTAACCATTTCTCCATGCTTTGTAGTTTTTCGAGAGGCACCATACCTTGGCTATTTTTTGTAAGCATAAATTTCTTGCGTTTATTCCTTCTGGTGGTTCAACTCTTTAGACTATCCCAAATATAATAGGCTACTGTACCGGCCTTAGCTTTAGTCGGAATACAAATATGTTTTACTTTTACCAAGTGTTTTATTGAAACATAATCACCAGGTTACGGTGAATATTTTTACATAATTCATATTAGGTTATTGTGCTACGAGTAAAGCAATTTGTCTGCTTTAAATATCGAATATTTTGTGTTTTCCTACACCTGACCCACATTATCTAACAGACTAGTTATCAAGTTCGCAGTTAAATAGACTGTGTTCGAAAACTCAGCTACTTTAGATTTGTCTCGGTGTTATTGCTATCATCGATACTTTATTTTTCGCTTTCTCAAGGAGTCATTTACAGTGACGTTATTGACCATAACATACAAATATAGAATAAGACTAGTGGTAGCTATCATGTTCGACTACCAAACCACAAGTTCATAAACTTTGTTACAGTCTCTTAAATTAATAGCCTTATTTTGCATTTGTTTATTGCAGTTTTTGGTAACTTTTTGTTTAAAGGATAACAGTTGGTGGGTAAACAGAAGTTGTGTTTCGAATAATTTGATGGTATTTATTATACCTTTTTTGATTGGTGTAGTTGTGTCAGTGACAGGTAGGTTTAAATGTATAAAGCGCTGTAACCTGAACTAAATACAAAATTTGATAGATGTCTCAAGTCTACGACGAAGTTGAATGTGTTTTAGTATATTTTAAGTAAGGATAAATGTGCTATAAACACCAAGGAATAATTAGTGTGTGAGCTAGAAACGACGTGTAGGCCAACTGCCTGACTTTAGCTTCAGTTGTAAAAACAAGAGCAGGCGGTTTCTACGATACTATGGAGTGATGATGTGGATGGTAGGTCCCTGGATGCTTTTTTTTATATCGAGTTCCTTAGACGGTATAGGCAATGGATAGCCGTTAGCTTTAGTTAATAGCAAGCTGGCAGTAACTTTTGGGTTAAAAGCTATTAGCTGGATATACTTTGACTTGCTATATGGGTCAAAAGTTTTGAAGATATTTATGGATACAATACTTTTAGCTTGATTAGTTGAATTTGTAATTTACTTTAATTTTTCAGTGGAAATTTTTCAAGTAGGTGGGTTTCTTTGGCGAACAAATAGTTTTGTTTCCAGGAGTTAACCCAGTGGAAAACTTGTCAGTTTGGTTAGAATTGACACATATTTCAAAAACTCGTTGATTGTTTTCTTTTTAAAGTTAAATTATCGATAATTATAACTTATAATTACGTGCTTTTATAGGCTTCAAAAGTTAAACTTGGCAGTGTGTAATGTGTGAAAGGCATACTTTGAATTGCCAAAAATTACGAGAACACTGAAAACAAAGAAAAAAGCTAATTACTTCCAATAAAAGTAAATAAGAATTGCTCAATAAAAAATACAGTAATAGTCGCCTGAGATAAAAAATGAAAAATATTAAAAACTCACTAAAAAAATAAATAAATAAATAAATCCTTCGTAAAAGTAAATAAATAAACGCGCAGTGTAAAAAGTAAACTGTGTTTCCCAATTAGGTTAATGACGTAATGAATACAGTTCAAATACAGTTCAAATACAGTTCAAATACAGTTCAAATAAAAATTAAAAAAAGCTCAAATAAAAATTAAAAAATGTTCAAATATATATATACTGCGTTAAAATTACTAAATAGTTTCATAAACTAAATAAAGGTTCAAGTCGAATTTGATGAGCTTAATATGCATTTATAATTGTTCGGTAGCATCCAGTAAAAGGTGCCGCCTTTTTGAAAAACCAACAATACTGGCACCAAGAATTTACGCAGCTAAATATCAAAGTCAACTTCGAAATAAAAATAAAAAACGCACGTACATTTAATCTAAAAAGCAAATAAATTAAAGAAACAAAGAAACAAAGCAGAATAAAGTATAGTGAAAGCGACATTCAAATTAAGTTCTGAAAGCTAATAGGACTATCATTAATTAAAACGTCATTGAAAAGCAAATAGCAGCATTGGAGAAACAAAATGCTAGGCTGGCTAGTTAAATTGTGAAAACATAGTAAGGTCATGGGAGTGAAAGGCATCGAGTACAAATTAATGCTAATCTAGCCTAATCCGGCGAAACTAATCATAATTAATAAAATTAAGGTACACTGAGTAACTGAATGTCGAAGGCAATCTAAGTTAAGGATGTTAAACTAGACTGGTGTAAATTGACAATTTATCTCATATTCGACTAAAGGGATGTCTGTTAAATAATAAAGTGTTGGTTTTGAGAACCAAGACAAATGTAAGTGTCACCATTGACAACACAGTGATTTATTAACGCGAGCTAGGTTTGCCAGACCAGACTAATCTTGGAGTATTAATTCACTATGACTGAAGGTATTACTGTAGTTTTAAAGCTTATTGACTTGTGCAAGTATATAGTTTGGCTCAAATAATATTGCGTGTCGTTTACACCGCGTGTGTATAGTTGAAGTTTTTAAACCTTGTGCTTATTGATACGTTTGCGGTCAATTACAAGCGTTTAAATGATATTGGGTATGTTATGATGCGGTAATACGTTGTTGGCCTACTTTTGCCCGTTTTCCAACTATATTAGTTTGAACAAAAGAAAGAAAGACGCGTTTAATACGGACTGTTTGTTTGATAGTGGTATTAAAAGAACCAAATGGAGTGATATTCGTAAGTGTATGGTAAAAGAAAACATTGAAGAACTAAGAGTTGACAAGGTTTAGACATGAAATCCAAACTGCTGTAAGCTGTTGACCAAGAGTTTTTTAGTTCAACACGAGGAAGAAAGGAGACTGAATTCCTTACTTTTGTTGTATGTTCAACGTGACTGTTGTTTATAAATCCAGGACTATTAACAAACTCCTGAAGCTCTGAGTCAAATAACAATAAAAAACTACTTGTAATAGTAATAAAGTTGGCTGTACCATCAATTCAGCAATGTATGTTTATATCCAATTACAAGCAAGTATACTATATTTGGAAAATGTAGATGGTTAATAATGTGGTTACGACTTGCTATTAGAAAGGGTCGAAAGCGTAAAAAAATCTGTGTAAGGATAGGTTACAAGTTGATGTATATATTTGGCAACTGAATGGTTGATGTGTTCTATTAAGCGTGGATAGATTAATGAGAAGCAATTATCAATGATCGTTTTGTGTTTCAAAATTGACATCAATTTAATTAATGTTGAGAGTAAAACTATACTTTTTGAAGCGCAGAGTTTATCAAATTAGCCAATTGGTGCTTGTGTGGTATATATTTTTTTGCTTTTACGAGTGGAACTTTTTCTAGTAAACTCGCTAGTTGTTTTACCACTCGAAAAAAATAGAGTAACCATTATTCCGATAGCCAAAAAAATAAAGGTAACATTCTGATTAAAAAAGAAGCAATACTTTGATTAAAAAAAATAGAAACAGAGTTGGTAATATGTTTCAAGTTAAAAGCTCTATAAGCTAGACAAAGTAAACAAGTTAACAAACAATGTTACAAGTGGATAGGCTTACTAATCATTTATTTTGATAACTCTTTACCAATTTGGCTGAATTACAAAACCGATTTATAATGATTTGTTTGAGCCTTACCTTTGTTTCAAAACCCCAAAAACGATATAAAAAGCTCTTGTATTTATCAAACTCATTTAAATTCAAGACTAACTGGATTTTGGAATCGAATGTGTTACGAGATTTATTAGCTTTACGACTTCTTTTCTAAAGGAGTTGTAACAACCATTAGATGTTTGTTTACAATTGGCTGTCAACTTGAATTCATTTATTTATTTTTTCGAATTGCTCCCAGGTATTAGCTAATATCGTTAGACCACAACAATAAGCTGTAGTTTACTTTATTTTCATTTGTTAATAACTAACAATTACCTGTCAAGATGTGTGTGACACAATTCTAAACACCTTTCCCTTTTTTGTTTTTGTTTTTGCTTTTTTTTTTTGCTTTCACTTTAGGTTACATTATGATGTGAACAAGCAGAGTAAAACTAAAAAAGAAAAACAATCGATTAAAGTTGAGTGCCTTGGTACTAATGTCGTGGAAAAAAAAAAGCACAGCTAAAATATTGAGACGGTAAATATGCATTCAAAAAAAAGAGGATTAAATAGCTGCAGTATCTGGTCCTAGTACTAGAATACTTTTGTAAAAAATGTCGGGTATATGTGTCTATATTCGCGTACGTAAACAATACAACACAAAGTATTTTTCAACAATAGATGAGCTGCTTGGTGATAGAGGAGCTTCTTGAGATATATTTGGTCATTTAGAAGGGGTTTTCTGGAGTAGAGGAAAAATAGCAGATTGGTATAAGGTTTTAAAGACCAAGCATTGTAGTTATTTGATAATGTGCTTTTGACTAAGACTGGTGTGCTAATCTGGTAGTTGATTTATTTTGCTTATCCTGGTTGCTAAATATATTTATATTATTTGATTGTTTGTAAAGTATTACAATATCGCGGTTTTACTTTTGATTCCAAAAAACAAAAGCAATGTATTTCTAGGAAAAGAATTCTTGCTAAACGAAGTGACGGTTTAAGCATTAGCAGAATTAGATGCTTCCAATAATGTGGTAGAGAACATGGTTTGGTTAAATGTATCAATAGAGTCCAAACAAATTGATGAGAACTTCACACCTTTCTAAAAATAGTTGGGAAATATAGAGGGGATAGAAACAAGGAAACATAAATTAAGGAAGAGTTGTAAGACGCAAAAATACATATATAAGATGTAAAAGATGTAAAAAAAAATAAAAATGAGCGTAAAGGTTAAAAGCTTGAAAACTGAGATTTTTGATTGATTAAAAATATTCTAATCCGTTTTATCGAATTTGTAATTAAATTAAAGATAGCCAGTGATATTCCGCAAAAATGCCTGATTTGTTCTCAGAAAAGTTTGCTTCAACACAGTTTACGCAAAAAAAAAACTTCAAAAATCCCAACACTCCTATAATTAGAAAGCAACTTTAAAATCTGCCATTTTTTTCTAGTCAACATATATTACGTTGCCAACCAAGGCTCTTACCAAGTTAGCAACAAGAAAACCAAAATGGTAGGAATTAATAATATCTTCAGTGCGTTTTGAAATTTTTTTTTTAAAAAAGTGGAGATGCTTATATAATAGGAAAAAGACCAATAGAGTTTTAGAATGACACCATACAAAGCCAAGCAATGTCTTGATGTTGGAGGACAGCCACTGCTGAGTCGAGTACAAAAACCACCAAGCAAAAGTAAAGTTTGATAAAAGTAGTGTATAAAAAGCTGCTATCGATAGAAAAGAGATGTAGAATCAGGAAACAACAGCTAAATACCAATGATGTAATATCTATTTTAGTTTGATCATCCTAGTTCTAGACCTTTTCTCGCCTGTACCTTTTTTCTTCTTTTTTTTCGAGAAAGTTTATCAAATGCAAATTCAAAAGCGAATTTAGGGGCTAATGGTTCAATAATAATACAACCATATATTCACCAAAACCATGCGCTAAAAAGATTATTTTTGACGCAAATGGGTTGTATTATTTTATTACTGACAATAGAAAGGCATGTTGGCTCATGTTGTTACATGGTTCGGGGGCGGGGGCGGGGGCGGAGGGTTATATACCCATTACAAACTTGGGATTATCAATAGACATGTATTTTAGGAATCGGATGTACAATTACAAAGAAAGTTAATGCCTCTTCAAGGAATGTTTTACTTCAGCTTAAAAAATTGGCATGTATCATAGATACAGTATAACTCGCGACTCAATGAATTAACGTCAAAAAATCAAACAAATATATTGGAACCCAAAATTTATAAATAAAAAGGCAACGATAAATTGATTTGGCTCATAAAAAAGCCAAGTAAACGTTTATAAAGCTTAAAGCAATTAAAGAACAAATAATTTGGCTTTCTTTTCTTACTTTGAGTGGCGCTTTGATAATACGAATGTAAAGCAAGTAGACGTTTAACAATAGTTAAAAAACCAGAAAACAGAAATCAAAGGCTATAAACAGCAGATATTGTGAGCCTAAAGCTACAAGTCAATCCAAAAAAATAAACAAAACAGTTGAAACGACATCAATATGGGATTTAAAAGCTAAAAGCTAAAAGCTAAAAACAAAGTTACAGATGGGTTTGAAGTTGCAACAGGACGGTTTACGAACCCTCAGGATTATAAAAAATGACATCACGAAAGAAATAGTTTCACATAAAAATTGGCGGTTATAATATTCAGACACAATTTACAACAAATGAATGTGCTTGAATTAAATAAGTAATGATGCCTAATGTGTATTTGGCATTGTTGTGTTCAATAAATCGAGAGCAAAAATTCAAATTACTGAAAGATCATCAGTTTGGATGACAGATGGCAATCCTAAAACATTTCAAACACAACAACAGCGACAACGACAACGGTAGCAAAAACTAGATTAAAAAAATATATATATTCTAAGCTTGACAAAATCTAAGTCTGTATTTGGATGGGGTTTTGAGGACTTGAGATTTGGAACTTAAATTTAGTTTGATAATTTGAGGTTTTGAAGTTTTGAGGTTTGTAAGCTTGGCTCACTTTTTTTATTTTTTTTATTTTTTTGAAAAAAGACAAGTAAATTCGAAAGGAATAAATGTGCGACTTCAATTTGCTAGATTAATAATAGGATTAAGTAAAGGTGAGTTTATTAGAAAAGAAAAGTATATTACATAAGACTGAAAATAAAGAAGAAAAAGTAAATATAAAAAAAAGTAAAGAAATAGGCAGGCAAAACTTTGTGTTACAAAACAAAGATTTATATTTGCTACACGTCAATAAAAATGGCTTATGTAACGCACTTCGTACTAAAACATTTGTATAACACCTTCATCTTTATGTTTTTTTTATTTTAGATATTGGGAGATGTCAGCATATCTATAAAAATTCCAAAATTGACGAATATTTTGATTTTGTGTAAAGGCAGTAAAAATAAAATATAACATTAGGTGTATAAAATATCAAATTCAGTTATTTACTGCTTTGTTTTTTTTTCTTTCTTTTTTAAAAAAAAAGAAAAAAGACAAAGAGCTAATGGATAAATTGGATACTATACAAAAAGAACAAAAAATAAAACAAAAAAAGCAAAGATCGTTCAATAATCTTTAAATACCAATGTAAAAGCGTTATTAAGCGTATTTTACAAAATTTCATTTAATCGAAATTATTTCCGTCAAATTTTTATGTATTGTTAGTTTTTTTATACTCTTTTAAAAGTCATACAAAGGACTAATAATATACAGTGGTAGAATACATATATATAAGCTTTGGATATAAGACAGCACAACATATACAGCAAATATACAAATGGAGAATCAAGGCGGACCTAGAATGTTCATGCAAGGCATGAACGTGGAGCAATACCCAGTCCCTTTCTACAGAGACGAGTTTGATAGACTAAATGCGGTACGGATCTCTAAGCTTTATACGCTATATGTATATGATTCATCTACTAACATTAGGGACTGTTGCTAACTGATTGCTTAGATGTTCGAGATGCAGAAGTACGGCCCAAACGCCGTAGGACCCAACAGGGATGCTAGAAGGGTAAGTATATGCTCTTAGCACCATCTGTGTACACACTTAACTATAGGTTGTCTTAATAACACATGCTAACAATACTTTACATATGCTAAACCCAATTAGCCCCAGGTTGTCCAAAAGCCTCCACACCCTAATGGTGAGAGGTATCACAATGAATATGTTGACTTCTCTGAAACTAGCTCTCCTCGAACACAGTTTGCCTACAGTAAGACCCCATCCATACATATCACCATTTATATGCGTGTTTTGTATATGCGTGTTCAGTAACAGCAGTAGCCAAGTTAAAGTATGCTAATCCTTTGTTTTTCTATCTCTGTTCTTTCTTTCCTCAATTTCACCAACCAATCAAATCACCAGCCCTACAGCCACCAGCTCCAATAAACCAAAATGTGTTTGTTCAGCCAAATACTATGCCTTCCAATAATGTCAATATGATACAGGAACAGCCCGTTTATTACTCTGCAAACCAGACTCAGGGGCAAATGTTTAATGTAGATAGGCCACCAAACCACATTTTATCAGGGCAATCTTATTCTGCTGTTGGATCACACGTTCCTTCAATATCAGTATCCCCCTATAAAAGAAAGTACAAGAAGCACCCCAAAAAGGACCCCAACGCGCCTGAAAAGTGGAAGTCTGCATATCAGCTTTTTAGAGAAGATCTCAACAAAAAGCTTGAGCACAAGAAACTGTCCTTTGTCGACTTGTCCAAGATTCACAGCGACCAATGGTCTAATCTGGATGCCGTACAGAAAAAATACTACGACGAGCAGGCCAAGAGCGCCAAAGAGGAGTATGAAAAGAACATGAGTCTGTATAGAAAGTCCAAACAATACAAAGAGTATCAAGACTACCTAAATCAGTTCTATTCCCAGGAAGATACTGTTGGTCGAGTAGGTCGTCCTAAGGGAAAGAAGTCGTCAAACACAATCAACTTGCATGATGATAAGAGCCGTTTTGCAAACCAAATGTTACATCATAATTTCTCTACGTTTTCCAACATTGAACGTTAACGAGTTAGTTTACGCCTGTAAACACGTGTAATATATTTTGCCTAGCTTACATATATATATCTTCATTATATATATTCATTTTTCCACCAATGTTTTGCAGTAGTCCATGTTATTTAAGGCTACGTTTTTCTATCTTTCTACAATTGTTACTCTATGTTTACTCTTTATTTTATTTTTGTATTTTGACAGCCATTTAGCCTTCACTGGTGTCTGTAAAGTTAACACTATACAAATTATATATAGCAATACTACTACTATTTTTATTTTTTTGCCTTTTCCCTAACAATTACCCAACATTACCCGGTATTTAATAAATATACATATATAGCTAGTTTATGTGTAAATTTCTTGCTTATGTTACATCAATTACATCAATTATATTTTTTGAATTTCTGTTCCTACTTGTTTTGTTTTTGAAATCCATAGCATTTTTCGATTGTTTAGAATTAATTGTTTATTCTGTTGTGTCGATTCTATTGCCATCAAATCACGTAAAAAAAACAAAGCAATAAAAAACAACATTAAAGCAATTAAAAAAATAAAAAAATACAAAAATAATAAAGAACACAATTTCAATAAAAATAAATAAAAATAAAAAACACAATTTAATTTCAATAAAAAAATTAAAAAAAAACATAATTTGATTATTTGCTTTTTTGCTTTTTTGTAAAACTTTCGGTTCATTACAAAATACAGTTTGTAATAATTTTACTCGAATTGGATGCAATTTGCTTTCACTATGTACACTTTTTTTTCTCAACGCTTTTTTTTTCTTTCCAGAACTATAAAAATTAGTAATAATAAAACCACATTTACTAATGTCGTTGGCTTCTTTTACAACGATTTGCTCTAGTTTTTCACCACTTTTTCTTTAATTTTCAACGTCCTTAACATATTTCTTTTTTCTCCTGATTTTTAGCGTTGAGCATTATGCATCAATGTAAATCTCATTACCTAACTCAAATTTCTCTTAAGTCTACGGGAAAAGATGCCTTCAACATAACAAATCCATTGGCAGGAGATTCCAGCCTAATTGCAATGGTATACTGGACTACAAACAAATCTACTAGCACGTTTCCACCTTGCCGGCTTTATTTGTGGTTGTACTAGCAAAACTCAAGGGTTGGATCTTCAAGTCTGTATAAAATCCAAAAATCAGTGCTAAATACCAAGAATAGTAATGATTACGATGCAGTTTCTTCTGAAATGACTTGCTAGGTCGCTCGATTATATATTGTCAATATCTGCTTAATTTCCTGGCAGTCTTTTAAAGGACCAATCAAGCGCCTAAAAACCCTAGCCAAAAATATTCTAGCCCAAAAAAATCCTAGCCAAAAAGATCTTAGCCCAAAAGATCCTAGCCCAAAAAAGTATACACATAGCACCAACTTAACTGATATATGACTAGTTACTAGGTGACTGGTTTTTTATATTGGTGTTATAAAGTCGATCTTGAGGAAACTACTTCTTGTTGGGTTTATAAGGCCGACTTTAAACCCCAAAGCAAATGTTTTTTTCGATTAAACTAGATTTTTTGGCGAACAAAAATAACGGCCTATTTACATATCGGCATATAATAGTCATGGTGTGAACGACTGGCTCGATGTATCTGTTGAATTAGGTGCTCTATATCAACCAACTAGTCTGTTCAGAAATACTGCCACGATACACCTATAGTACAATATTTTAAATGTCAACTGGAACGGGTTGAGTGTCAGAAGATGATATCCAACAAACAGTGCTTGTGAATCTGATTCACTTCAAGTCTTGGGCTGACTTTACAAAATCGTTTGCAGAAATTAACCTAAAGTGGAAATCTCACGGGAATGGCCATTGTTTTATTCACAAGGCGGCTATTTTTAAATATTCATTAAAGTCTCGGACAATTAAATGAAATAGATTTAGAAACATGCTATTTTGAATACTTCAAGCTAGTGATTTTAAAGAGGATCGATGGTTTCGAGTAAAATTGTACACTAAACAAATTGGTGTATTTTGTCGTGTTTCTCTCAGACTCAACTTTGTTTTTAACTACCAACACCACACACGGCATTACAGGCCATGTTGGCCAAAAATAACCGAGTGACATTGATTCCTAATTAGAATAACATTCCCTTTTGATAAAAAAAGATACTCTGGAGAATATAAACTTCCAAGACCATATTCCGACACACAATTGGGTATGAATCGTTTAATAATAATAAAATGAACAACCAACATGGTTAAATTATGCCTTAAATAATCAAACCCGTTATAAATGGCAAAAGTAGGAGCAACATCTTATCAACCCAGCGAATATCATTCCATTCACTCGATTGTAAATATGCAACTTTTCCCTAATAAAAGATCTTTGCTAGTCCCTGCCCAATCTTTTATTTATTTATGGAAATCACTTTTTTTTTCATTGAAGCGTTGTCATCCGTATCTTTGCCTTTACTTTTGGGTTTTAAAACGAGTACAGCTATTTTAAATCAAGAACAGTATACTTTACGAACAAGTGGTTTTATTTTATTTATTTTTCCAATATGAACGTTCTTTCAGCTTGCATTCTTGTCTCGACCGTATCAACTTTCCCATTGATTTAAAGCCCAAAGTGATTGCTATCCTTGTATTAGTTGATTCGCATCAATCAATTATCCTAGAAATTTGGTTATGGCGCGTCAAGTTAGTGGGTAAGGTTAGGTCGTAGCTTTAAGCAGGGACTTTGTCTTCTTTAATATGGATGTTAGGAGTAGCTAATCTACCAGATATTTAAGGCCACAGAAAATCCATTACCTAGATTCAATTCGTAAGTAGCTCATAAGTAAAAGTTGGTTTATATCGAAACGATGAATTCCAGGCTGTCAAGCAAATCAGCTGCCTTCCAAATAAGTAAAGCTATTTCAATAAAAAAAAACAACAATATATTTCCTCTAAGTTGCCACCCAAAAAAGTTCAAATAAAAACCACTATTTAACTTCTTTCTGTTTTTTTTTGAACCAAAATGCTGGGAGTTTTTAATGAAAATTGAAACATCCTTTTAAATATAGCTAGCCCAGAAATATATTATTGGTTCGGCTTCACTCTCGATTATGATAGCATGACGACATGAAGCTTTACAACTTTACATAATGATGGTGGCAAATCAAAACTAATGCAGGTTGTTTTATTTAACGACTTTAATTGTTTCTTTTAACCCATTGAGGAAAATGAGATATAGATGATTTACAGCTACCTTATTTAAGCAATCCAACTTTACCTAAAGGTCGATAATATAGCCAAATAAAACCAAATATAAATAGTCCGAATGAACTTGGATAGAACGCTATTTTACTATGCACGCTAGGATCTAATTAGGAATAAGTAAAGAAAAAGAGCGACTGAGAAGTTTTTCTTTTATTGAAATCGACGTTTTTTTTTTGCCATAAACTTAAATTGATGCAAAAATGTGTTAAATTCTGCAATTTAAAATGCGTCTAGTGTTCGTAAACTGCTTTCAATAATAGCTTGCAACATATTGAGCGATGAAGCAACTGGAACAGCCCACTTTTTTTCACGATTTACTTTGATTAAATCATGTTGTGATGTAGCTTTGATAAACGTACTGGTTTGGGTTATATTTAATTACACTGAAATTCACGGCGTATATATCTAAGGATTATCAATCCCTAATTAGCGATAAAAACAATAATAAATCTAACCCCTTTATATTGCCAAACTAGTCAACATAATAATAGCCGCATTGGGTTTAAAGTGTATTTGTGTCGTCTTCAAAATCTTGTTCGTTTGTTTCAACGTCGCATTTTGCCTATAGATTTATGTCAAAGTATTGACGTAACTGTTCATCACTACTTAAAACGTATATGGGTCAATTCTAACGAAGTTGACGTTCTTTTTTTTTCATTCCGTGAATTCCCAAAGACAAAACTGTTTCTTTCAGCAAAAAAAACGCCGCAATTTAAAATTTGTCACTGGAAAACTACAAAATAAATTACAGAATAAATTGCAAATTCAATAATTCACGTTATGATTTTTATATCAATTACGAGTCTTTTCAGGTTTTTTTAGCATTTGTTGCTACAAAATAAACTTAAAAAGAAAGGCGCAGTATAGTTGGTTTAATCAGGTCAAGCACGAAATAAATACACCGCGTTTACCAATCTATGTTCGATTAGGAATAGTATCGATGCCAACTAACTCTTGGAAAGGCACTAAAAATATTTACAGATTTAGCATTATATGCTTTTGCGCTTTTTTAATTAGTCTAACTGAACTATAATATTCCAATAGTAGAAATGATCCACGAATGTGCTTTGCCAGTACATCAAAAAATCCTGTGCATTTACCTTACGTTTCTGTTTTGTCTGGAAGGTTCACCATACCGATTTACGTGCCTTCTTTTTGTTTTACTTTATTCTAACAAAAGCAAGTGAAGCCAAGTTGGACTTGCTCCAATACTTCCTAATTGCAGCATAACTTGACTGATAGATAACCAGCGGAAATACATAAAATTTTCTTTACCAAAGCAACCACACGAGGGTGGGGAGCTCAGATGTATTTTCAATTTACCAACAGTTCTCAACTAAGCTATTGCTACCCATTGGCTTCTTATGTTTTTAAAATAGTGAATATAAAAAAAAATAGTGTATCTACTTTTTTAAGCTTTACGTGGAAGCTATTGTAGGACTGTAAGCACAATTTATCAAAAAATAAACGTTCAATTGGCGATTAAGGCTACGTTTAGGTGGTACAGCACTGGTAAATTAGAACCTGGATATATCAAAGATGTGTATAAAAGCTGAAGAAACTTTAAGATAAAGGTTTTTTGCAAAGCTAAAAATAAAAATGATGATTTCTAAAGGCGTTTTAAATTTCAACTTGGACCTGAGTAAGGGTAATGGACAGGATGTAACTTGTGTGACTATGTTTATAGAAGTTAATTAAAAACACTGCCACTATTTGACATAATTGCCAGTCTATTGCTTTTTGTTGATGTTGTTGAGAAGGCTAGCTCAGTTGTTTAGTGCATAGTTGGCGGGAAGAACAAAGTGTGTCGCTTCTTGAACTTGGGGTTAGCAGGTCGCAATCTACACTATTTAAAATGTTTGTATCAGGTGACAAAATCGTCGGCAATTTAGTATAGTTTATAAATATTAAATAACGCATAAAACATTGACCAAAGGTGGAAGGGAGTACCGAACAATTTGGATTTCATTTGATATAGGTATTGATGCAACTTTTAACTAGGTGCGTTTTTTTTTATACGAATGTTTTTTTCTTTAGAAGCTAAATTTTTTGTCTTTGCTTTCAATAGAAAATTGTTTTTTTTGGCATTTATTGTGTAAATTTCACTGGTGTCTAAATTAACTTTTTATGAAGGAGCAAGTGATTTTTTTCTTTTGCTGAGTATCCCAAGGAAATAACAAAATACAGGAAATTCGACCAAGTTTTTGTACCAACCAACGGATTCGCTTAGTATTAATTCTCATATTGGAAATAAAAATCATTACTACAAGAGCGGTTAATATTGAGCTAAATTTAATGAAACCAATGTTTTTCACTGCGTGAACTTCTGGAGCCAAAATCACTTTGTTCAGTTAAAAAAAACTTGCCGGTTTAAAGAACGTCACGGGAAAATCACAAAACAAATTGAAAATTCAGTAAATCAGGTTACAAGTAATAAATCAGTTATGAATCTTCAAAGATTTTAACTCTAACGAATAGCACCTAGTAGAATTTATCTATTTACTACAGTTAATCACTCTCATTCAACGCAAAACATTTTTTTCTACCACTTTTCCAAACTTAAACCCAAGATGAAAGATGTAGATGGATTGGTTACAGGGTTAGTTACAACAATGATAGTAGTAAAGCTTGTGGCATTAACAGTAAAAAAAATAGATTTTCCTAAAAGGGAGGAGCTTTTTTGGAATCCAAAATATCTATTCCATTCTTATTAAAGAGGATTCACTATCTATACATTTGTCGTCACTGGAATGCGTTAATTTGGACGATTGTAATTGCGAGAGATTTTGGAGGCCCACTTTATCAGTGCTTTTTATTCTTGAACAATTTATCTATCTGGATTTTTGGGTTATTCCGTTTTATTTCTATTGAAATATTGCCGAATTGTTGTTTAATTGTTGTTGAAATATCAATATACCTTTATTGAGAAAAAAAAACAGAAATCAAGGCAACAAAATTAGATTAAATCATTCCATTTGATTCGACGGTCAGTACAGTTGACAGAGGAACATAGCCCATTTCAATGCCCCGGTGTTAATCAAATACTTTAATGCTTATTTTCAATCAACTAGGAAAAATCCCCCAGATCCCTAAATAGACGGAAGCAATATTGCCAGATGCGTACTTATTTGCTTGTATTTTTATCGCATGATGTTTACGTTTTTTAATGAAAAAAGGAGTATTGTTATGAAAGCTGTGTTATGTTTTGAATATACGAGATTATGGCAAGTAACAAAGCAACGAGTATCATAAATATATAGGCCATTTTAATCAAGAAGATTGGCAAAAATAAGGCAAAAAAGCACCAGCTATCCCAACTACACGTAGATTATCGATGACAATCAACAGGTTCTGACTAATACTTGATCTGCTTAGTTAGAAACCAAACCCAACTCGGTGTTTACTAAAATAACCAACTGCGCTTTTGCTTATTTTTGGCTCACAGCCAAACCAGTAAAACCAGTCAAAGCAGCCAAAGCATTGTAAAAATGAATCATATGGCGGCCTAGAGTAAAAGTCGAGTAAATTGTAATAATTAGTTGCAACTGAGGTTGGACAAATTTATTAGGCGTATTATGACAGCATATTAAGGGAAAGGGGGACGGGGTTGTATATAATGTCATGCGATGTAATGTAATATAACAGAATATCCTGTTTTCGGCATTTTTTAACAGGGTAGCTGATACGTAGATCAAAAGCAGTGGTATATGATGTGTCTATACATCTATATTCCAAGCTCGTTGATTACGACTATCAAAAGATTAACCCAAATTTAGATGTATGTTTTTATATTACGTAGGTCTAAAAGATCAAAACCAGCAATCCAAAAGTAAAAAAAAAAAAGAGCTGTTCAATGAAAAATAGCCAAACTAAATAAATCAACCAATAAATCAAAACAAACACGATAGTAGTTGAGCTAATCAGTATGTATTTGCTATGAAGAGCGATTGGCCATTCTGGCAGCTTTAAATTTAGATATTTTGGGCTTTGTAGGGGTCGGTGTATCAGGTTTAGCCGAGTCAGCAGTGGTGGTATGCGGCGTAGTTTTGGCGGCAGCAGGGCTGGCAGTTATGATTTTTGGAGGAGAAGTAGGTCTATTTTCAACTACAGAATATTCATCAAAGTTTGAGTCAGACAAGTCTATTATTGATGAAGACTGACTATGTGGGTTGAGTGGATCTGAGATCTCATCAACAAGCTTCTGGCCCTAAAACACCAAAGATAAAACAAAAACAAAAACAAACACAAACACAAACACAAACACAAGCATTAGCATATATTGTAGAGATATACAAGTTACAACACCAACAATAAGCACAAAACGGAGTTGTAAGAGTAAGTAAAGACCACTTTTTAAAAAATAGTCAAGAGTTAAAGTTTAGCTTACGGGGATTTTTGATAGCTCTGACTCGGCTAGTCTTTGTGCATCTTCTAAGCTGTCAGTACTGATAAACTGAAATCGTTTTCTATGATATGCCTGCGAAACCTGATAATAGCCAAAAAAAAAAAAAAAGGAGCATACACATGGTATTAATAGGCAATGCTTATTCAAATGATTTAAAGTGTAAGGTGCGACATGGAGTTATAATATAATAGAAGCACGGGGTGTTACCTCCTTTGCCAGGATATCCAAATCAGCATTGTCCTCAGTATACGCGTCTACATCCAGGTTTTCAAAAACCGACTCTTTGAGTGAGCTACCCGCGCTAAACTTGGTGGTGTCAGTAGCGTTTTTGGCGCTGGTTACCAAGTCGGAACTACTTTGAGGTCCTGGCATGGTGTCTGTTTTTTCAAGCTGCTGTAGCTTTTTCTTGAACAGGCTTGAAGGCTTAGCGCTAATGTCTTTAGGAAACTTGGAAGTCTTTAGTTCAACAAGATCCAAGCTAATATTGTCTTGAGTATCGGGACTTTTTGCAGCACCAGAGTCGGCGGTAGACTCTTTATATGGCAGTAGTATGACGTTTTTGTTTGAGTTCCGGTTAAGCAGTTTTTTGGAGCTGTTTGTGATGTGTGTCAAGTCAATCAACTCGGACTTTTTAGAGTTAATGTCTATTACATTTGGAGGATTGTTTTTCTGGTAAAAGGCAACGTCTTGGACCTTGTTGAAGGTAACAGATTTTTTTCTTGCCAGGGGTGCGTTTTCAGGTGCTTTACTATTTTCTTCTTGAAATCCCACGGTTTTATTGTTGTTCAGCTGACTTATTTCAGCATTGGATGCGCGGGCCTTTTTAAATAGCGACTGTTTTGGCTTTGTAGCTTTCAAGATCCCTGGGTTGTTGCCTATCTTCCTACTGCTTGTTTCAACACGTTTTGGTGTGCTACTTTTATCTTCAACCCGAGCAGGTGGCTCTGACTTTGAATTTGGCTCTGATTTTGACTCTGACTTTGACAATTGCATCGACTCAAGCCGTATCAGCTCTGTTTCCGTTTCTGTAACTCCTATTTCGTATTCTTGCTGTTCTAAACGATCAATTGCCTCTTGATACTCCTCATCGTCATCCATTTTTTCAAATATATATCCATTTTCCGGGTTTGTCTCTTCGTCTTCCTCTTCCTCATCCTCATCGCTCCTATCCAATTCTAGCTGCGATACAGTAACTTCCTTTTTGTTAATCCCCTTACTTCTTAGCTCCTTGTTGATTATAGAGCTCAACTTTTTGTACTTTGAATTGATGCTGTACTTTTCGCCAACACCTTTACCAACACGGTTTCCTGTTTCATTATCATCATCCTCATTTTCATCTCCATTCTCTCCGCCTGAATCTTCATCATTATCACCATCAGTTTCTTCTCCTTCCTCCTCCTCCTCCTCAAGCTCTGCCTTGCGTAGCATTTCTAAAAGTTCCATTTCTTCTCTACCTAGTTTTTGCTCAATAGTCTCATTACCAAAAAGAGTTTTCTCTGCAAATTTATTTTCTTTAGTCTTTGTAACACCACTTTGGCTTGATTTCTCTTTTACTTTCTCAAGTAAACTGCGTTGGTATTGTGTCGTCTTTTTGGTACTCTTCCCTCCCGCCCGATCCTTAGCCAACAACACCGGAACTGTATGCAGCTCTTCCCATTCCATATCGCGTCTTTCCTGCTCTAGTTCGTCGTCTTCATTATACTCTTCCTTGATTTCCACTATTGGGTCCCCTTCCTCTGTAAACTGTTTAATGATTCAATCATCAATTAATTCCCTTGTAAAGATCAATGAGATTTATCCAACAGTACGCTGCCACACCGTGTACACAACAAACAACAGACTCTCTCTTTAAGCAATAATGTACATTTAAATAAAACTTTAATTTAAAATCTTACCCTCTCTTCTTTTAGCCCAACCAAATCAGGGAAAAGTCCTGATCTACTTTTTGATCCCTCAATCTGAATTTCAATTGCTTTTATCTTTTCATCAATATAATCTTCCCTGCGTTGAGCTACCTCAATAGCCTGCGCCGCTGACCTTTCAGTGAACCAGTTGTCTCCCAGTAGCACCAATATCTCATTTGTTCTTACGATCTTTCCTGGTATAAATGCGAGTTCGCCAATCGGTAGCTATTTAAATAAAAAAACCCCTTTTCCCTTGATCAATCTTGTTCAAACTTCCAAAAAAAATTAACAACAAAAATTTATTGAAACGCATACCATAACGTCATGCTCAATTTCTCGTGGGAGTTCGGCCAAAACCGCTTGTAGATCGGTATATTCTTTTTTGAATTCCAAGTACTGCTCCAATGTCTTTTCTTGCTTTTTTATCTCCGCGATTAGATAGGCTGAAGCTATCTCGTCTTTGTTTTTTGTGTTGCTCATTGTTTTTTAAATCGTGATATCCAAACACTAGTAATTTATCAAACTTGATTTAAATCAATTGAACCTTACTTGTACTCAAAGGGATGATTAAATAGAACCGTTTTACATTAGCCGCATTAATCAGTTGATTTCTTTTTTTTTTTTTTTTTTGGCTAATTTAAAGGTAATTTTTTTATTGCTGGAATTTATGATTCAACTTAACTTGTACAAAGCGGACTTTTGACTTTGAAACCAAATCCAATGATTTTACTACGAGACTAAGAGCATTGCATTTCTAGTAACCTCGAGATTTATTGTGCAAAGTAAGCTATACCAATCATTTAATAATCAAGATTTAGATATTAAACCAGGTTGAAATTCAGGCCTCTAAAGTCAGGATTAATAGCCAAGCAAGTGGTAATTCAAAGTTATGCTACGTCCTGTTGTTTTCTATTTTCTTATAAAGCAAATAAATTACAAAGGAAAGGGTATCTAGGAATCTAGTAAAAGATGGAAATGGGCAAGGATGAAGCAAGATTAATCGAACAAACGATTGATAGATTAAAAGCAATACACACGGAAATTGAAGGTCTGGAGGAACAAAGCATAAATCTGGATAATGAATTCGGTAAAGAGATCCAAGTTCTTGCGAATTTGGCAAGAGAGCCAGGTAATAGGATTTTTATTGGCGATAAAGGTGGAATCGAGATTGGGCTTGAGATTCTAGCCAGTTGGCAAAATAAATCGCAGCTGACTAGAGAGATTGAGAGTAATAGTGGTAGAGGAAAGGAATTCACGCGTTTATCAGACACGGCCTTGTTTCTTGGGAGCAGCGCGTCAAGGAATGAAGATGTTTGTGTGCGGTGTTATGACATAATTGAGCAGGTGCTGAGATTGATAAACAATGTTTATGCAGACAACACCGAAGCGCAAGGCAATGATAAATTTACTCTTAGCGATGATCAGGTGTCGACTATATTTACTATATTAAACAGGATGAATGAGGATTTAGTGAACACGAACATTGAAGAAGTAGGGGATGTGGTTCGCTTGATGAGGACATTCATGTCGGCAGCTTTTAATGTGAGTTTTTCAACAAAGAAGAACGCGGTGCTGTTTGGCCAACAGGAAGGGGTACTTTCAGAGGTTATCAAAGTGTTCCAAGTGGCCAATATGGGTCTTGAAAGGTACATTGAAAACAAAAGTGAAAGCTTTTTTACCAGTGATGAGATGTGGGTGCATTTAGTCGAGTTAGCATCAGAGCTTTTAGAAAATCTGATTAGTGAAGGTAAGTTTGCGACTTTATCTACTTGGTTAGCTATTGTATACTGTTGATAAAATACGTTGGTCTGTTGATATATTGGTGTATTGGTAAAGTTGGTCATTGCGGTGGTTAGAGGTGCGACATGGTGTATTAAAAGAACCCAAATATAATCAAATGGATTTAACTTAGATACAAAGAGCATGTCAATATTTAGCAAAAACGATTGGTATATCGAGTCTATGGCAAAATATCTTATATTTTCTTCAAAAGCAAATATTTGGGGCGATAGCCAGGAGACGGTCATATTTTCATTCTGTCGTTTAGGCCAGTCCAACAGTAAGTGTGAATGAACCTACTGGCGCGTACACACTATTATAAATGAATTGGTTAGTATGCATAAGTGTACACGTGTATTAGATGGGCTTATCAAGCCAGTTGTTGCTATTTAAGTTAAGGTTTGTGTGGTTTTTCTAATTAGGTCTAGCTCTTAAACAGCTAGTAGACTTGGGCTTGGTAGAGGAGTTGTTTGATCTATTAGAATATACACTAAGGAATGATAGGCGTGAAGAGAGCAGAGAAAAGATAATAACAAGCACTCAGAACGAAAAAGGGGTAGAGGATAAAAGCGTCACACGATCTCCTATAGTGTATGAAAAGAGAGTTGAAGCAATGTCCAGGTTATTGGCGGATATTACTGGCGAAGGTAAGATTGTATATTTAAAGTAGATATAATGATTTGTGCGTCTGACTGTGAATCTGTACGCTTTGCTAGCTAGAGTTGATGTAATGGTAAAAGTATTAACACAAAATGTATACTGTATGCTTGTAGATGGTTGTATGGAGGATTTGTTTAAAAACACAAAGTTGGTTGAGAAACTTGTCAGCTATTTACAAACCAAGTCAGTTTCAGGAAATATAGTTGAGGAAGGAATGGCTGCTGTATCGTTGTTATGTTTGGGGAACCTGTCAAGAGGCGATATATATAGTCGGTATTTTGTTGAAAAGACAGATATTAGCAACATAATCAACTATTGGTACTCGAAAGAGTCAGGAGCTGATATCCGTACATCTTATGCAGCAAGCGGCTTTTTAAAGAATTTGTGTATTTCAGGTAGGCGATATGAAATAAAACTGAATCTAGCTATTCTTTAATTTAATTCAATCTTTTATCTAGTTGAATTCTATTCTCCTAGTGAGTTTTTTTTTTTTTTTTTTTTTTTTT
>LUVW01000015.1:447608-461783 GCA_001661515.1 Capniomyces stellatus | reverse complement strand
TTTTTTTTTTTTTTTTTTTTTTTTTTTTTGGTGTATTGGTGTATTGGCGTATTGGCGTATTGGTGCTATTTCTGTTAATTTTCACGTTGATACGCGATTGTTGCTGCTAAACGAGATTTGGTTTGAAAACTGATTTTGTTTTTTATAATTCAATTTTTGACTAATAGAGTTAAATAAGCCAGCAATGATTGATATGGGTATTGTACCAGTGGCGGCAGCATGGATTAATTCTTCGGTGGTACCAATACAGGCCAATTCGATTGGGATACTGAGGCATCTGGCATTGACAGCACCAACAAAGCACCAAGTGTGTGAGTTTTTGCTGGGAAGCCAAACTGTAATAAGCGCTCATAGCCCTGGAGTCAGAATCGAAGATCTTGAAGGCTCATCACGCTACCCATTGCTTACACTGCTTGAGGCTGTTAATTCCACAGAGGTAGATGCGATCCGATGTGAAGGAACCCGGCTTTTGATTTTGGTTATCAAGAACGTGTTGCTGGAACAGGAAAATGGTATTGGATATATTACATACATGATTGAAAATATTTGATATATGTTTTGCTATTAAGGTTGGAAATGGTACATACAGTAGCATAATCTGTTTATTAACACCCCCCCCCTTTTTTTTTTTGTTGTTGCTATTGTTATTCGAATAGCACCAGTGTACAAATTTTTATTATCAGTTGATTTGGTTAGTCCCGTTGTCAAGCTGGTTGTTGTCGATGGAAAAAAGCACGCATTGTTGCGGCACGAGGGTATTTTGGGCTTGTCGGTATTATCAGCGTCCGACTCAAATTCTTATGGATATGGTAATGTGCTTTTTTTTTTAGTATTTGCAAATTTATATACACCAATTGGTTAAGAGTAAAGCATAGTGGAATTTGACAAAATCTCCACCATTTTTATAAATGTATGTTCTGTCAAATAAAGAGATGTGAAAAAATTAAAATGTAATAAATACTGTTTGTGATAATAGCCCAGAAAGTACTTGATTCCATGAACACAGATCTTGAGGTTAAGCCTGCCGATCCAAATGATCCAGAAAGTTTACCTGTAATAAACAGTCTTGGGAAAGTGTTGGATGATATATTTAAAAGCAGACTTAAGAGCGCAGAGGGTGCAAACGTAGATGGCTATGATGGCCCTAACAATAGTGCTATTGAGGCTGCAACAGCGAAACAAGCATCTGAACTTATTAGGGTTTTGCACGAGTTTGTTAGTTCCAAGAACTGCTTAGATTCTGAACTCACTATTTCCAAATTATTCAAGTCAAGCAAACATATCTAAAAACTGCAGCGGTCTTGTTTTATCATAGTCGTTATAAATACTTAGGTTTAATAGTTTTGGTATTTATTTGTTTTGATTTAGAATGCATTAAAATGAGGTGTGAACATTTTTTTTATTTAAAACATTTATTCTTTTTTACTTCTTTTTAAAAAAAACAAAATTAACCTCCAGTAAATAAAATAAAAAAGCAATTCCAAAACTCCATAAGGAAATAATATACTATTGACAAAGTCAGATGGATTAGTACGGATTGGTAGTATTGATACTAATGGTTTTAGATGGAAAAAAAAACAGACTTGATATAGTGCAGATACTCTAATATCACCAGCTGGGTTACAT
Source organism: Capniomyces stellatus (assembly GCA_001661515.1). Taxonomy (NCBI): domain Eukaryota; kingdom Fungi; phylum Kickxellomycota; class Harpellomycetes; order Harpellales; family Legeriomycetaceae; genus Capniomyces; species Capniomyces stellatus. Next base: position 460,157 of record LUVW01000015.1, on the reverse strand, counting down.
GGAGGGATCAAGGAATGCTATCAAAGTCATCTTTGATTCCAAACTGCTTATTGAAGTCTGATGTTTCAAGGCCAAACTTTTCGCGGCACCAGCTTTGTACCGTAAAAATGTTGTCTGTCCACCTATTAGCTGCATTCTTTGCAATCAATGCCTTTTGCTGCTTTTCTCTTAGTGTTACTGGGTCGTTTTCTTTAAACTTCTCAATCAACGATATGTCCTTTTGGTACTGTTCTTCTAGAGCCGCCAACTCCGACTCGAGCTTTGATCTTTCATCCTATGCAAACCCAGACACCAGATTGTCAGTTTACTCTAACCTACCACAAACACAGTAGACAAAAGTCGCGACAACAACAGTAGTATCAACAACATCAAAAAGTAAAAAAGTTCAAAAATTAAAAAGTCCAAAAAGTAAAAAAAGTAAAAAAAAAAAAAAAAGTTAAAGTACCGAAGTCTCTTTTCCAGCTGAGCTTTCAGCAATAGACTTTTCCAGCTTGTTTTCTTGTGAAGCCAGATCATTGTATTGTTTCCTCAGTTCTTCCAACTTTTTCTTTCTCTAGTTACACGCAAATTCAGTCAGTATTTTAATACTTGGGTTTCTCACTAATTTACTTCACATCGTGTACACCAAGTAGTTTACATATGTTTTCATTTTGGCATTTTTGTAAACTTACAACCACTGATGCCTCGCTAGGAAACGACCAGTAGTAGTTTGAGGTCCCTATTTTCTCTAAATGTGCAAATCCATCGTCTACAAGAGCCTGCAGAACGTCCTTAATCGTGGGGAGAGCTATTTTTCGTTCAATTTATTGTCGGTACCAAACACCCATTAATTTTTATTGTAGTCGACTAAGCTGCTAACAGGTTAAAGCAAATAGTTGGCTAGATTCTTTCTTACCTATTTTCTTTTCCTTTGAGCCTATTTTCTCTAGCTCCTTTAGCTGAAAGAATGATTTCTAATTTCAGATTTTGTATTTTATAGACGTGGTTACTACTATTCCTACTATCTGAACACTATACAGTTTCCAATTTGTGCCAACAGACCTGTTTATACACTTTCGTACCTTTTCATGTAGCAATTGAAGCATTATCTTTTGCTTTTCTTCCGCTGACATTCGCTTAGTCTATTTTTTTACCGTTTGAATTTTCTGTTGTTGCTTTAGTAACAAACTCCCATATTTTTTATCTGTATTCTTAAGCACTGACTCTCATCTTTTTTAGGATGTTTTATATGCATTCAGTAAATTATACCAAGCAATTCTTGGATAATATCATTTCCATCAAACTTGCCATTATAAAGTTATTTTAGTCAAACTCGTGTTCTCCAAAGGGTATAAACGTGATTTTATCGGTGTATTTGTGGATTTCCTTATTTCCAATATATCTTTCTTCTGTCTGACTGTTCTGTTCAAGCTACTCTTCCTTGCTATTGTTGCTTGTCTTTCACTTTTTTACTTGTACTATAAAGCCGCAATACTTTTTTTTTCAAGTTTCTTTTGTGTTCCTTGTATATTGTTAAACTAAACTATAATCTAGTAAGCTCGAATGATGTCCAAATACCCTAAAAAAAAGTATTTTTATTACTTTTTCAAAACGCAAGTTGTTTTTGTTGATTTTAAAAGTGTATTTGGACTTGTTTTCTTCAGTCGTGTTTATTTATCCACTCGTACTTGTCATTTATTTACGTTGATTTTTGACTTGCTAATGCACCATCACTGATTTTCCATTTAATAGCGAGTTGGAAGGCTCTATCATCTTATTCGCAGTAACCAAGCTGATTCGCATTTTGCCTCAATCTGATTCACTTATTAGAATTTCAACAACAAAAAAATGCTAGCAAATTAAATCATGTATTGATGAATTGTCTACTCATATTTTGTTTGCTACTTTGTCTTTTCAATCATAGTGGCGAAGATGACCATTTAATTGTTGCGAATATACTATGATTTTTGCACCAGCTCAAATAGTAATTTTATTACTAATACGTGTGCATTACCTAATACTCATTATTTAGCAATGATACGCAGTAAGTTACACCTCGCAAAGCAAGCCATGCGATTCAGGGTAATTCGAAATATTGCCAGTGTAGTTACACAAATGCATAATTGGACATTTGTTTGTTTATATACCGACCTAAACGCGTCGGTAAATCAAAAAGTATCATCGAAAATGTTCATTAAACATCATATCGCAGGATGCTAGTTTTAAACAAGTTTGAATGATTAATAACAGCCATAGTATTTGCAATCTAGATGTATTATGCCAAAACACATTACCACAATGTAATGGACAGGTTATTCAAAGATAAGGTTGTTTATATTCAACCACCAAATAAACAAGCGTTACTTTAGCACTCATACTAGCACCAAGCACTATGTGGATGTACTAGCAATGGTGTTCCAAATATATGTATTTTCATAGTAATAGACACTGATAGTCAAACTTTGTAACTCAACACTTTGAATGTGACATTTAGATGCTCTTGTTTCAATTTCGTCAAACTTGAATTTTGTATAAATTCCAAGGACATTGCCCACCATTTTTGAATTAAATATTGCCAACAGAGTCGAATAAATACCCACAATTCAACTTTATACAGACAAATAATCTAAAGCTTTATCCGCCTATTTGCTAAAATATCGAGTATATTTAGCCGTAAAATTAAAACAATTTATAATCAGACCAAAATGAGACTTTCAATTTTAACTTTGACACTTTCAGCGCTAGCAAGCAATGCCATGGCACTAGTCGTAGAACCACAAGTAGCAGCTGGTTCTCCAAATGTAGCGGCTCAAGGAAACGACACTGTTGCAAATGGTACAATTCCTAATGTGACTCATTTGGGTTCCAATAATACCAGTAACGCAAGATCGAATGTTGATATCAAAAATGGAATGGGCTCATATTTGTATGGGACTGTGCTATTATCAGCCGGGTATATAGTGGCCATTCAAATGGTTTAATCTCAATTATTAAATCGACACTTCAAAATAGTACAGTTTAATAGTGTTTAAACTGAAATTGAAGGTAGTATAGATATTTTTAACAGATACATTATTTTTACCTACACACTTTGGTTAGAAGCTATAAGCTTAGATTTATAGCTTTGTATTTGGATTCAAAGGTGTTAATTGTTAGTAGTACTGTGTGCCCAGGACTACTGGTGAAATTATCAGTTTATGCTAGAAATAAAAAAGGAATCAAAACAAAATAACCCAAATCAAAAGTGTTTGTAGACGGATGTGTTCCAGGTTTTAAACTCGCTTGTTTAGTTTTCTTTTAGTTAATTGGTTACTTGCCCAGGTTCAAAAAGCCAAAATTAAATAAAAAATAAATCAGAAATAAATCAAGAATTATTTAACAAAATAAGCATTAGAAAAAACGATATTAATTACAAGTTTATTAATATTATGGAGGCGTTTAAAAAAACAGCTCTCATTCCTCAAAGAAAATTTTTCCACGCTTTCGCACTATGGGAAATCTACAAGACTCGAACTGAAATTGTTTTATCAATGGAAAAAATCGACAAGTTCACAATGGTCAACAGGGTCAAATACAATTTAATGGATAAAATTGGTCACGACTTCAGACACCAACCACGAGAGAAATTTGAAACAACATGGTTAACTATAGAGAACCAGTGGTTTTTCATAGAACCAGACATAGGCTCAACTAGAGGCGGCCTTGGCTTCCTCACGATATAACTCACTGCCCTACGCTACGATTTACCTGATAACTGTACAACTACTTACAATCACGAATAACCACTAATCTTTACTACTTAGGTTTTAATCATTAGCACACCCATTTACTTCCGAGTTTATTTTATAAAATTATTTAATAAATTCACTTCAATAAAAAAAATAAATAAATCAAGAACAAATCAAAAATAAATCAGAAATAATAATCAAAAATTAAATTCAAATTTCAATAAAAAAATAGTTGAACCAAATCAAAATTACTAGTATAGAGCGATTTAATTGGATCTTTTTATTAGGTAAGTTCGTTAAAAATTTTTAACAGCTATAATATTATTTTTTTTATTGAAATATAACCATTCTAAAAGTTAAATAAATCGAGTTAAATGAATCAAGTTAAAAAATTTTATTGAGGCTTTTTTTTCATATGTTTAAAAAAACAGTTTAGATCCGGGTAATATTTAGTTGGAAGAATAATTAGATTTGGATTTAGTCTAGTAGATTTAAAGCAGATCAAAACACGATTAGGAATAATCTGAATCTTGAAGCAAAACAATAAAAAAGAGCAAAAAACATGGTAAAGAGAAGAGTAAGTTGATGGAGCAGAACGCTGGAATGAAGTTGAAGGGCGATTTGAGGAGTATAAAAGTAGAAAAAATAGTTATTGGAACAGAAATCATGATACTTAGTTTTTGCCTGAAGCTAATTTGACAGACAAAGCTACGAATCTGATTATTGTATTATTTTGTCACGCCAAAGATAGAATCGTAGACGTTGCTGTTGTTGTTGTACTAATATCAACTTGGTTAAAAAAATTTTTTAATAAAAATTTTAATAGAAGAGAAAGCAGCCAAAGCCGGTTATATCAGATTTAATTGCTTCTGCTCCAAAGTCCTTTGTGGCGGCATTTGGAAAGGTTGGTGGCACGGTGTCACAATTGGTGCACGATGTTAGATTGTTGATGGAGCCAAACACAGCGTCGAGGCTTCGGGAGCGTAAAAGTAACAAGCTGAGAGATTATGTTGCAGTGGCGGGGCCACTTGGAGTGACACATTTTATGATGTTTTCGCAAACGCCAGTGGGGACAAACTTGCGAATAGGATGTTTGCCTCGTGGGCCAACATTGACGTTTAAAGTGAATCAATATACTTTGGCAAGAGATATTAGGGCAATCCAGAAGAGTCCAAAGTCACTTGGGTCAGAATTCAAGACACCGCCTTTGGTAAGTAAACAGTACAAGTATAGATGGAGGGGACGGAATCAAAACCAATATGAGTATATATAAAGTCAAATAAATGTGGTTGTAAACAAAGATACTGATAAATGAGAGTGTTTGTATGTGGAATTGTATGTGTATAGTTGATTTTGAATTCATTTGGTATTGGCGAAGAGAAAGGAAAGCAGTTTAAGCTGATGTCAACAGTGTTCCAAAACATGTTTCCTACAATTGACCCAACAACAATGCATTTAGCGGATGCGAGGAGAGTGGTGTTGCTGAGTTATAATGAGGATACAGGCAGAATTGATTTTAGACACTACTTGGTAACGGTGAAAGTGGTGGGGGTTACTAAGGGGATTAAGCGATTGGTGGGGGCAGAGACAATTGGGTCTACAGCAAAACTGAATAGCAATATGGAAAAGCTGAGCAAGCTAAAAGATATAGGAGAGTTTGTTTTACACGAGGCTTATGCGTCGGATTCAGAGGTAGAGGATGGAGGCGAAAGCAAGGTTACTTTGTCGCAGAACTTTATAGGGCGTGGAAACAGAAAGTCTGAGCAAAGGTCGGTTAGATTGGTTGAGATAGGGCCAAGAATGGAGCTTGAATTGAACAAGATAGAAAACGGACTTTGTGAAGGGGAGATTATGTATCACCGATACATACACAAGACCCCCGAAGAGGTCAAGGAGATTCTGGCAAGAAAACAGATTAAGCTTACCGAAAAGGCGCGCAGAAAGCAGCAGCAAGAGGCCAATGTTGCTCGTAAAAAGGCAGAAAAGGATTCTAAAAGTAAGAGGGTTCGATTTGACAAAAATGAGAACAGCGGAAGTGATGACAATGATGATGACGAAATTGAGGAGTCAGAACAAGGAAATTCGGATGTTGAAAAGTATAACAGCAATTCTGAGAATGAAGGATCTGACAACGATGGGATAGATGGGGATGGTGAGATTAATGAAGAGTCTGACTACAGCGATGAGGAAGACAAACTCACCACAAAGAGGACAGATGTCTTTGACGATGAAAGCGATGGAGACATGGACGACGAGTATGTAATGCCTGAGACGGAAGTTGGACGCAAGCTGCCTGCAGGCGGAGGGAAAGCCTCAAAGATATCTAGTGCCTCGCGAGGTGATGCCAGTGACTCAGACAGTGGGGTTGAGGACATGAGCGATATTAACAGCGATGATGGACTTAATCAGTACGAGAAACAGGGTAGAGGCGGTAATGACCGAGATAACAAGGGTAAAGCCACAAAGTTTAGGTCTGATAAAGGCAGCTCTGGTGCAGGCCGTGGCTTTAAGGATAGAGTTTCCGGTAGAGGCAGTTTTGGTGGTCAAGGCTCATTTAAAGCCAGGGAGTCACGAGGTGAAAGCAGCAGAGGTGGAAGCAGAGGTAGCAGCAGAGGTGGTGGTAGCAGCAGAGGTGGAAGCAGAGGTAGCAGCAGAGGTGGTGGTAGTAGCAGAGGTGGTGGTAGAGGTGGTGGTAGAGGTGGAAGAGGAGGGGGCAACAGGAAAAGTCGATGATTCCAACTATAATCCATTTATATACCATTGAATGGCTTAGATGTTCCAATTTTTTTTTTTCTCTCTCTCTTGATTTTGATTTATTTATTGTTATTTAGCTTTGATTTGAAATAAAGCGTTACTCCCAGACTGTTCTAGTGTGTACTCCTAGTGTACTGGCCAAATTATTGAAATTTGCGTTAATTCTTACTGAGTTCATGAGTGTGCAAGTGAGTAATGCTGTTGTATGTTTATCTAGAGGTTGATTAGTTGATGTGGCGGTGTAGCGATTTGTGTACCTGTGTTCTTATTCCGACAGCTGGGTGGCTGTATAAAGTACAAGGCTAATACTTGATTGTTTTTTTTTGTTGTTGTAGCATTATACCGTGTTTTGATTTGTCTATTTAGGAATTGTAGAGTTAAAATTATTAGATCGAATTGGACTAGTGAGCAAAAGTTATGTGCGTGCTTTCCTTGATAATTGGTGTAGAAGGATTCTGTTTTTGATTTCCAGGCTGTATTAACCAACAAAGTTGGGTTTTCAATATAGCAGTTGAAGATAGATTTAAATCTAAAATAGATTCATGTTGTAAGTAGGATTGGGAAAAGCAATCAACTTTAAACGTGCTATTGGCTAATGCAAGACTAGAGTTGATAATTCAGGTAAAATGTTGATATCTCTTCGTCTGTTTTTGGGCTAGCTATTGCAGAAAGCCTGGAAATTGATCACGAGTTGGTGATTTTATTCGTGTTTATTTGAGAGAAAGACTTGGTCTGTATGAGGTTTGATTAAAAGTGACGTTATTTCAAGCAATTTGACAAAATCCAGTTATAGGAAGAAAGAAAACTATCTAATTAAAAAGGCGATGATGAAATCAAATATAATAAAAAAGTGGCTATGGGCCAATAAACATATCGTAAATAGACGTATTTAACCAGATTTATAAAAGTAAAGCATAGCAAGTAAAATTCAACGGTAAAAGAGTAAGTAGCTGCAGTAATAGGTAGTGAGGTTTGTCGTAGAGATGTTGGAGTGAAACTAAACTGATTAGCAAGTAGGTGCATCAGATAGTGCAGCAAGAGAGTTTTTTTTAAAAAAAAAAAAAAAGTGAAGAAAAAAAAAATAGCAAGTTAATGTAACAAAAAATAGTGGTGAATATAATTTGAAACAGAATTGGCAATTAAGTATCGATGAGGAATAATTGAAAAGGGTATTATTGATAAAGCTTGAGTAATTTTAATTTCAAATAGCAAATGGAAAGGTAGGCGGGTTATAAAGATAAACAAGTAACAATTCCATCAGAATTGCAAAGTTTCAAACAACAATAAAAGGCAAAAAGGTAAATGTAAAAAAAAAATAATTAGTAAAAGACAAATTGAAAAAAAAGAAAATAACAAGGGCTGACGAAAAAGCCTAAAAGATAAATTAAAACCGAATGGTAAGTGCAGTTTTAGTAAGGGCACACTTCAAAGCTTTTACTTTATTTTAAAGTTTAAGCTTGTGGGTAGAAATGTCGCATTTTTAAAAAAGATCCAGTAAGTAGTGAAGGAAACTTTAAATTGTTAGCAATAGTATAGTCCAACAGTATAGCCCAACAGTGTAGTTCAACAGTATTTATTGATCATTAATTCTGATTATAGATTAAAAAGCAAAAAAAAAAACAAGACAGAATAAGCCAAGCATAGAGAGGATTGAGAGTAGAAAAGAATAGTAGTAAAATAAAATGGAAGAGATTCAGCAAATTAAGACCGAGGAGCCGGTGAATGTTAGATTAAAGATATCATGTGATATGTGTAGAAGTAAGAAGGTTCGATGTGATGGTGCCAAACCATCCTGCGGACGTTGTATACGAGTAGGGGCTAATTGCCATTTTTCGCCAGTGAATGAAAGAAAACGGAATAGAAAAGCAAACCAAACATCAGCACCAACACCAGCCGAATCCGTGTCAGGTAGCACAACGAATTTGTCTTGGAAAAAGGACAAAACTATTGAAGGTAACATATACAGTACTCTTGTTTGATTAAAAAAAGATTAACAACAAACAACAGAAAAGCGAATAGAAGTTTAATTCGTATGCGATATATGAAAAAGAAAAGACAGAGTTGCAATAAAAAGAATAACAAGAGATGAAAAAGCAATGTAAATAAAAGAATGGAGTAATCTAATTGAAATAAATGGTACTTTAGAGGGAATTAATCTTGCTGAAGTTTTGGATATCCATCAAGAGATTGGCGAACTTATGAGCAGACTAAAAGACATATCAATCAGATCCTCAATAGGCGAGGGCGAGGTTAATGGGATGTTCAAGACTAAAGATAAAAACCACAGATATGCAGCAAGCCAGGCAGATAGTTTAGATGAAGGAATGATGAATAGAGAGGAGGAGGGATATGGGCAAAGCAAAGGGTATATTTCTTTGGGGGTTGAAGGAGGGGATGCAGCGGTTGTGATTAACAAGTTTTTCCAATATTATAACCCTATACAAACAGGGCTGGATCCACGTGAAAGATGTGAGCGACATTTGGTGTTATTGCTTAATAGCAGGTCGCCTTCAAGTTTGCTAATGTCGGTGCTTGCGGCAGGCAGTTTGGTGTTGGACGGAGGCAATGGAGAGAACTCCGGTGTAGACTCGAGTCCACACGAGGATTTGGCTATGTTCAACATTTTCAGCGCAAGGTTTGGATCAGGATTATCAAGAATGTTGGAAAAAAGCAGCATTGAGAATATGCTGTCGCTCAACGTGATGGCAAACATTGGGTTGAAGAAAAAGAGCAGTTTGTACTTTTCGAACTTGGCAGTAAGAATGGGGATAAAACTAGGGTTGCATAGAAGCAACACCAACCACGAGACACAGATCCGAAACATATTCTGGTCTGTAGTTTTAGTTGATGCAATAACAGCGTGGGAAAGTGGGTTGCCGCCAGCAGTTTCGTATGACGAGATCGATACCACCAACGCCAATTGGGTGGGCAAACTCGCGGTTTTGGTGCTTAAAGCAGCCAAGATTGCTGGTGCAGTTTCGCTAGGTGGAATGGCGAGTAGCACGCAGTTCTGCTCCCAAACACTTTCGGAGCTGAACCAGTGGTACAGCACAATTCCACCAAACTACCAATTCAACTCTCAAACCCCACAGCAAAACACACACACCAATAATGTGGAGCTGGAAAGCTTGTCTGCTGGAAGACTTTTTGTGAATACGCTGTACCATGCTTTGGTTATTGCAATTGTCCAGAACTATGGAAGCGAAACTTGGCAACCCAGCATGCCTGACAAGCTAGACGATCTGTCTGCTTGCTTCAGACCAGCACCAGAGTTTTTAATCCAGGAACGAAGCTTGAGTGCTGCAGGGGTAGTCACTGAAATGCTCGTCCAGATGAGGGGTATTGATGTACGGTACCATCTGGGTGGCTTGGGAACGTGTGTTTACCTGAGCGGTATGGTCTACATTGGTGTTTTGGCCTGTATGAGCGCAGGAACAACCGAGTCTTCTATCAGCATGGCTTGTATGAGCGAGCACACTTCGTTTTTGGAGAGAAGCGGTCAGTTTGACTTGGCACAAAGGCTGAACTTGCAGATGCACTCAGTTCTTCAGTTTAAAAACCCATGGCCACACTCCCAGATTTCTAGCAAGCAGGACGCCACTTCCAATAACAATTCTGAGATTGCAGCCAATAGGAACATGGATACTATCATGGGCGACCAACTGTTGAGCTTGGACAATTTTGACAGAACCTGTTCCCTGCCAATTACCACGGCTATGGCTGACTCACAAAGCTTCAGGTGTCATAATTCCGAAATTGGCATTAACTCAAAAGTCTCCATTTTTGACAACTCTATTTCCGAAACATCTTCTACACTTATTGGCGCCACAAGTCCAACTAGCCAATCTGTGATGAAGGATTACCACGAGCTTTCATTGTTTATGGGCAATAACATTGACGATGCTATCTCCTCTGCATTTTCTTTCAACTAGCATAAAGCTTGTTACACAGTTATTGCTGAAATAACGTTTAGATTGACATGATAAATTTTTACTATATTATTAAGTCTTTTTATTTTTTTCACTCTAAATTGCATTGATTTTATAAGATATAAATAAAAATATAAAAGGTAACGTAAAAGCAGCATGGAAACAAATGAGTATGTAATGTTAACAGTTGGCGCTTTAAATCTAAAAGAGCCTACACTTATAAAGTTGATTAGTATGTTCAATGTAAACCAAAAAAAACAAAATAATTTAACAGAGTGTACAGAGTTTTGAATAAGGAATCAAAGTATTGATCAGTAAAAGAAGAAAGTGAATGATTTCAAAGAAAATACCAATTAACCTACGTAAATTGCAAACTGTTTTTTGCTCCAAAGTGTTTAACATCTCAACATCAATAAAAAAAAATACCAACAACTTGACTGGTTAAGACAAAAATAAATCAAAGTAACAAATAAAAAAATAAAAATAGCAAGAAAATCAAAGTAGAGCAAATAAAACAAACAAAGTTATAAAAATACCAACGGGTGGAACGAATGTAACAGTCGAAGAAGAATCAGCGTTTAAATCGGTTGAACGAAGCTTTAAAGAGCTGATTTGAAACAATTTTTGAAGTGGCACCTCGTTAATATCAGATTCATCAGAATTAATTTGAGAATTGCCAGTAGTGACATAATCAACAGTAGTATCTAAGAGCTCCATGTTAGAATCGGAAGATATAGTTTTCTTGTTAAACTTGTGAGGTTTTTTACCAATTTTGGGGTCAAATTTTACAAAGTTTTTGTAAAGGAATTCAACCAAACGGAAAGGTTTACGGAAAGCGTCTTCTCCAAGATCAGACAAATCTTTGACAATATCGATGGTAGTGTTAACCTTAATGTTCTGATAAATAGTGCTGTTATCAACTTTAATTCCGTTGATATGAGTGGAGTTAGGATATTTGGAGTCAACAACAATCGTCAAGGCCGATGTAGTTGGTAATAAAGTGTAGGAAGAGCCGGTAGGAACATAAGTAGTAAATAGATGTGAAGTCAAGTCTGAAACAAATATCGGTAATTTATCAGGGTTGGTGACATATGGTCCACCAGTGACTGTTGAGACTGAACCATCAGGATTGGTGATTGTTGAGACATTTGACCCTGATCCACCTTGGGTGCTGGTGTTGATTATTGGACGTCCATCTGAATTAGTGGCAATTGATCCATCAGGGTTGGTGATATATGGTCCACCAGTGACTGTTGAAACTGAACCATCGGGATTGGTGATTGTTGAGACATTTGGTCCTGTTCCGCCCTGAGTATTGGTGTTGATTATTGGACGTCCATCTGAATTAGTGGCAATTGATCCATCTGGATTGGTGATATATGGTCCACCAGTGACTGTTGAGACTGAACCATCGGGATTGGTGATTGTTGAGACATTCGATCCTGATCCACCCTGAGTATTGGTGTTGATTATTGGACGTCCATCAGAGTTAGTGGCAATTGATCCATCTGGATTGGTGACATATGGTCCACCAGTGACTGTTGAGACTGAACCATCAGGATTGGTGATTGTTGAGACATTTGATCCTGTTCCACCTTGGGTGCTGGTGTTGATTATTGGACGTCCATCAGAGTTAGTGGCAATTGATCCATCTGGATTGGTGATATATGGTCCACCAGTGACTGTTGAAACTGAACCATCAGGATTGGTGATTGTTGAGACATTCGATCCTGATCCACCCTGAGTATTGGTGTTGATTATTGGACGTCCATCAGAGTTAGTGGCAATTGATCCATCTGGATTGGTGACATATGGTCCACCAGTGACTGTTGAGACTGAACCATCAGGATTGGTGATTGTTGAGACATTTGATCCTGTTCCACCTTGGGTGCTGGTGTTGATTATTGGACGTCCATCAGAGTTAGTGGCAATTGATCCATCTGGATTGGTGACATATGGTCCACCAGTGACTGTTGAGACTGAACCATCGGGATTGGTGATTGTTGAGACATTTGATCCTGATCCACCTTGGGTGCTGGTGTTGATTATTGGACGTCCATCAGAGTTAGTGGCAATTGATCCATCAGGGTTGGTGATATATGGTCCACCAGTGACTGTTGAAACTGAACCATCGGGATTGGTGATTGTTGAGACATTTG
>LUVW01000015.1:433393-447556 GCA_001661515.1 Capniomyces stellatus | reverse complement strand
TTGGACGTCCATCAGAGTTAGTGGCAATTGATCCATCTGGATTGGTGACATATGGTCCACCAGTGACTGTTGAGACTGAACCATCGGGATTGGTGATTGTTGAGACATTTGATCCTGTTCCACCCTGAGTATTGGTGTTGATTATTGGACGTCCATCAGAGTTAGTGGCAATTGATCCATCTGGATTGGTGACATATGGTCCACCAGTGACTGTTGAGACTGAACCATCGGGATTGGTGATTGTTGAGACATTTGATCCTGTTCCACCTTGGGTGCTGGTGTTGATTATTGGACGTCCATCAGAGTTAGTGGCAATTGATCCATCTGGATTGGTGACATATGGTCCACCAGTGACTGTTGAGACTGAACCATCGGGATTGGTGATTGTTGAGACATTTGATCCTGTTCCACCTTGGGTGCTGGTGTTGATTATTGGACGTCCATCAGAGTTAGTGGCAATTGATCCATCTGGATTGGTGACATATGGTCCACCAGTGACTGTTGAGACTGAACCATCGGGATTGGTGATTGTTGAGACATTTGATCCTGTTCCACCTTGGGTGCTGGTGTTGATTATTGGACGTCCATCTGAATTAGTGGCAATTGATCCATCAGGGTTGGTGACATATGGTCCACCAGTGACTGTTGAGACTGAACCATCAGGATTGGTGATTGTTGAGACATTTGGTCCTGTTCCGCCCTGAGTATTGGTGTTGATTATTGGATTTTCAGCTGTACTATTGTTTGTAGCATTTATACCTGTCTGGCTTAGTGTATTTTCTGTTTTACTATAGTTTATAATTATAGTGTTTCCACTAGTATTCAAACTACCAACAGTACTCGTTACAGTTGAGCTTGTATTGATTGGATTTACACTATTGGTTATGGTATTTGCAACACTAGTAATTGGAGTTGCTATATTGTTTACTGCAGTTGTAGTACTTATGTTTTGATTACTACTACTAAAATTGATATTCAATTCATTTGTTGTTGTTGAACTGAGCTCATTACTATTCAAATTCGATTGTATTGTTGACTGCACGCTTGGAGTATTTAACTTTCCAAACTCTATCGTTATCGTTTCCAATCTGTTTCCATTTTGCGTTATTATTTGTCCGCTACTGTTTTTTAAAACGTTAATACCATATATTATTAACAATATATTATATTTCATTTTACTTTACCACTTAAATATTAATTTATTACTATAACAATTATATTAATTTTAACAAGTTTTTGAATTTTATTCCTTTTATTTTTATTGCCCGTTTATTCATATCTTATACTTTTTTTCTCTAGCTTTTGAATTTTTTTTTTAGTTCACATTTTGCTGCTATCTCGGTTTATTGTACTTAATTGCTTATATTGGTTTTTTTTGAATCTTATTTTGATAACATACTTTGCAGAAATATGTTTTACTTGTAAATCATTTTATTTTAGCTTTCCACTTGATCTATTATTTTTCCATTTATGATCGTCCTTCATGCATACATTTTTGTTATAATTTTTTTTTAACTAACCTCATTTTAAATGCAATGTCATCTTATCCAAATTGTAAGTTCAGTTTTAGCTTTAAATTAGCTCACAGTCCATTGTGTATGCTTCATGAAATCTATCTACCTTAATCTTGGCCATTTTTCCGAGTGTTGAAGTGCTTGGCCAGGAGCTTGAGTCTTGTATTTAATTATCCAAGTACTCTTTTACTTTTTAATCCTTGGCTCATTTTTATGTTTTTTTCACTTTAAGGCTTTAAATATATACTAGTTTCCATAGCTGGGCTTATATTAATACATTTCACTAACTAATTTATTTTCCATGGTACAGTAAATCGTCTTTGTTTTTTTTTGACGGTATAATTTTCTTGTGTACATATTACTATTTTGATACGCAACATTACATCATTTGACTGTTAAGTTGTTAATTTACATAATCTATCTTGCTCTGTATATGGCAGTTGATTGCTTTTAATGTTAAAGTAAATGCAACACTGATTTAAGCAAAGGAAGGATTTCATCCAAGAATAAGTTTCAGAATTTCACCAATGCTCCACAAAACTAAGCAGACTCGGTTACCATAACATTGAAGTCCCGATATATCAATATATTCTGTCCAACAAAAACTGTGCACTTTTATCAATACTAACATAACCAATTTATGAGGTTTGCCCAAGCTTTATCGATCCAAACGTAGTTGGATTATCGCTGATTACTTTGTTTTTTTTCTTCCAATTACAAAGTCGGATTTAAGCATTTGATTTAGACGATTTTTGTGAAGTGCCTTTGAACTACTACTACTGGTCAATTCAAAAATTTAATGCTACCTCCCAACATATACTACTCAACTATCACCTTAAGCTTGCCTCCTGGTGCGCTAATGTGAACTTTGCCCAATTCATAGTGCACAACTGACTTTCAAGGTTGGCCTATGACTTTTTTTTTCCTTTCTCAGTTCTGATACGTAAATAAGGTTTTGATTCTTAGCACATTGTGTCATGCTGGCTTTTTAGGAACAAGTAAATCAGCTTTATGCAATTGGGCCCACAATAACTTGACTATATTTCGTTGGTATTAATTTAGCAGATAATTGTGTATTGGTAACGCTCTGTGATCCAAAATTAATACCAGGCGCAGTATGTCACTTTGTTACTCTTATAGGGTTATTTTACCACATTTGTTTTAAGTCCTAATGTTCTAAATATGCAATGCTTATTACAATGCAATCGAGTGTACATCTAATTTTTAATGGAATTTTAGTATTGATCATTTTTTTTATTGCCTTGAGCTTTCCAAAGGCATGTTTAGGTTTGGGAGGATTTAATTCATGGTTGGTTGATGTAAAACTTACAACTAAAACATTTCACAGCTACCTTTAAGTTCTACTGATCTACTAAACTTGGAATATTTGTTTTACTTTGAAGAATCCACTTCTATTCACTTTTTAGCTTTTTAACTTTTTAACTTTTTAACTTTTTAACTTTCCAACTTTCTAACTTTCTAACTTTCTAACTTTCTAACTTTCTAACTTTCTAACTTTCTAACTTTCTAACTTTCTAACTTTCTAACTTTCTAACTTTCTAACTTTCTAACTTTCTAACTTTCTAACTTTCTAACTTTCTAACTTTCTAACTTTCTAACTTTCTAACTTTCTAACTTTCTAACTTTCTAACTTTCTAACTTTCTAACTTTCTAACTTTCTAACTTTCTAACTTTCTAACTTTCTAACTTTCTAACTTTCTAACTTTCTAACTTTCTAACTTTCTAACTTTCTAACTTTCTAACTTTCTAACTTTCTAACTTTCTAACTTTCTAACTTTCTAACTTTCTAACTTTCTAACTTTCTAACTTTCTAACTTTCTAACTTTCTAACTTTCTAACTTTCTAACTTTCTAACTTTCTAACTTTCTAACTTTCTAACTTTCTAACTTTAACTTTCTCTAACAATTTGCATTTACATGTTTAATGTGCTGTTTGATGATCCTTATCGCTGTGCTTTTCTATTGGACATTTATTGGCAACTTGCTAAACCCAATTACATCATAAAGCTTTGAAACATAAACACAGCGCAAAGTAAGCAAATCATTTGCTCACAGCTACTGTTTTACAAAGTAGTTTAATTTCAAGGATATTAAACTTGCTTAAATTGGAATATTCATATGATATTCTTTGTTTGATGTGATAATCAACCAAGAGTAATCGATATAACCTCCATGTATCAAGTCAAAGTCAAATATCATAGGATGATTCGTTCTAACAATCAATATAGCCAAGCTATAAAAGCATAGTTCTGGCTGTTTTATCCCTGGACTCAGAATCGATAACCACATTAAAATATGTATAGTAAATAACTCAGGAACCAGTCAGGTTCAACAGTGATTTTAAGGCTAATTGTGTCAACAACTAGTTGAGAAAAGGATTAGCAAAGCTGGTTTGTTTTTTTTAAAAAAATTGAAATAACAAAGTTGGTTTGGTATTTATTGGTAGATTCTTAAGCATAAAAGCGTCCAAGTTTTATAGTGAAGTTGGCTACTGTTCTTTAGCGTGTTCGACTATGTCAACAAATATTTTAAAGAGTACCAGAATTTTGAATACATTTGGATACAGAACACTAGGAGTTTGTTTGCAGTCTAATAAGGTTTTTTTTAGTAGTATTAAAACAACATTGCCGAGTAAAAGCATCAGACACTATAGTAATTTAGAAAAAATTCCAATTAAAAAGATGAGCCCAATTAAGCCTTTATGTATGATCCCAGGTAACAATAACATGCATTAGTAATATGCGTTGGCTGTATATATTTTATAGCTATTTATTGCAAAAGTCGGGCTTTAGATTGTTTACAACTTTACCAACAAAGAAACATAATTGAATTCTAATAGTTTACTTCAAGAATTAATAAATTACAGACTTACTCTTCAAAAATACAATTCAACTATTTAAAGTCAATTTTGAATATGTCTTTAAAAGAACGAGAAACGTGTGTACAATTAAAACTTAAATAGGACCCGTTGAGTGTCAAGAGGATGTTCTCCAAACAATGTCAACACAGGCAACTTCACACATGGATCCCAAATTCGTAGCCAGTTTCAGCGATCTTTTGAAGAACCTAAGAACCGTCTTTGGAACTAAAGATGGCCAACCGTTTGTAATTTCCGGCTCAGGAACTTTGGGTTGGGACCAGGTCTCTGCCAATTTGATTGAAGTGAATGAAGAAGTGCTAGTTATGTCTAATGGGTACTTTAGTGATGGATTCGCAGACTGGTAAATTATTTAAGAACTTGATGCCGAATATAGTTAGCATTGGATAGCTCAACGTTTGCTTTTGCCGCATGTGAACATATACTTATATCGTTTCAACGTGCAATTACTCAACATTTGAAATTTTCTTTTCTGGGTAATACAACTAAACAGCTTAAGCGTTTATGGTGCCAAGGTCACGCTAGTCAAATCACCAATTGGAGACTCGTACGATTTGAAAAAAATTGAAGAGCAACTTTCTTCAAAAACATTCAAAGCAGTTGTTGTCACTCATGTTGATACCAGCACTGGTGTTTTGGCCGATGTTGAGTCTGTTTGCAACATTGTCAAGTCTGTCTCGCCTTCAACTTTGGTTGTAGTTGACTCGGTCTGTGCTGCTGCTTGCGAGGCTCTGTACTTTGACAAATGGGGTGTTGACGTTGTTGTGGCAGCAAGCCAGAAGGCCTTAGGGTGTCCACCAGGAGTTTCAGTTTTAATGGCCAGCCAGCGTGCAATTAAAGTTATGCAGAACAGGAAAAGCCCAATTGTCAACTACTATGCAAATTGGAGCAGATGGCTACCAGGTAAGTTTTTATTATCTCATTATCCCATCATCTATTTAACTTGACTTTTGGAGAGCATGCTTTTACTGTTCGTACTTATGCGCACCTAACAAACCGTACTTTCCTGGACTCAACTAGTTATGGAGGGTTATGAAGCAAAAACCCCAAAGTACTTTGCTACTCCTTGTGTCCAAACCATCATGGCTCTTAGCGTTTCTGTCAAGCACATTGTTGAACTTGGGATGGAAAAAATGTTCCAACTTCACGTGGAGTCCTCTGAAAAATTCACTGCTGCTTTGAAAAACTCTGGCCTGAAGATTCTCCCTGTATCCGACAAAGTTCGTTCCCACGCAATGTCTGCAATATGGTTGCCAGAAGGAATCAAGCTAGGCGACCTAGTTCCAAAAATGACTGCTCGTGGAATTACCATTTCGGGGGGTATTGCTAGCGGTCACGCCACCGAATATTTCAGAATTGGCCACATGGGTATTTCTACAACCAACTCTGGCTTGGGCTACATCGATCGCACCATTACTGCACTAAACGAAGCTCTAGCTGAGGCTGGTTATAAATGCACTTAATTTCACGTTTGTGCAACCTTTTTTTATTTTTTTTTATTGCGATATTTCTTTTTTTTATATATATACTTTTTGTAATCAAACATTTTTTTTTGTGGTTTACAGATTAAATATACAAAAGTAACGTCTTTCTGCGAAAGTACTAATTTATCCATATTAGTTCACCTGTCACGGTGTTTAAGAGTTTCAAACTTTATAGAGTGATGTAAATACACTGCTATTCGGTGTTTTATATATCTTTGTCAGTTCAGTATGTTTTGTAACTGTTTCGTTTAACAATTATCTCTCTTTGCTTCTGACTCCAGTGTAATATATGTATCAGCCTTTCTTATTTTGTTTTTATTTAGAGTAAAAACACTTGGTAGAACTTGTTGATATTTTGTTGCGTTGAAGGTAAACCATGACATTTTATTGGGTAAAATCCCTATCAGTCCATTTATTAGAAGTAAATCAATTGCAATCGATTCTAAACAATAATGTTTACAAAACATAAATCAAATCCACCTTCATTTTTTTTTTTTAAAAAAAAAACTGTAAATTGTGAACGAGAAAAAAAAAACATAAAAAGTGGTAAATAAATGGAATAGTTTGAGCAAAGATAAATCAAGTCAAGAACATTTATCTCATGATCAATTAGCAGTATTATTGATACCAGCCTTGGTTGCAAATAAACAGAATAAAGCGAAATCGGGATTTATTAGAAATCAGTCCAAACAAAGCGAAATTTTTTATTTAAAAAAAAAAGAATTGTGTAAAACAGTCTGTCAGAGCCTAAGAATCGTTCAGTTCAATTCGAATTATTAGCTTTGATCACATAATAGATTAAAGGACAACAGCCCAGAGACCGAAATAGCAACTGATTGACCTAACAGTTGTTTGGAGACAGGTTAATTGACTTGTATATAATTGATATTACAAACGAGAAAGAGTAAAAAGGTAAGTGTAGATCTAAATTAATGATAATAAAAACTGTAAATGAATAATGAAGTGGTTGTATTTAGAATAAAACTAAGAACGGTGGTAAATGCAGTACAGTAAATAAGATCGCAGGCCATACGAATTTAAAGCAAAACATTTAAACACACAAATAGCTAGTTTTAATCGCAAATTCAAAAACAATGTTAAGCTCAAAGCAAAGGGTATTGTTGGATCAGCTGGCTGGGGGAATTAAAAGAGGATTCAGCACGAATCTGATTAAACAATCACACATTGGGAAACTTCCTATAGCATACCCTAAGGATGTGAGAGTTGAACACTTGATGGAGCCATATAGCAACGATGTTCGGTTCCTAAAGACAAGCACCTTGGTGGTAAAGGGACCATTGGGTGATTTGAAACTAGCAGTTCAACCTTTTGTGAAGCTTGAGCATACGAAACCAAATGCAGAAGTGAACAGCGGCGAAAAGAGCACAGCCGAGTCGAAAAAACAAGGTACAAAGGCTCAAACAGAGGAAGGAACGATTTCAGTAACAGTGATGGATAGCAATATAAAGACACAAAGACAAATGTGGGGAACAACACGAGCGCTGATTAAAAACATGGTTACCGGGGTTACTGAGGGATTTTCAGCGACGCTAAGAATTGTTGGAGTTGGATATAGGGCAAGTCTTGAAGAGGTTGACGGAGAGAAGGTTTTGCAGCTAAAACTTGGGTACTCGCATCCTGTAAACACAGTTATTCCCGACGGCCTAAAGGTCCAGGTCCCTTACCCAACAGCAATTATTGTTTCGGGGTCTGAACTCCAGCAGGTCAAGATGTTTGCAGCAAAGATCCGCCAGTTGAAGAAGCCAGAGCCATATAATCAAAAGGGGATATTTATTGGAAACGAAACCATCAAAAAGAAGGATGGCAAAAAGAAGTAGTCTGTTGGCAAGTTGGATTCCAACCGATCATAGTTTCTGTTTTTTTCGCTTCTCTTTGTTCTCTTCTATTTCAGTATTTCTTTTCATCTTTAGTTATTTATTTCAAATAGACGAGTAATTATTTTTAATTTTTATTATTATTCATATATTTATTTATATATATAATAATAATAAAAAGCACCCCTCGACATTATTGATACTTTAGTTGGTTTTTATTAGATGTGTTTAAACTTTATGTAGTGTTAACCAATAAATATAAAGAAAACAGTAAATACTGTGGCCAATCTCTACTCATCGTCGTCAAAGTCCAAATCAGCCTCAAGAACCAACTCATCAAGATCCTCATCATCAAAACCATCACCAACATACTCCTCGTGGGAACCATTGTGGCCAACATCAAACTCGGATGAGCGTCCACTCTGGGTGCTAAACATGTCAGTTGAATCTTTCGCAGTTTCGCCAGAACCCGAGTCAAACAGTTCGCCCAACAGATCGCTAGCTGAGCCAATCTCAGAAACAACATATTCGATATTCTCGGTGTGATCGATTGGCTCAGACGCTGAGAAGATGTTGTTGATTGAAATGTAGCCCAGAACAACAAGCGCTGAACAGTAAATAAACCTGAATCTCTCCAAATAACTGCTTTTATTTATAGAACTGTATCTCGACTGATTCTGGGGGTCTGAATTGCCCGCACTGTTTGGATCTGATTTGTATAAGTACGATCCAACTTTGGTCTTCATTTCAAGGCCTTGTTCGTAGAGCCAAGGTACACAGAGCTCAACCATCCCGCTTGCAAAGTCCACAAATGAGCTTGGTTCAGCCCGGCACTTTCTAAACGGCATCGACTTGGCTCTGTAGCCCTCGTCCACCAATCCTTGCTTGAACTCAAACGTTCTGGGATCTAGAATATCCTGCAGGTTTTCCACGTACTTTACGAGTGTTGGAAATTCTAGCTCTAATAGCGTTTGAAGCGCTGGCACTTTCATCTTGATATTAATCGCTGCATTCAAATACCCATAAGCCACTGCATCTAGCGTCGTAGGGCTGTTTCCAAACATAAACTCTTTATCATCCAACAAATCTGCTACCGATTTCAAGCATCTCCGTGCCACTTTGTATACCTATTACAAGCAAATACACACAATTCTACTATCAATAAACCACTGCCAAACCCACTTATTTAAACAGGCTGACTCCTCTCGTATATTCCCAAGCTTCATTATCTTTTTACTTTATAATTACACACAATAATCATGCATCATTTTGCTACTGTTTTTTCATAAAGTTGGTTGGGTTTATGGTGTTTAAATAGTCTTACCCGACGACTTGTAACACTTGAGGCTTTTTTTGGCACCACATCTGATATAGTTTCCATCACCTACACTCAATCATTTATAATGTCCATATTTTGTTAAACCAACAAAGCCTACAGCCAAAAAAACCAGCCCAGCCGTTTGTATAATAAAACTGCATCCTACTTTTGACTTTGTGTTTGGCTCTGAGACTTTCGAAAATATTATTACTGAATTTTTCCATCCATATTTACTCAGTCTAAGCTGCTGCCGTTTGGCCACTTGGCTTGTTCTGTAATATCCTGTTGGAAGTCCAAACATCTTGCTTAGCTGTGGCTTAACCGAGTTAACATAATTTTCCCTTACGCCGTACCACTCGTAGGCCTAGCCATTTTGTGTTTATGTTTATAAATTGTACTAGTCAGTTCAAACCCACTCATTTGAATAAAGCACTATATACCGTGCCACACATCTAGACATTTATTCATTCACAATTGTACTTACAAGAACTTCGTTAAATGTATTTTGGAACATTGACTGGTAAGCTTTGGATATAGCTTTTTGTCTTGAGGACAGAGTGCTGTCCAAATCGTACCCCTATTATATTATTGGGTTTCCCCATTCTATCGTTATTTCTTTAAACTACCAAACTCCAGTAGAGCTATACAACGCTAAATAGACCTCCATTCGGGTATACGCATTACCATCCGAACCAAGCTCATTGAAGCATACGCCATTTAAAATGCCATTCAAAAAAATAATAATCATTTTCTGGTATAAACTTGCCTGGTTTTTTAAATATAATAAAGAATTCTTCAACCCGCCTTCGCAATGGATGTTTTGGTCCCTTAACATCGGCATGGTTTCTAAACAAATACCCAATAGTTTGTTGGTTAGTCACATTCCACGAGTTGCCAAAAGCGATTGCCTTGACAACCACAATGAAAAATACATGAACTCCAAGAATCTATCAAAGTATACTCCAATTCCAATAAAGCACCTACTTGTTGGCGAAATGTTCTGGTTATCGGTCACAAGAATTTGCCAATTTACACTTGTAAATTTCAAGTAAGTTATCAATGCTTGACATTCAGGGTCATAGCTGTCTATTTTAGAATTGTCCAACCAAGGATTGTCTAAAATATAGACATCTAGCATGTTTGATATCTCTCTCGAATCACTTAAATCTCCCGATTCCACACTTGAGTCTATGTTTTTATCTAATTCTGTCTCTTTGCCGCCCATTATAACGTCCAGATTCTACTTTCTACTTGTGCTGTTATTACTTTTTTGGAATATATAGGTAATTTTGATTTCAACTATAATAATAGAGAAAAAAAAGAAGAAAAAAAGCAAAGCAAGTAAAGCTGCTTTGAAACCCTTGGCAAATAATTTGATTTATTTGCTTGTTTTTTTATAAAAAAAAATGACTGATATCCAATTTTCATCAAATAAATAGCCATAATAATCATACCAATCGAAAACGCAACCTAATTTAAGTCAAATCCAACTTTACCTTCCCGCTCGCCATATAAAAGTAAATATATCTTTTTCCTCTTTTTTTCATTATTCTTTTTTCAAAAAAGCCAAGCTTTTACTCACAAGTAGGACAGCCACATCTTGAGAAATACATGAAATACAAAGCCTTGAGACTAAACTCTCAAGAATTAACCAAGCTAGATTACAACGTACTATTGGAAATACCCAAATCTGAACTGGCCCATCCATTATTTGTGACTTGGTCAATAAAAATATATATTTATTTAGTCCAGTTTCAAAGCACTATGTATTTATTGAAATTTATTAATATAGACGTTAACAAATGTTAAAGGTCATGAATGTTACTATAGTAAAGTATTGTCTGTTTAATTAGGGGTTGACCCTCCTTTGGATTTAGGAGGTTATTTACTTTCGAAATACTATTTTATTTTTGCTAAGTTCTCCTGGTTCAAAAACAAACCACTGAAATTTGATTTTTGATCTTTGGAGTACACATTTCTGTTTTTCATTGATGTACTCTTTTTTTATTGTAACAAAATCTTGGATAATACTTGCTTTATCAGGCCATGTTTTATGGTTTAAACTCACGATTTTGACAAGGACCACAATAAAATACAAAATAGATATATATAAAAACTACAATAAATTTCCACATGGGATATTCCGATAATAACAAAAAACCCACTTGGGGTGAACTTATTTGGTTTCTTTTTTGATCTCGTCTCTAACAGCATCAACAAGTATTTTTCCAAACTTATCAAAGTCGCTCAGCTCCAGATACACCTGTGCGCTCAATCTAATCCACCAACGTTTATTGTGAGTAAATATAGTACATGCGACACGTTTAGACGAAACCATCACGTCTGTCATTCTTTTTCCTACGGCATCGTGGATTGGATTGCCATACTCCAGTGGTACAGATACAGTAAATAAACCAGCCATTTGGCTGTCCTCAGTGGCCAACCCAGTCAGCTTGTATTTAGAAGACAACAAGTCCCTTGCTCTGATAGCCAGTCCCTTATTATGCTCTTGTATCGCTCTCACCCCACCAATTGCCTCAACAAAATCTATAGCGCCATTTACTCCCAAATATCTGCTGAAATCTGCTGTACCCTGCCAGATAAATGCCTCGTTATACCCTTCGTGTCGACCATATGACCACGAAATACCCAAGGGCTGAACCTTGTAGTGAAGATTCTTTTTAACAGAGAAAACTGCACATCCACGTCGTGAGAAAAACCACTTGTGAGCATTTGTGACCATATACTCAACTCCCAGATTATCGATATCCAAATCAAGCTGGCCAAGCGCATGGGCAGCATCCAAAAATACCTCAATGCCTCTGCTTTGGAAATACTTGGTGAGCTCTTTGTACGGGAACACAATCCCTGGTGTCGAAATAATTGCATCTACCAATGCAAGTCTGATCCGTTTGTTTGGAACGTTAATAACGTTCTCAACTACTGCAATGGTGCTGTTGATGATTTCCTGATTGGAAATGGGGTAGTTGATTGGGATGTCGATTGTTTCAACAACTCCTGTATCTCTGACATATGAAATCGCGTTTACAAATGCACCAAAGTTGGTTGAGTATCTTATAATCAGATCACCAGGAATGAACCTCATACTTCTGATAACCGCATTAAATGCCATGGTAGAATTCGCTGTGAATACAAGCTGGGTGTGGTCCTTTACTCCAATGTATGGCGCGATTCTGCTTAGTGTATGGCTCAATAAGTCTCTCATCACAAATCTCATAAACACGTCAGGGTTATATTCGGCGCAACGAGCGTAGTAATCTACAAAATCATGAACATATTTTGGCGTTGACCCATATGCACCATGGTTTAAGCTAAGAGAATTGTTATCCAGAATAAACATGCTCTTCATTCTTGACCCGAAACTAGGCACAGATCCGAGCTTTGGGACTGAAATCACAGAAAAGGACTTGTCAATTTCTGTTGGCAGTTTTGCTTTGGTTTGATCTGCTTGGTTTGCGTAGAAAATCATTTTGTGCGTAGACTGGTATTAATATTTCTGCGTATATGCTTGTGCTGTGTATGTTTTTTTTTTCTTTTTAAATTTTTTTCCCTCTTTTGTCACTTTGAGGGAGCCAAACAAACTATCAAGTAGTACAAATATAGTGATGTAATAGTTGGAAATAGAACCAGAACAGAAGGTATACTTAAAAGTGTAATTATAATTATAAATATAAAAAGACCAATACTACACCGGCCTTTTGGTTTGGATACTGCTTATTTATATGCTTGTGTAAAAGAGTCGAGTTTTCATTTTCAAGCTGCGCGGTAGACTTATTTTTTCTCTTTTTCTTCTTCTTTTACTTCTGTAAGATGCTTGAAAATCTTAATTATTAACTAGCCATGTAGAAAATGCTGTGCAGTTTCACAATCACATAGTTTCTTGAAAACCTTTTATCAGTCACCAAATCCTCAACTCTAAAGCACAAGCTAGAATTAACCAGTGATATTCAGTTTTGAACTAAAGTTCAATCTCCAGTGCTTTGAGCGATTGGGTGCTTTTGCTGATCCTAGTCTAATTATGAGATACTTGCTTTCCCAAAATGCGGATATAAAATCAGTAACAGTCCATCACCTCCCTTCTTTTCTTGCCAGTTCATAAATACTGCTGATAGTTTGTAGGCTTTAAGCGATTGGTTATTGCAAAACATTTCGAACTACATTGTCGCTTTCAACTGTCCGCCTCCAGCAAGGTTGAGGTGCAAGTCTGCCGTCCTCCAATCACACCATCTTCCTTAAAAGTATGTTTTTCGTTTAGCAACAATAAAAGCGACTGCTTCATAATATTCCGCCAAATAGTCAGAAATTAAAGAGCTTGGAAAACACATCACATCTGATATATAAGCCAACTTGGGTAAATTCTATTTATTTAATTTACTGAAATTTATCTAAGCCATTTTATTGGTACACTTCCCAACCTGTGCTGGTCTTAAAGACGGAATAATTGGTAAATTTATAATTACACATTGGAATACCACTATTTTGCAGTTACTTGAAGAGGAAAAATTAAAAAAAAATTGGGGTTTCTGGAACGAAAACGTTTATTGATGCGAATTATTTACTGCTTTTGGCTACGTTACTTGTGCTCAAGACTTGTTTAGGACATTCACTTCAAGGTATTTTCGGAATACATTTTCAAAATACATCTTTGTACATTTATTAGGGGGTATTTCGTGAGCCGTTAATTATTAATGCCAACTTCAACATACAATTTGGACATACCATATATTTGCTAAAGAAATTAGGTGTCTGAGATCGATAAAATAACAGTGAGGCAAGTGCTACTTGAGTTAACCAACTAATATCGCTTTTTAGATCCAGCGTTAGACTCATAACCAGCTAGATAGACTTATACTGGGTCACGTGTCGATATATAGATGAATACAAGCTGTGTGTTTGAATAAATTGTAGTCATGACAAATAGTCTTTTTAACTTTTGTACTAGCCATCAATCTGTCTAAAAAGCCTAGCATATTTTAGTCAACACAAAAGTATCGGTCATGTTTTTGATCAAAGGACTAAAAAAAAAACATAACAAAGAGTCGTGTAACACTGTTTGTAACCAAATTGGCCTGGTTTATCTAATCCACCCCCCC
>LUVW01000015.1:411112-433386 GCA_001661515.1 Capniomyces stellatus | reverse complement strand
CCCCCCCCCCCCCCCCCCCATCACTCTCCTGCCTCCCACCCCCCTCCTCTGCAACAGTATTTGTTTCGTTGGTATTAATTCCCAACGCAAATTCACCAAGTATTTTTTCAAACTCCAAACACATTACTAATTACACTTTTAACCAAAAAAAAAAAGTTATCATCCAGTTTAGTCATTTTCCAGTTTATTTTTACAAGCTCGCTTGTCTGAAAATATAGTGGGCTATTGTCTAGACCCAAGCGTACAAATGAATGTTGACACACGGATGTAGGCTAGGCATCCGCTATAAAAACCAATTCGAGGACAGATTTAGTACAATTATAGTCGGCTTGACACCTGATGGGCGCTTTGGCTATAAACTTGTTATTGATATGGTGTTAGAACCGACAATAAAAGTAAGGTTAAGCATGCGCACACCTGTTATTTCTTTATGCTCGAGGCTACGTTTTCATATACTAGAATTTACTTTTCTTAATTAGTTTTAAAGCAGATATTTCATTTGTACTACTCAATTATCCCCCTTTATTTTAACCCGACACAAACTAACACAGCAGTTTCTGGATTTATTGGCTGTAAGCTTTATTGGGATTTAATCAGGTCAAACTCTATCGACTTGTGTAAATGTTGGGAAGATAAAACACGTCTTTATATCCCACAGTGAGAGACTAAAAAAAAGCCAAACAGAAAGGCATGCATTTAATATTGGTAACACGAGTGAATGTGAACCAAAAAGCCGCATCAACAAAGTGAAATAAAAGACGACTAAATAACTAAACGATAATCAAAACGGAAATGAAAAGTTGCTATAACTTAAAAACCAAACGACGAGTAAAAAAGTGTAAAAGTGTAAAAGTGTAAAAGTGTAAAAGTGTAAAGAGTGTAAAGAGTGTAAAAAAGGTGAATCAATCAGAATCCTCATCAGAATCGTCCTGTAAAAAATAGTCAATGTCAGGTGGGTTTGGTGTAGCATTGGGGTCATCGTCGGTATCACCAATAATACTAGATACGGAGACATCATCTCTAATGGGAGAGATCGCTGAAACACCGCTCTGTTTCAGGCCATCTCCACCATCAACATCTTTGCCACCAATACCATCAGCACCAATACCAGACTTAGAGACCAACCCGGCGCTTCCCGCATTGGTATCGACTTCCAAACAGTCGGGTTTAGCCTTATTTTGGGGTTTAGTGCCTTTCCCGCCATTCGATTTACGTTTGCTTGGTGATTTGTTTAGTGGATCTACGCCAGCGCCACTATTTTCCAACTTGTCTGCGGAACCATTGGCATTGACAGCTAGCAATACACTTTTACTAGCCCCACGTTCAGCTCCACCCTCAGAATCGCCATGTTCCAGGCTGGTTCCCTGCTTCAGATCAATGCTCCTGTCTTTGACTAGGTTGGCAGATTCAGTGCTAGGGTCACTGCTTACACTATAAAGCACTGTGTTTTCATTATTGAAGCCTAGCTTTCCGCTGACCAATGGTGTCATTGCACTGACAAAAGAAGCTGGCGTAAACACCTCGTTCTCAATAATGCCTTTCACCTCCAAGTCAAGAGTCAACGCATTCTTGTGTCTGGTCATGCCAGCTGTTGGAACTGGTTTTCTCTCGCCATCTCCGTGATCTTTGCTGCTTTCAGTGCGTGTGACATCCTGGTCTGTTGTTACAGTTTCAGCTTCAGCACTCTTCTTCTCCTCACTTGTTTTGATCCCAAAAAGGTTATTCAAGTATCCCAGCCCAGCTTTTGACGAAAACGAGAGTCTGTTGTTTGTTGAGGCTGAGGGTTGGCTAGCAGGCGTCTTGCTAACCTTTGTTGCGGTTGATGGCTCGCCGGCCCCATCCCAGCTATTACTGATGTTGGTGGTGCTGCTATTGGCTCTTACCATTGTGCTTGCCGTGCCCTGGCTGGGTACGTTATTCCCCTCCGCCGTTCTCGCACCGCTATAGCCAGAATGAATCGGATAGACTGGTGCTTTGACCAACGACTTTACAGGTTCAAGCAAGTCGTCATAATTATTTATCATGTCCAACATAAACTTTTGAGGGTGAGTGTCGTATGATGCCCTTATTGAGAACGAACCTGGCCGCAGGACTACATCCCCTAGTCGCTGGGAAACCTGCTGGATAAACGCAAATCTTCTCTCCCCAACATCGTCGCCCAATGTCAGCCTATTAAAAAAAAGTAAAAAAAAAAAAAAAAAAAAAAANNNAAAAAAAAAAAAAAAAAGAAGAAAGAAAAACACATATTCGTTTGATGTTAAAGGTGGAAATGGGCTACTACAACCAAATAAATATTATATCAAACTTCACAGTAAATCAGCCGCAAAACGCTAAATAAAACTTTTCCCTACATTCTTATATGCGACACTAGCGCCTTAAGCGTAGCAACGCTTGCTGGTGTCAATCCACTAAGCAAATTCGCCAGTGACTTTGCCCTTATACCCATATCTGCATCCTCTACAAATCGATTACAACAGTAAAGAAAAAAAAGAAGAAAAAAAAACAGAGAAAAGTTAATCAGCAAGTTAAAACATTAAGTAGTAAACACCAACCAAAAAAAAAAAAACCAACAAACCACTCGTCCCATCACTAAATAGTGTCAGTGCACTTACTGATAGCATATATGGCTTTGATTGGCTCATACAAATCCCTGGTGCACAGACAGTCAGGCAGCTCCAGTAAATATAGAATCAGTGTATTCGCAATCAGGTGTACATCATACTCCTTTAACACCTTCATCGTAGTCTTGGGCTCTATTGTGTTTTAGAAAATACGTTCTCTTTTCGTTTATCACTTAACTATTTATTTTTTAATGTTTGGACCAGCGCCAAACAAACTACCCCATCTAAACGCACTTGTATTGTTTTTATGTTTTTCTTTCTTCCTCTTTTTCAACTGTTACAAAAGAAAGATGCGTAAGATATTTACATCCAAAAGCATAACAACACTTACTGCTATTAAGCACATTCCTTAACTCGTGTACTTTTTTCAAGTCCATAAACCCAAGCCAAGCCGAGTACCTTTCCTTGTAATCTAGTTCCTTAGTCCTTTTAAGAACTGCACCAAGAGACTTTGCCACCAGTAGCGGCTCGGATTTATCGCTAATCAACATCTGGTCATCCAACGGAACACCAAATACCTGAACTATATACCAAATAAATGTATTTAATTATTAGTATTTATATTGAATATATATCTATATCTATAGCTTTGACTATGACCATCTTTCTAAATGTTCTTACAATCGGTCATTCTGCTTCCATATGGTTTGTACAGCATTGGACATGGCCAGAACCTTCCAACACCTCGTTGTTCAACGATCAGGCTAAGATCCTGTTCTGGCTTTATTGACTCTTCGTAAACTTGTTGGCGATCGCAAATAGGCACTAACGAAAGAACTGACCGTGATACTGCCTTGTTATACTGCTTCATTGATATCCGCATGTTTGTTATCCTGTTCAACTCCCAAGCCTCCATCGTATCAAAAAACTCCATCTAAATTATATAAAAAACAAATAAAACCCAAGTCAAATAAAATTAAAACAAAACCACCATCGGTTAATATATTTATATTTATATCTATATTTGCATTATGCATTTGTGTTATATATTTGCCAGTCACCACAAAGCATTCAATTCAATATAGCTCAAAAACAGTCAAAACTCAATTTGTACTCGTGCATAAACTACAAACAGCGCACAGTAAATATCAAAAAGTATATTGCGTATATACATATGTAATCGTATCAATATGGTATCTTACCAGATTGTCTTCAAGACCAAGTCTAGATTCCTCTGATCTCTGTACACATGTTCTGTATTCCTCGTTAGCTGTTTCAACATCCTTCTCTGCATTTTCAAGGGTTTGTTTAGGCAACTTCAGTCCTAGCAGCCACTTGGACTTTTGGCCTTGGACATCCACCTCGGTGTTACTACTAGCAAAGCCAAATATTCTCGGCCCGTCACTAACTGAACTTCTTCGGTCCATTCGGTCATCCACTTTAAACATTATCGCGTTGTTTTTCCACTGGTAGTACGCGTTCTGTTTTGGCGTGAACTCTTTCCCTCGTCCCATATATCTCAGAAAGTCTTGATTAATCAAGCTTTGGCAAACTGATATTACTTCTGCCTCCGTTTTCAACTCACCTCCCTTGTTCGCCCTAAACCACTCTACTATATCCTCTCCGTTTATAAGCCCTCGCAACGTTCCCAGAATCCCATACTTTACTTCCCTTTGCGGCAACTCGCTTCGGAGTCTTAGTAGGACTTGCGCAAATTCCTCCCGAGTCATTGCCAATGAACCTAGCAGAATAGATGCAACATCTATATCCATTCCCTCGTAAGGTCGTGACTTTGACCTTGACAACCCTTCCTTCTTTAGCTCTTGGTTTCTGCCCAAATCGCCTTGCTCGCTTTTAACCTGCTTTATCCCTCCTCTTGTCCCCGCATTTTTTTCTATACCCGCAATCCCTGCGTCTTGTGTGCTACCAAGACCCCCTTGCTCAACCGGATTCTCTAATTCAGCTCTATCAAACTGATCTACTATCCCCACTTTTCTTCTGTACTCCTTCTCGGCCTTTTCTGCACCAATATTGTCTGCTAACGCTTGCTTCTGCTTCTCTGTAACCTCTTTAATTCTCTCTGCAATCCTCTCTCGATGATCATTGCTAAATCTCATTAGATCTCCAATCATATCCACCTGGATCT
Organism: Capniomyces stellatus; assembly: GCA_001661515.1. Lineage (NCBI taxonomy): Eukaryota > Fungi > Kickxellomycota > Harpellomycetes > Harpellales > Legeriomycetaceae > Capniomyces > Capniomyces stellatus. Next base: position 428,679 of record LUVW01000015.1, on the reverse strand, counting down.
CTTGTGCCAGCTGCGCATGTATATCTGCGAAAAAGCCCACTTCTCGCTGCAAACCCTCAAACGCGCGCTTCATTGTCCCTCCCTCATCACCGCCAAAGCCATTGCCCATTGGCTGACGCTCGGCCAACCTTCTCAACGACGCGGCATACTGCTCCTCTATAACCACTCTATCCCGTAGAAAACTCACCAACTCATCACACTCAATCCTCCCTTGCTCCAGCTTTGCATTCAGCTCTTGTGGTCCCCTTTTATATACCGATCCTGTTGTTTTTCGAGGATCCTCCCAAAATGCATCTTTGAAAGCTACCATGTTTCAACTTGAACTTTTAAAGCGAAATTTTCGTACGCTCTTTTGCCCTGTTCCGCAATAAAAATACGCACCACTTCCCTTTTTTATAATTCGAGTCGCAGAATTTTAAAGTGTGCTCTTTATAATACTATAAACCGCAAGTACCCAATCTCCGACCCTGATCGTCTATTTTGCCAATCTTGTATTAATCCTCTAACAAACCTTCAGTTTTTACAATTCTGTCATGTATTTCTGTGTTTTTGTTGTTTTTTTCTTCTTTTTTTGGTTCTGCTGCTGGTATTATAGCGCTTCCTGTTATTCTTGTTTTAGTCAGCTTTATTGTTCCAAGTGTGAATTGAGTTTTAGTTTCTAAAAATTTGAAGCTAAACCATAAACTCCAATACTCTTTTTTACTATGCGGGTTTTGGTTTTCACAAGTCCCTTGTGTTTTAATCAAGTATAATTTTCATTTCAATTTATGACTAACAGACTTGGCTGATAGTATTCGGTCAGGAACTTTGATTGTTGCCTTTGCTCTATTTACGATTAGTAATTGTAAAGCCAACTTTTAACTTTAAAACACAACATCAACCATTTATCTGGTATATTATTGGCCGCAAATACCAACTCAGTTTTGAGAAATGGGCCCAAAGTGATAATAATAAAGAGAAAAACTCGGTAATTGCTAAACCATTTATTTATATAACTTTATCCTTTTTTTTTTCGTCAACATCCAAACACCAACAACAACTCTGGAGGAAAATAATCCAAACCATTCAGACCAAATGGTTTAAACGTTAAGGGTCCAAATCGTTATATTGAGTTTGCAACTTATTCCAGCGCTAAACCGGTGAGATCCTGCACAAATAGCTAAACCTGTTGATAAAAAAATCTGTAAAACACAAACCAACCTATTAAACACTAGTACTCGTCTTTATAATTTTTTTTTTTTACTGGTCACTCCATTACTTTACTTTTATATTTTGTTTAAGTCGCCAAGTACCTTTTAAGTTTCGAATCAACCAAGCAAACAATGCTCTGCGGTATTCTAGAATACCCAAGAACATACATGAAGCTTTTAGAACGTTTGGTCAAGTATATGGTACAGCAAATCCTCTCTACTGGACAAGAAGCTGCTCAATTTCCTGAATACCTTCACTTGATATGCACAAACCTGAATCTTGCAAAACGATTGGAAATTTTGTGTTTTTTTTCAGAGAAGAGTCACCGCTTACAACCAAGCATAGAGCAAATGTAAACACAATAAAACACCATGTTTTTCTACCTTGTTTTTTTTTAAACAAAAGAAAAAGACTAGACGTAAACATCCATATTTACATTGCACAAATGTTAATTTGGTAAGGGCGCAAATCGCTCTTAAAAAGAGCTTTAGCAAGGCCTGTTAGCCATCCTTACATACAAAAACTCTTGATTCAGTATTTGCTTGGTCTAATTTATGACTGCCTAAAACTCTTTGTACAACGCTTGGAGTGATACTGCTTGATATTATAACAATAGGATAAGGAGAGCTAAGAAAGAAAAAGAATGATATTTAATACATTTGAAGCGTATATAACGTACATATACAATATAGGGAGCTGTAATCAAAGCGAAACCGACTCTAGCAATGGCAGGGACAAATATTGTCTTCAAAATGACTGTGAAACACTGTATACTGGTCCACTCGGTGTTTATTTTGGCTGGTTTAGCTGCAGCTATCTAACTTTTCTACTATTTTGCTTGATTAGCCTTGGGGGCTCACTCGCAGTATTATCCTACCTGGTGTACAAACTACTAGATGATACCCTCTTAATAACCGATTCGTTGTACTTTTGTCCAACTATCATGATGTGTATATTTATACTATCTATTTTGGTACTCATGTTTTTTTCTTTTAAGGTAAGCAGTTTTCTCTTTGAAAATCTGCTCACATTTTTTTTTAATAGTTTCAATATTGCTGACAGTATTAATACCGAATTCACTGCATTTATGGAAAACTGATAGAACATTCTGGCAAACCAAGCCCTGGTTGGAGATAGGCAATTGAGAGAACCAGAGCATGGGTCGACCTTAGGCTGTATTCTGATTGCAGGCGATACTCAGTCTACCAGCCACAAAATGCCAGCTAAAGCCAAAACTAACAAGCCGGGTGATTCAGACTCAAATTTACATTTGCCAAGATACAGTCCAAGTGACTCGCTACCACCAACTTACAGCAAAGAGAGCCACTAACAGACTGGTATTTTACCTATACTTGGTCAACAGATTTGGATTGACAAAACAAACAAAAATATAAAAAATAAAAGCGATTTAACAAAATTTATAATAGTAATGATACCAAGTGTAGATTTTTTTTTTTCAAAACTAAACTACTTGGCTTCAATAAACTCGAGAAAAAAATAATTATATATATATATGTACGCAATGGTGATTATGTTGTGGATGATTCTGTATTGCTATTTTGAGTGCGTTGGCGGATGCCGTCCTTGTTGGTATTAAGTGAGGAGCCTGTGGTACCTCGATAGTCATCAATTTTAGTTTCAGGAGCATCAGGTATTGATGTTTCTGGTTTAGCATCACCAATAATGTTGGTTTTATCTAAATGTGAGGAGTTTTCCAAAGGACTTTGATTGATTTTGTTGTCGTTATGCAGGTCGTTTTTGGCTGCATCTTTTTGGCGCGAAAACTCCTCGGTTGGAGCAGCAGATTCTGCACCATGTACCGGTGCTTGGTTTTGTGTTTGGTTTCTATTATTGACCGCGTTTCCTCCAAGCCGACCAACATTGATTCCAGGCCTATTTTGCTCATCGATTGGCTCCAAAAACTCGTCAGTGTTTGCATTTGCTGCAAATAGTCGTTTTCTATTGTTAATCAAACACATATTTTTGATGTAAGCGGTCAGTCGATTCAAGATATTAGATACATTAAACTACAACTATAATAATGCGCTGTTTACATGAACCAAGGTGCCTCAAGTACACGGACCCCATTGCTTTCAGGACGTCGAGGCCATTCCTCGTCCAAAAACCACAACACATGACCAACCCCAATCCCAATTATATCATTGATTGGAACACGGTTGTGAATAAGCGTTGAGGCTCCCATCATGACCCATGGTAGGTATGGGGCAGTAAAAGTGAATGCGCCTAAAAAGTTCATAACAACATAAGGATTTTTTCGAGACCAAATGTAGGTCATTGTGTAATTAAGCGCCGACCCGAGGAAAGGCATATACTCTAGACCCGATATCAGCTACAGTTGTTGGAAGAAAAAAGTTAATTAGTGTTGGTACACCAGAAATGCTCATTAGAGTAGAATGTGTAGCGTTGATGGCAAATAAAAGTGACAGGTTACCAGTAGTGTTGCGCAAGCAATTATCAAAAGCCATAAAAAGTTGGCTGTTTTGTTCCTATGGAACCCTTCTTCGACGTCCCTCATGTAGCGTATACTTAGCCATTAGTAGTATATAAATGCATTTTGTTAGCAACAATGTTAAAAATATTGTAAACTCTGTTGTTTCTACTTGGCCTAAAAACAACCTACAGCATACTTGGACCCATCGGCATTGGTATGGTAGGTTATATATATATGTATGAATTAGATACTTACACAAAGTACATGTTGAATAACCAGTCAATGCTCAGATCGCCAAAGTATAAGAATGTCGTGAAAAGCCTCCAATACTAAAGTTTAATTTCAACATTGGGATTCCAAGATTACTGATTTACTCTAAAAATTTCTGAACAGATCAGGTAAAATCACTAAAGCATAAACTATCACTTACCTGTCCCTTGATAAATGTCAAGCGGAAATCGTAATATAATTGCAAATACCCTACATATTGGAAATTCTAGCAATAAAAAACAATTGTCAAACCCATCGATAATTGAAGTTAGTTCTTTTTTAAAAAACAATTGTGCCAATTCAACAAGAGTAAAAGAAGGATCGTGCCATATCGTGGCACAAGGCGAATAAACCTACCACTGCCAATGTGAGAAGAACCGAGCAAGTTAAAAATGCTCTTGTTATAGTTGGCACCTCGGTATACCATTGCTCGACTGGATTCGGCATTTTCTTTTTAATCGAATTCTATTCCTTGCGTTTTTGTTTTTGTTTTTGTTTTTGTATGGGCTTTGTGCTTGGTAACTGATAAAATGGAGAAGGGAAAAGCAAAATAGAATCGCTAAAGCTTGACTCAAACTTTATACACTGCAAATACAGCTATAGTTTTATACTTTTTTTTAGTTTCAATTGTTAGATTGCTGCCTGTGCTTTTGTATTTTTTAAACTAAACGAAATCAACAAGAGTTACAGGAAAACCAGGCTATATTCCAATAAGAGTAAAAAGAAAAATCAGACTACAACCACTCTTGAAAAGTGGAAAAATAAAATAAAGCTGGCTGACAATTCTTCTTACGATCTCTAGTTGGCTTGTTGCTACTAAACGCTATTAATAGTGTACAACAAATTCAACTTGAATCTTCAAGCCAAATCAATTGTTTGGCTTGACCAATAGTGTGTATTTATGTATTAAGCAAATTATCGGTGCTTGTTTTAGCAAATTAAATAGCGAAACACGTGTTTTTTTTAGTTTATACAAACCTAATTGCGTATTTTGTATGCAAACCAATTCCACTACTAATTACCAATTGTTAATTTACACACTTATTCCGAATACTCATTTCTGCCTAGTAGCTACAACCACCAGGTCCAAGTCGACAAAAGTAATTGAAAAAAATAAATCAAACGCATTATATGGAGTGTAATTAAAGACCTGACTAGCAGACTTGGCAAGTGCACTCTCTCAACGCTTTCCATTTCGCCTTTCAAAAGGCATTAATTGCTGCAAGCCCATCAAATGCTGTATTATTGGCATTAAACTATCTGAGCTTGTTTACAACTGATACAAAAATCTAGCTCAATTTGCTGCTTATTCATAATCAAATAGCTAGACTTTTTTAAGTCATGTCGATATTTTTAATACAGGTTGATCTTCTTAAACTAATTCAACTGCCGCTCCATCCCTTGAGGGCAATGAAATGACAGTTTTGGCCACTTCAAAGCTATCAATAACGATAGAGTTTGTCGCCATGTGTATATTAGTTGATGAAAATCTAGAATCAGTTTCAAATAAAGGCTGTACAACATCGTGAACACGTTCTTACAATGACATAAGTGTTTCCATCAACGCTATTGGCTAGCCTGGCTAAAAAGTTGTTGATAATGAGAAGCTGTTCGCAATTACATTTAGTTTTGAGAGCAATAAATGTTGCGGTGTTCAAAACTAACCATTAATTAAACGAATCACTGAGCTGGAGCAACCCGTTATATTGCTGAAATCAAGCGAAAGTGACAGATATATTGCCGTTGATGTTTAGTGAAACCAATTTCTAAGCAGAGCCATCCTATAAACTGTTTTAAACTAAGCCTCCAAATCGAAATTAAATTAAAAAAAAATCAATGTTAACTCGGTTGTAAATAAAAAGTACTTAACATTGGCCTATGACTGCAAAGCAATATCTTATAACACAAACCACCCGATTCTTCATTTAAAAAAAAACTAAATCACGTTCATTTACAGAAGTTACTGAAAAAAGTAAAGCGAAAAAGAAAGAAAAAGTAATGATGGCTATTTCAATAATAAAAAAAAGAAGCATTAGCGACTGTAATGAGATGTTAAAAGAATCATACCAAGACTTGAAAATTTGGCGAAAGCAAAGATTTAATAAAAAGTAAAAAAAAAGCAACTATTTTCAACAATTATAGAGCAAATTTATATAATCAAGTCTTTGGCACCCACTTTCATAAATATCTTTATATATATTATTTTATCAAGACTTCAAGCCCTCAACTCTTGTACTCGATATTTATTCAAGATTTTCTGGTTGTTATATTCAGACATACAGTTGACATTGACTCTATTACTAAACAATTTAACATGACCTCCCTTGAAGAAGTTGCAAATCATTTGCGATCTGGCTCGTTGGCCTTCCTGGAAAAGTATGGACTAACTGGTCTAATATCGCCGATTTTAGGGATAATCGAACTTAACTATTCGATGCTATCAAAGTTGCGTTTTGGGTCAGTATCCTCGGAGGTTAAAGTCGACAAGTATGTTATTGACTACAAGAACAAGAGACAGAACCTTGTAGCGGGAGAGAGAGTAGCTGTAATTACTGGTGCTAACTGCGGAATTGGTTACGAAACAACAAAGGCGTTGGTGCGCGCAGGCTTTTTTGTTGTAATGGCGTGCAGAAACAGAGGCTTGGCCGAAAAGGCAATGGAAAAGTTGAAGATGGAAACTGATCTCGACAATTTCGAGTTTATGGAGTTAAACTTGGCCTCATTTAGCTCGATACATGCTTTTGCTGACGCTTTCAAGGCCAAACACTCTAGACTGGATGTTTTGGTCAACAATGCTGGCGTTATGATGTGTCCATACTTGACTACAGAAGAGGGAATTGAGCTACAGTTTGGTACCAACCATGTAGGCCACTTTATCTTGACCAACAACCTGTTGGACGTAATTAAGTCAACAGGAAAGGCCAGAATTATCAACCTTTCATCCATTGCTCACACGGCTGGTGTTTATAATAAGGACATGATACTGGATAGTAGCAAGTACGGCAGAGTGGCCAACTACGGAATCAGCAAACTTGCAAATATTATGTTCAGCAACGAGTTGGCTAAACGTCTTGAAGGAACACAAGTCACCGTAAACTCTCTACACCCAGGGATTGTAGACACAAACTTAACCAGACACTTTCCATTTTCAACCACTGGTTTATACAGATCAGTGAACTCTTTTATTTCGATCAGCCCGGTTTCTGGAGCACTGACCTCAATAAAGTTGGCCTTATCCGACGAGTTGGAGGGAGTAACAGGGAAATATTTTGAGCACGAAATTGAAACTAGCCCCACAAGCTTGTCACTCGATAAAAACCTGTGCTCTGATCTATGGAGCTTTACTGAGGAGTTGATCAGGAAACATTCGAAATAAGCCTTTTCTTTTTTAGGCTAAACCAACTGTTCGATTATTTGACCCAGCGTCTTTTTCTTTCTATTTCGACCGACACGGCTAATCACATTGGTGCCATTTACGCTAAGAGATCAGTTGTCTGCCTAGCTTATTTGTTTTTACCAATAAACCTTTTATTTTGACAAAGCTTTACTACTACCAAATTTAGTTTTTACAAATCGTAAAATAAATGCAAGTATAAATATGGATGTATTTGAAAACGTTAGCTGCGCAATCAGCGCGTAGCAGTTTGATTGTGATTCAAAACACAGATGAAATGCGAGTATTTTAACTAATCTTGCCAACATTGTGCATTGAGCGTGGAGCTCTGTATAGCAAACAATTTGCAAACATCTAAAGATCATAACGCAGCAGAGTATTTCAGGAGATTTTCAGTGGCCTGTTACTTGTGTCCATTAATAAATGCTGGTGAATTAAACAAAGGTTCTTTTTAGAGACAATGGCATATTAACAAGGCACATCAAACCAATAGCTATATATATTCTCATTACATAGTGATCACACGTAGAATATGCTTTCTTCTAAAGCAATGACTTTACAATTAAAATGCGTCACATATTACGTGGAAATTATCAGCATTGCCCAAGACACTAGAATAGCTGGCGCTCTTCCCATAACTCCACTTTAAGCGCTAAGTTAGGAAAAAAGGACAAAAGAAAAATAAAGAAAAGTGCTGCGAAACATTCTTGACAATAACCTAAATCAAATACACTTAATTAACTCCGCAGTTAAAATAGAAATAACAAACAGAGGAGAAAAAAAAACTCACAGTAATTGCTTTTAATGACATACTAAACTGTGAAAGGAAACTGAGCGCGCAAGTCCATTGGTGCTATTTATCTTGGCTAAACTATAATTAGTGGCGAAGCTGCAGAGATTTGCGCACATATTTAACATTAAAACAATCATCTGCGACAATTAACTGAGAAATGCCAGATAATATCAACAAACCTTATCTAAAGGTCCTTTTTACACTGGAAAAAAAATAGTGAATGAAGTTTTTTGAAGTGGGGTCGATTAATTTTTACGTAGGCGCTAGTAAAGAAAATTTGCAAGTCCCAAATGACAAACTGCTATTATAAATCCAAACCTTTAAAGCAAAAGCCAAGCAATCATTTAAAAGCAGATGCACCTGGAACAAAAGCCAGCAGATACTTTTTGTATATAAACCATAAGATTTGGAGCAAAAACTGCTCATCGCCACCGTTAAAAAAAAACATAGGATATCTCATTAAAAAATATAAGATAATATCCAACAATATTTAACTCAAGAAAATCAATTGCACTGCCGATAAAGCCACTCCCAGCCACAGCCAAGTGAATCTTGCCAAGAACACCAATTGTTTTTAATTTCGACTCAGACCATACAGAGAAACCATGATAGCCTACGAGCAAAAGTTGAGTTACTATCCTGATCCGCCAGGTGAATGGGACTGTGACTGCGAAACTTGCTTGGAATTAAAATACCAAGAGTGATAAGCACAGGGTCGTTTGCCCACCGTTGAAAATAAAAAAAGGAAAAAAAATATTAAATAAAAAAAAACCTCCCATTAAATTTTACTGCAAACCCGCTGTATTTAGTCGATTCTAGCAACTATTTGATTCCTTATACATCATATATATATAATTAACATCTTTTGTAATATTTCTGTAGTATTTTTTTAAAAAACGTAATCGTTTCAGCTATTTATTAAGCTTAATATATTTATCAATATAAACCGATTTTTTTAATAAGCCGTATACTCGACTGTGTCTTATTGTGTTCACAAAGACTCTGTTCAGTAATCCACGTCAAAACTTGGGCACAAATCCGCTTCAACATAATACTCAACTAAAATCTTCAGTGTTTAGTCGGCGAGTTGTATTTTCTTTTTCTTTTTAGTGAAACTCGCAAACTTTTATAGTAAGGTGTTAAATTGCCTAGTGAGCCGATTCAGTAAAACTAACAGTATCTACTTTCAAATATTGATAGTTGGTTGAAAATAATGGCTGATATAGGGATGGTTGGTAACAACAAAGCCCCGGGTATTAAACAAAAAATTTATTAAAAAAAAACGTTAAACTTTACATCACTATAAACTTCAATAAAAGATGTTGCTAAACAATCTGCAAGCCAATAGTATTCCCGGGATCTCTAGAGGATCAATATTCCAGCTTTGAAAACTTTTGAGGAATCATAAAAAAAAAGTTTAGTAAACCGAAAAACGCCACATTTGATTTGATATCCCAATGAACTCAAAAGCTCAACTTTATTCTGACCATATTTAGTGGGATTAAATTTAAATTTATTTTAAAAAAGGCTAATTAAAGCTGAAGAAATCTTCAAGGCTTAAAACAAAAACAGTTACAAAACATATAGCCGAATTCTCATTTACGCGAAACCACCAAACTAGCTCCTATCCAGTAAATGTAAATATAACCTGTTCTTAATAAGAATTTAGGCAGTTCAGCACTGGGAATAGCCATTAGAATCGCGCAGCCAATCTTTCTGACGTTGAAGGTCAATCATAGATCGAGGGCAATTAATCGTACACCACACTGCCAACGCAGAGTAAAGTATAATTGAAACTCGATTCAATTAGTTGTAATTGTAGCAAACATTGTTTTTTTACTCTTGTTTTTACAATTAGACATAAAAATTTAAAATATGGGTGTTTAAAAGTAATTAAAGATACACGAAAAGTGATAATAATAAAAATGCTAGTAGATACAAGAGTAAAAGTAAAAAATGGTGAAAATAACAGCAATGAAGAATCAGATTGGATATATAGACCAAGGAAAACGTTAAAAGGGTAAAAAAAATAAAATAACAAGCAAAGGCTGAAACAGCTTACAAAAATTCTAAAACACAAGTCAATTTAAATAACTAGCAAAACTTGAACCAAGCCTGGGTTTATTCATTATACTTTCTACTTTGCTTCTATAGTGTTTTACATTGTTTTACAAGAACCCAGACATCAGAGCGTACAACGAGCAACATTGCACTAGTATACATACGCGCATACGCACATATTTAAAAGAAAGGAAGTTTGAATAGATATACATATACATATAGGATAGTTTGTTAGCAAGGCTATTAAATATATAACTTAGGATTGGGATCAAATCAAAATGAATATATACATATTCAAAGATACCAAAGAGCCAAAAGAAAGGATTTTTTAAAGCAAAAGCGAGTCAAGCCGAAAACAAGCAAACAAGTAAACAAGCAAACAAGCAAACGATAAAGCGACAGAAAAAGAGCAAAGGTACAATAGCGGAAACATCACCGGTACTAGGCGTAGAATCGAAATTATCGAGGACCACCGAGGGCTAAGAGTAGTTTAAAGAGATCGGGCAGTATATACAATCACCCAGCCTTGAGTGTGTGAGGAGGGGGTGGGGTGGGAATAAAAGCAAAGGGCGGCTAATTAAAAAATAAGAATCGATAGACCAGCTCAAAAAAAAAATACAAAACAATTATTTTTGAGGGAAAAGATAACTTGAGAAAACAGGCCACCAGTTTTAAAACAGTAATATGAAATTGGATGATTTATTCAAGCCAGGGGTTCAACATGATTTGTACGTGACAATATATATAGTTGTGAATTCGGTAACAATACTGACGTGTCTACTAGTGTCGTATTTATACAGAACAGTGATAAGAAAATGGCACCCAGTTGATGCAAAGGTGTTACTGTACGAGCAGACGGTCAGTTTAGTTGAGTATGGAGGGATAGTGTCGGTAATAAACTTGGTTGGCGTGTACAAGAATTATAAAGTGTATATAGCTATAGCACTATCTTTTTTGAAAATGAGCACATTGCTAATACTATGTTGGACGAGTTGTTTTGCGTTGATGAATTTATGTCTGATGTATACAAACGTGATTCGCGAGGCAAGGACGTTTAGGAATGTGTACAGAGTATCGGCGATATTGATGGGGGTTTTACCGGCATACAGCGCGTTAAGGATTGGGGGGCTTGGAATGAATAAGTACACAAATGAGTATATGTTCAAGGATTATGTGGAAAAAAAGGCGAAAAACATACCAGAAACATTGGAGATATACTTGTTTGTAAATGCAGTTGTGATATCAGCATCGATGTGTGTAATATTTACGTTTATGATTCTGGTTTTGCTAAAAAGGATAGTCCAGACGTCGTTTATGAGCCATTTTACCAACCAGAATGTTACAAAGAAGGCAGAGAAAAGCAAGTTCAAAGTACCAAGGCTAAACGAGGTACTTCCAAAGCTGGGGAGGAAATTGAAGTTTAAAAAAAACAAGCCAGGAATTTCGAGTGTGATGACGCAAATTTTCTCCAGAGTAGCGTTCCACACGGTGATCCACATTGTTTGTTATGTTATATATATGGTTCCGCTATTGATAGACATTAAAAAGGACCCATTTAGCTTCAAGTTAATATTTGTGATTGGGAGGGTGACGTCAAGTTTGATTGGGATGTTTTACGCAATTCTGTTTTTTTCCGATACACTGACAAAGAGAGTGTGTGGGTCAATAAGAAAGCAATACCTAGAGCATTACAGAAGCAGCAACTACGGGTCGGATCTAGCAAAGTACGTCATGAAACCAGCCAAAAAGAAAAAGAAAAGTGGGCTGGAGAAGCACAAGAGAGCCAAAAAGAACATTGGCAGAGTGGCAATTGAAAAGTTGAAAATAAACTCCCATGATAAGTTGGGCGGCGAGGAAATTAGCATTGAAACGTTCTTTGAACTCGAAGGCGCATCAAACTACACAAAAGTGCGGGAAGACATCATGGATGATAGTGGTAGTGAGCCGGGCACGCGGAGGCCATCGAAATCCCGACGTAGACTTGACGTGCAAAAAAACACATTTGATATACTCTTATTGAACTTTGTAGGCAGGTTCAACATCAAGTAGATAAAATCAAAATCATTCATAAAAAAAACAATGCACTGCGTGGTACTTGTATGCATTATTACTATTAATTAAGCACGAATATAGATTTAACTACATAATTTTTTTATTTTAACTATAATTTAAATCGCTTCATTTTTTTTTTCTATTTTTTAAAAAAGGATAACATAATGTTAAATGGTAAAGTCAATAATAATGATCAACAATCGATAAACCCCAGTTGTAAATAGTTGCAATGAGTTTTGTTAAAGCGACAAGGTTGGCACAACGTTAGGTGTAGCTGGAACAAAGCAGTGACAAATTGTAGGTTAAATAAATAAAAAGGGCGCAGATTGGATAGGCAATGTTGGCGAGTTGATATGGTATTTTAAGAGAGTGTATTTGTATAGTAAGAAAAGACTATGGAGAAGGCATAAACAGGGATGGTAATAATAAATAGTAATAGTAATAAGGCTAGTAGTCTACATCAATTGTGGAGTTACAGAGATCAGCTTCAATTATGGTGCTGTCAATTTTGCTAGAGAGTTTTTGGCGGTTAAACGATATCTATGGAAAAACAAGTAGAAAAAGCACAGAGTTAATAAACAAGAAAACGGATATATAGATGAGCAAGTAAATGGGGATATGGGTGAAGTATAAACAAATAGGCAAATTAATAAGGCAATATGCATACCTCCAATGAATCGTGGTACTCTGGATCAATGGAAAACTTGATATATGCAACCACAGATTTGACAGACTGTGACTTTAGGTACCTGCGCACAATACGCTTGCCATCAGGAAACCTGAATTGTATCCTGGTTGTTTCGGGGGAAATTGGGGGTTCAGCAAGATCAGCAGGTGGAATAGCGGAAAATGGATTCGCGCTGGCCTCTGGCTGAGCAGGCTGTGTGTCCATGGCCTCAGGGGTGGAAGAATCAGATGCCGGGAGTCGAGCAGCAGTTGTGTGAGAGTGGAGGCTTTCTGAACCGGGAATATCTGATGTCAATGTGCCGGCCAGTTGGGTAGCGGAGGCAGTTCTGGGTTGCGGGACAGAGGTGAGGTTTTCATTGGATTTATGGTGAGGTCCAAAGTCTGCTGCTTTATCGAAACCAGTTTGTTTTTGTGTATTTACATGTGAGTTGTCATCCTCATCTGAACCATCACTGTCGTCAATGGTGAAGTGGTTTGGCGCCTCGTTTTCGTTTTGTTTGTGGTTGAAATGCTCGCCTCCGCTGTGGTGATCGCCATCGTAGTTGTCATTGTCGTCGTCAGTGTTTGCATAGTCTATGTCCGAATATCTGGAGTCATCTGAAATTTCGTAAAAGTCCTCGTCGCTCTCAAGTTTCTGCTTTTTAGACACGCGGGCCCCGCTTTCTACTAGACTCGCTTTGAGTGCTTCCTGCAGAATCTCATCCTCCGTCATGTTTACATACTCTGTCTTCTATAATACCAGTACATCATAAATCCAAAGCTACAACATAATTCCCGTATCTTTACTTTTTCTACACCACAATAACGAAAAAAACAACAACTAAATAGTCACTCCTCTCCCCAAATGTACTAGTGAAATATTTACCTTTGTTTTGTTTGTCTTGTTGACTTTTCTGTCTTGCTGGCCTCCATCCCAGGGGTGGTCAAAAAGAAACTGTGTTACTATTCATTTAGACCAAAAAATTTGCACAATTTCTGTTATAATCAAGTAGTGTTTAAACCCCTTTTAGGCTGCCAACATGCCAGCTTTGTAAAATAAATAGTCCAGCATTCACGTATAGTATAAATAAGAAACGTTGGTCTCACTTTGCTCTAGAACTTCTCGGCAGTTTATTTTGGGTCCCCACGACCTCATTCTTTCGCCTAAAATTTTATATATGTACATCCCGCTTAGTAAATAGAACCACGCCTTGATGTGCGCTTTACTACAGCCAAAACCACTTTTGGCACCAATCACCAATCAGACTCTTACCTGTTCTCGGATCTATGATTGCAACATGCGGCAGTCGTTTTACATTATAAAACTGCTTGAAAGTGTCGGCCGATTCTGTCCCCGAAATGTACTGGCAAAACAAGTAATTCTCTTTTATAATATCCTTCGTTGTCTTTTCTCTCCAAAGATCTCTGTTGAGAACTTGGCAATCAAACTCCGTCACTGATTGGATATTGATAATCATGTATCTTTTTTGGCTGTTGGCAAACTCCTTCCCCTAGTCCAAAATCAGACACAGCGCAACAGTTAACAACAAGAATGTACCTGTGCAAGCTGTATACAGACCCAATTTACTTTTACTTGACCAACCATATTTTTTTCTTTCTATGCTCGTTCTCTTCTCCTTACCCGTTCAAAGCTTCCCTGATACATAATATCAATTGGCGGTCTAAACAGATCGCTGAGACTGCTAGGTTCGTTGCTATCATCTGCCATATTGCCTATGTAAACAACCATCACTCCCTGTTTAGTCAAATCCACATCATAAACTAACACAACAAAATTCTAATCGTATATGATAAAGTACCAAACCGCGCGCTCTCTGCTGCAAAGTTTCTAAACGGATCCATCATCAACGATTCTCTACCAGGCCGCTCATGAAACACTCTATTCCTTGATCCAACTATTTATTTGGTTATTTTTTCATTTTATTTTTAGTAGGGATAGTAAATTACTTGTCCATTTCCATTTTCCGACAACTAATCCAAATACGCTATATTTATCTATATATTTATTTGGCTTTTATGCCAGCTTATACCCAACATCACTTACATTGAAATAACCCACTGCCCCCAAATCCATCTTCTTCAACAAGTACATCTCTCCGAGAAGCAATCGGCGCTCTAACACCGTCCTCCCTGAAGATACTGCTTTGTACATTTCCTTGATCGTGCTCGTACTCGTCTCCATTCCTATACACCGGGCTATCCGTATCTAAAATCGATCTATTGGTACTATTTGCCTCTCTGCCCTGATATCCACCACTGTGCCCGACTAATTGCCCATCGGTTTCCAAGTATAGTGATACTGCATTTTCCAAATTCCCGTCTGAAATCTAAAAAGTATTTTGTTTACTCTCCAACATTACTCTTCAAGCCCCCTTCCTCGCTTTACTTTACACATTAGTTTTAAAATTCCAATTTCAATTTCGACCGCTACTAAGAACCCATGCTTTAGTTTCAACATCCTTTGACTTTTAAATCATCAAAAAGCATGTAAGATCCAACTCAGCAAAGCTTTCTTTTTGAAAATCAAAGAAATCATGTACCTGTATATAGTTGTTTGCCACTTCCAAACTAGCGCCAGTCAGCTCCATAAATTGGGCTGCAAGAGGATTCTCATCATCCACGTTCATGCTCATCCTAAGTTTAGTTTGTTCAATATAAACTTTGTATTCTAATTGTTATCGCCACAACACCTATCTTTCTCTCTCTCGTCGATCAATACCAGTTAGCTATTTCTCCAAGAAAAACAAAGTAAAAATTAAAATGTGCTTTGCTAGATACAAAAGCAACAATCTATTCTACAGTTTTTTTTTCCAACAAGTTTGCCAAGTTTCCTCACCTTTTTATTTTAGCAAGTTTAAAGTTGTGAAAATTTGATTATTCGAATCTTTTAAACTGACATTAAAAACCAAAAGATATATTTGTTCTATCTGCTCTTTACAAAAATAAAAGTAAAAAAAGGACGTATTTGCATTATTTTATTTTCCTACTGACCTTTTAGGAACAGAGTTGGCAATTACTATTATTTTTGAAGCCCCGAAATTGGTAATATTTGTTATTTAGTTGATTTTATAACTAAACCAAACTTGTTTCGTATATATATATATAAAAACATCAATCGTTGTTTGTTGTTGGCTATTAATAGCTACAACCTAGTCAATTGCGCTTCTATAATCAAAAAAACGACGAGCAGCTCAATGATGCTAACCAGAACTTCAATAGAGGAAGCATATCTATCCCGCATTGAGCTATAACAGCCCAAATATTACTATTTTTTTCTAGAGCTTATTGTTTTTCAATTGTTTTCAGTTTTGATTTATACTCCAAACATTTTTTAATATCAAATATGTTTGTTATTAATAAGGCTTTATACTCGGAAAATAAAGAGAACCTGAAGACCCAGAGTCCGGCACTCATGGGCATATAAACAGTATATACATAACAACTGAAACAAATCACTAGTATGGCTTGGTTTACATTTACATCACAATCACAGCTTAAAAACGTCTGTTACGTTTTGCAGTTTGATTATTTACTTGTAACTGAGTGAAACACAAACCTAAAATCACAGCTAATTAACTAAACAATTAGGCCCAATGATATCAACGTAAACGGGATATGGTCTAAACTCTGATTGCAAATTCGTTTAATCATTACCAAAAATAAAAATAAAACTCGCTAAATCAATAAAATAAAATAAAATAAAATAAAGAAAAGAAAAGAAAAGAAAAATTCACTATCGCGTAATACTTTGTGTACTAAATTTAAACTCTGGGCTTAAACTCCCAGTAAACAAGACTTTTCACTGTACTTTAAACAAGCCTAGTTACTATTTGAACACCTCTTTAGTCTCGTACCAATAGCTTTAGTATATTTAGTTAGCTTCAAAGAGCCTACGTTGAGTTCATTCCAAAATCTAGGTAAAGGCTGCAAAGCGCTTACATGCTTATCAACGGAGCTACTCGAGATGGATTTTCTAAATTTGATTGAAAAGGTTCAGAGCAAGCTAAATGAAGTATACTTTAGATATGGCTCAAATCCTAATTGCAAAAAAGCTAGCAAGATCTGGTGGTAAATACAGTCATGTTTATAAGAATGATACCTGCTGATAAATTTGTCCAAAAAAAAGTAGTTCTATTTCTTTAAAAAGATCTTTTGATTGAGACAATAAGTGTTGGATACAACTTAATTTGTGTAGGGGGAACGTATGCGTAAACATTTGCAAGGTATTGAAAAATAATGGCGCGGGAATGACTATGGCCATATTGGTATCGGAAATAGAAGCTCTGGTATGTACTTTACTGTTATGAACACCTCTTGGTCGCAATTATCAAACCCGTCTTTTATAAAAATAAAAATAGAGAGAAATTCATAGAAATTAGTTCTTCCAAAAATGAGCTTATGTGTTTTCCAAGCAAAAATCAAGAGGGCGTAGGGCTTGTTAAGGACCTTCTTTTTCTTTCTCTTTTCTTCTAATAACTAAATAGGGCGAGGAAAAGGAAATAACAAACATTATGGGCGAGAAAAAATGTATACAAGTCATCACAACTAATCTCATTAATAACAAAATTCGACTCTTTCAAGTTGAGTAATTTCTCAACACTTGGTTTTGACTATATCCGAGCTTTTACAATACTGTATTTGTATTCTTACGGGGGGGGGGGGGGGGG
>LUVW01000015.1:341022-411091 GCA_001661515.1 Capniomyces stellatus | reverse complement strand
GGGGGGGGGGGGGGGGGGGGGGTATTTATAGACTTCAAGATTCCTGGGTACTTGCATAGTTCCAAAGCAGCCAAGGGTGGCGTGTTTGAGTTGAGTATAGGCAAAACCGAAAGAAAACGAGAATCCAGAATATATAAGTATTTATAAACACAGGATTAGCACTACCAGCACCACGATCATGTGCACGTGCACGTGCATACACATATACATATACATTTTTGTTTAAAGCTAACTGGCTTGTAAATGCGTATTGATTAGTACGGATATGGACATTAGTGAAGCCACCCAACTCGGGAGAAACCGATCCGAGCAATTTGCCAAACAGTATAGACTACTATGTTGATGATAAGTACTGGGATTTGATAAATGAAGAGTCCTTTAGCTGGTTTTTCCAAAGCGGGGTGGGTGGAGCTTATTTAATTACGCATTTTATAAAGATACTGGCGGATATGTGGATGGCAGAGCTAATAGATTTGGTTTAAATAAAATTGTAGCGAAACATGAGATTAACAGGAGTTGAGACTACAAAAAAAATCAAATCAAACGGGACTAAGGGCTATAGTATACTCGATAAGCGCATCTTGCCTGGGGCAAAGCTAGTGTACTTGATTGACATTTCAGGCAAAATAGTGGTTGAGAAAAGCACAAAGATCGACCTAACCAATGAAAACGAAATAGATGATATTGACATTTTATCAGTACTAGAAGGGTATGATATGTTAGATCAAGACAAAGTACCATCTAAAAGGCCAAAAACAGCAAAAATATCAAAAACAGAAAATGCAGCAAAGACAGAAAATGCAGCAAAAATATCAAAGGATGACTCTTCGTTTGTTCTAGACGCGTTTGGTGTGGTTTGGGACTGCAAAATGATGCGATTCGTACCATCCAGTGACGAAGAGAAGCCGCTATTTAGAGCAAGCCAGTTTTGGATGTATGTGAAAAAAATCGACAGGGTTTCGACAGAAACAGTGGCATTTGATTGGTCAGCCTCTGGTGTCCAAACGGTTTATAGCGTTGCAGGAAACACGGTTTTAAACGACAGTAAAGGCGTATCAGGCGCAGCGAGAGCGCAAAGGATGGTCACTGGACAGATGGTTAACGAATATGGCGAGGTTTTCACGATTGAGCTAACATTATGGGAATCTGACATCCAAATCACCAAACTTTTCAACGAGGTAATCTATAAATACCCAGCTGTACTAGCATATAACCAGATCGAGGGCTGAAAGTGTGTGTAGCACAACTGTATAACTGGTGTTGATTTTTAACATGCAATGTTCTAGGGCGATTATTTAGGTATCTGGGGCGCAACTATGGCAGATAGCTTTTCAGGAAGCCTGGAAAAGCAAAAGACCTTGAACATTGAATTAAACCAGCACTCTGTGGTTTTTGTTGCCGATCGATCCACTTTGCCATTACCCAAAGACAATGTAAAATCACTGCCCAACGCATAATTTTTTTTTATTTAAAAAAAAACACATGAATTTTGTCTTGTGGTATATAATTATTGGCTGAACTGCCGAGATATGAGACTAAGCAGGACAGTGCGTTGAAAATGATCTAACATCTAAAGAAAATGATACTAGGCGATAGTACGGAGTTGGTCTGGGCTTAATGGAAAAAGCACAGATGGCTACAGCAATAGCGAGGATCTGGTATGTATTTCAATAGTTTTGTATAAACACGAGCATAGCAGACGCATTGCCACAACTTTTTTGATCTGCTGTTGAAGTTATTAATATTAGACAGTTTTTTTTTAATTAGAAACACCGGGTGTTTATCAAGGATTTGGTTCAGGACTTGAGCAATGTTGTTATTTTGGGTCGAGTTGTTTTAGTTTCAGACAATGTAATACTACTATATTACTATACTTGCCTTGCGCTGTTTATGGTGCTTACTCTAGGATTCTCTGATATTCATTTATTTGTTTTTCTCCATGTGTCTATCTAAATACTGATCAACTATAAACATAGATTCCTTACACTGAAGAGGGCTTGGAGATAAGCAGGCGGGTTGTTAGGGTCACTGACGGTTCTGGTACTACTACAACCAGTCCTGATATACACACGTAGAAATAACCAATTTTTTTGGTGTTAATGGTGATTAATGTTTGTAAATAGGTACATGCGATATTACGTTTTGGGATTCGCTTGCTGTTGATGCCTCTAAGCTACTCCCAAACCAAACGATTGTGGCGGGCGGGTTGTGTACATTGCCAGGCCTTAACACTTGCTACATCAACTCTGCCAAGCAGCACGGCTCTACTTTGTATATAGGTATAGTAACGTATACATGTATACACACACACACTTGAGCTTTACTTGGTTAAACTCCTAGTTTGTACACTTGAACATTTATGTGTTTTTGTTTGGTATTTGAATTTGTAAATGATTTGGATTGGTGCACAGATGATATTCTAACCTTACTGCTGCAACCCGATTAGTCAACTCTTTGTCTGGGATCCTATCGTCACAGAGCCTGAGAAGAAACGAGTTTATAAAGCGTTCGTATGAAAGGGACGTGTCTTATATCACAGGATTTATAAGGGATTTCAGGCCGTCAAATTCTCCAAGTAATTTAGACCAAACAATGCCCAGACAATATACTTATAAGCGTTCAGATTTTGTTTTCAACGCCCGTAAGTTACCTTGATTGGAACGTTCAAGTATTGCGACAAAGAATATAACTAATCAAACAGCTTGCTGATTAAATAGAATAAATATATTAACCATTTGTTTTACCGTGCTTGTAGACATTTCTTGCCTTAAGCCTATTACAGTAACAACAGATAGTGTATTTTATACTCACATCGAGTGCAAATCATGCAAGCAGACCGATTTAAGTAGCAGTGATACAGTCGAGCTATTCAACATCGAGCTCTATGTAGATGACGGATCAACGTCTGAGTGGATGTGTTGTTCAGCCGAGGCTGCAAATGTATGTTCTTCTCAGTGGATTGGCTATGTCTATAAAATCATAATTTTTTTTATCACTAATAGTTGTGCATTTAGCTACGCCTACTGCCTGTTTGAAAGTGGGTAATGTGAACTATATTTAACCAATAAGAGACAAGGTATTGAATTGTTGAATGATTATGTGAATGATGGAAACATAGGCTATTCTGTGCATAACACCAAAGGATTTCAGTTCTTCTGCTGGTATTTTTGATCAGATCAAGGCTCTTACATCCGCCATAGGAAACGAGCTGTACATGTCGATAAGCTACTTGGTAAATATAGATACATACTTAACATTGATCTGAGCACTAATTCACAAGTCTTGGCGCAAATCGGTTTGTTGTTTAACATGCACGTATACATTGACCATTTTATAATAAATAGCACGAAGTACCCTATAAAAGCAGGAACGCGAAACTCAAAGTTAACAAACGCGTTCAGTTCCGGATAGAGGCAGCTTTACTTGCGAATAATCACGGTGTTGTGCTAAGCAAGTTAGCGATGAAGATATAAAGAAAAACAGGTCCCGAAACGCAGTTATATATTCGTTAATTGAAGTTGTGGGTTTACAGATTCGTTATTTTTTTAAATAAAATAAATTTTACACAATCACGTTGTATGTGAGTTAACAATCCTAAGCGGGGAACAGCAACTAAATATCTACAAAATTTCCAGGGTTTCAAATACTAGAGTGTTATGTTGAGGTTGGGATTGAGGTAGAGGCTGGGGCTGGGGTTGGGGTTGGAAAATCTAATATGCTGAGTATATGTTCCACATTCTCAAAGCTGCTTGACGTATACTTTATTTTTCTAAATTTGACTCATTAAACTAAGGTTTACTATGATAGTCGGAAATAAAAGCAAAAATAAAAAGTGACTGATATTAAAAGTTGGTGTAAAGTTTAACTTTTTTTTTTGATTGACCGTGTTAGTTGATCTTTAAACTTGAGGAAGGTTAAACGAATATAAAGTCCATATACTGGACCAATGCCGTAGTAATATTAATCGATAAGAACATAATAAATGGATCAAACTGTCTTGCTTTGTTAAAGCCTGTTTGAAAGTTCATTTGAAATGATTGATTGATTGATAAAAGCGGCAACATGCTTTTTTAAATCGCTAAAGTGCATGGATCAGAAAGCAGTTTTTTTTACACTAGTTGAAGAGTCTAACGAGGCATACAACATTTGCCATTCCAGAACAAAATTCCAATCATTGATGCCAAATCAATAAGGTTAATGTTAAAGCTAAAGCAATAAGCGAAAGCATCGATTTGTTTAATTCTGTCACTAACTGATCTATAATGTAAAAAAAAGCTTATCAGGTAGATCAAATCATAACCAAACAGTTACTATTGGTGGTGGCTTTCGAATCTAATTCAAAACAAAAATCGGAAAAAAAAAATCGAATAAATAGCAAAAAAGAAAAATTATGGAACTGAGGTTTATCTGCGAATTTTGGTTATAAAAATGATCAAAGTTGAAGTCTAATATCAGAGAAGACAAACTAAAAACAAAACAGCTTCCCTGTATCGATATTGAGTATTCAAATTTGGAGCAACAGTCACGAATTCAACAACTAATTTTTATTTCAAATAAAATAAGAAATAGTGAAAATAGAAAAATGAAAGGACAAATAGGTAAGTCAAGGAAAAGTTTGTTCACAATGGATAAACAAGATCAAAGTATTTGAAATGTTCGAATTGTGTTTTGGCTTAAAGTATCCAAATCGATTAAAGGTTAAATTTCCACTAACTATTGTGCCATACCTCACCTTATCGTACGTAACCAACTCTGTACAAAGCAATTTTATCTGTTTACGACAAGACCGGGATTGTGGAGCTTGCCCAAGAACTTAACAGATTGGAAGTTAAGATTGTGGCTTCAGGTGGAACTGCACGTTTGTTGTTGAATAACGGTGTTCCAGTGGTGTAAGTTGTTTATAAAACTATCAAAAATGAGCGTTATAGCCATCAACTTGGTGGTTTGGTATTGCGTTTAACGGTGCGGCCCAAGTATGGTACTAAAATACGAATTTACGTTTATATGACAATTTATATACAGTGAGGTTGAGGAGCTTACCCAATCACCAGAAATGTTGGGAGGAAGAGTTAAAACACTCCATCCAGCCATTCACGGAGGTATTTTGGCACAGGACACAGAGCGTGACCAGCAAGACTTGATGAACAGGGCCATAGCCAAGATCGACTATGTTGTCTGCAACCTGTACCCATTTGTAAAGACCGTAGAGAAAAAGAATGTAACAATTGCCGAAGCAGTTGAGGAAATCGATATTGGTAAGGGTCTAGCCGTAAATCTGCGGAGTTTTAATTAAGAGCAAAGGCATGGACATCGAAAAAGAATAACACAAAAAGCCGCATCAGGAATTGAATTGTTGATACCAATTTAGCGGTATGTATTGACAGGCAGACAAATTAAAAAATTAAAAAATTGAAAACTTGAAAATTTAAAAATTTGAAAAAATAGGTGGTGTTACTTTGTTGCGCGCAGCAGCCAAGAACCATGCTAGAGTTACAATAATATGCGATCCTACCGATTACAAGCAATTTGTTACCGAGATTGTAGAAAACAACGTTGTCAGAAAAGAAACACGCGAAAAGTTTGCGTTAAAAGTAAGTGAATGCATTTTTTATACTACAACCAGCTAATATATTGTTTTGAAAAGATAATTTTTATTTTGCATTATCAAAAAAATGGGGTTGAAACTCGAGAAAGTAAAAAGTTGAAGAAGAAAAAAGATGAAGAAAAAAGAAGGAAAGAAAGATAGAAGATGAAGAAAAAGAGCAGTGAACCATATTAACTAAAACTGAATTGGTGAAAAATAATAGGCCTTTAGCCAAACAGCAGAGTATGACGACGCGATCTCCAATTACTTTAGAAAGCAGTATGGTAGCGGTGAGTGCCAAATGGCGTTGAGATATGGAGCCAACCCACACCAAAAGCCAGCGCAGATATACATGAAGGATGGAAGCGACCTGCCAATCAAGGTTCTTTCAGGGTCGCCAGGGTACATCAACTTGCTTGATGCATTTAACGCATACCCATTGGTAAAAGACTTGAAAGAGGCATTGGGTCTACCAGCAGCAGCTTCGTTCAAACACGTGTCGCCAGCAGGAGCAGCAGTAGGTGTGGAGCTGAGCGAGGTTGAAAAGAAGGTGTACATGGTTGAGGGAATGGAGCTTTCATTGTTGGCTTGTGCGTACGCTAGAGCACGTGGAAGCGATAGGATGTCGTCGTTTGGAGACTGGGTTGCGCTTAGTGACGTTTGTGACGTTGAAACGGCAAAGATTATTTCAAAGGAGGTTTCCGACGGAATTATTGCGCCAGGATACACAGCAGAAGCCTTGGAGATTTTGAGTAGCAAAAAAGGAGGCAAGTACTGTGTGCTTGCGATTGATCCAAACTATGTTCCATCGAGCATTGAGACAAGACAAGTGTATGGAATGTTTATGGAGCAAAAACGTAACGATGTTGTTATAAGCAGAGACTTGTGCAGTAATGTTGTTTCCCAGAACAAAAATCTGCCAGAAGTAGCTATCCGTGACATGATTGTTGCGTGTATTGCACTCAAGTACACACAATCCAACTCGGTATGCTATGCCAAGAACGGTATGGTTATTGGACTAGGCGCTGGTCAACAGTCGCGTATCCATTGCACCAGACTTGCAGGTGACAAAGCTGATAACTGGTGGCTTAGACACCACGAGCGCGTGCTTGATATGAAGTACAAGAAAGGAACTAAGCGTCAAGACAAGTCCAACGCCATTGATTTGTTTGTAACCGGTCAAGTCGGAACTGTAAGCACTTTCTCACTATTACAAGCATATAAAAATAACGTATTTGTTTACTTTATTTACTTTTTCCTTTTTGACTGACTTGTATGTATTAATAACTGGTTGTGGTGTATTAAAATCGGTGTTTGGATAATAATTAACACGTTACACTTGTGTTCTGGGGGTGGGGTTAATTTTATTAGGGTGATGAACTGGCTGAATGGGAGCAGATCTATGAAGAGGTTCCAAGTCAGTTGACAGAGGAAGAAAAGGCACTCCACATGTCCAAGTTGACAGGAGTTTCGTTGGCATCTGATGCATTCTTCCCATTCTTTGATAACATCAACAGAGCTAAGCGCTCAGGAGTCAGCTACATCATAGCACCAAGCGGCAGTGTCCAAGACAAAGTTGTTATCGATAAGGCTGACCAATACAACATGGTCATGTGTCACACCAACTTGAGACTTTTCCACCACTAATAGGAGTAGAGACGCATTTACCCGCGCATGTTGAGAGGTTTTAGGATCGATTTAGCCAGTTGATTACCAATATATATATTTTTATATTTATCTAGGGGTTTAAACCTGAATATACAATAACTTATAAAAATCACACTTGTTCCCAAAAAGCTTATAAAATAAAGCAAGTGTATGTTCCATATAACTGCAAATGCTCGAGACAAGCGAAATTTCGACAAGTTCATTCTTTTGTAAAGCAAGAAAGAAAAAGAAGAAAAAAAGAGTTGGTTTATATTAGGAGATTAAGTGAAAAGTGAATGGAAAAATGGTGGGAGGGAAGGGGGAGGAGAAACCCAAACTCGGCACTGGTATATTTATTTATTTATTAGTTTTAGATTTAGTATTAGGAATGAAAATAAAGTCAATAAAGAACCCGCGGGATACACACACTATTGATTCGTGATTCATGGTTCACACAGCAAGAGGCGTGATTACATGTGGATTGGGCTGGCATATGCAGCCATGCAGGCCTCCTTGAGAGCCTCAGACAAAGTTGGGTGAGCATGGCAGGTGCGGCCAATGTCTTCGGAGGAGCCGCCGTACTCCATAGCCAAACAAGCCTCACCAATCATTTCACCAGCATTGGCACCCATGATGTGAACACCGAGGATTTTGTCGGATTCAGAGTCAACGAGAACTTTGACCAAGCCTTCGGTGTCATTGACGGTTTTAGCTCTTGAGTTTGCAGAGAATGGGAATGAGCCAGCTTTGTATTTGACGTTTTCCTCCTTCAGCTGCTGCTCGTTCTTGCCAACCCAAGCAACCTCAGGATGGGTGTAAATGACAGATGGAATCACATCGTAGTTGACGTGTCCGTGACCGTTGGTGATGTACTCAGCAGCCGCAATACCCTCGTCCTCGGCCTTGTGCGCCAACATTGGTCCGGTTGTAGCATCGCCAATAACTCTGATGTGTGGGACATTGGTTTCAAAGCTGTGATTCTTCAAGATCTGGCCTCGCTTGTCCGTCTCCACGCCAACTTTCTCCAGTCCAAGTCCATCAGTGTATGGGCGACGGCCAATTGACACCAACACGACATCAGCCTCCAAAGCCTCCTTCTTTCCTGTCTTTACATTCTCAACATCAACAATCACTTTGCCTCCAACCTTCTTGCAGCCAAGAACTTTGGTTCCCATCTTGAAGTTGATTCCTTGCTTCGACATTGTGCGCTTAAACGTTTTTGCCAACTCAGCATCCATTCCTGCCCCGATCTCTGGCATAAACTCAATTGCTGTTACCTTTGACCCCAGCCTTGACCAAACCGATCCAAGCTCAAGCCCAATCACTCCCGCTCCAATAACAATCATCGTTTCTGGAACCTTTTCCAGAGTAAGTGCCCCTGTTGAAGAGACAATCGACTTCTCATCAACCTCAAATCCTGGGATTTCTGTAGGAACCGATCCTGTCGCTACAATTATGTTTTTCGCTCTAATTGATGTGCTTGTTCCGTCTTTTAGCGCCACGCTGAGTTCGTTTGGCCCAGCAAATGTCCCCTTCCCCTTAATCCAGTCCACCTTGTTCTTTTTAAACAGAAACTGGATTCCACCCGTCAGCGATGTCACCGTTTTATCCTTTTCCCCCATCAGCTTTTCCAAATTGAGCTTAACGTCAGACACTAATCATCGTGTTTCAACATCAATACACATACAATCCGTTAATAATATTCCGTACCTCCACCCTCCCGATTTTTATTTACATTTGCCCCCATATCCCATAACCAAGCTCCCTTTTATATTTATAATGGCTACTAGAAATACTAAATACCTTCAATTCCACGGCTGCTCAGATCGTGTTTCGCTATATGGAACAAGTGTGAGTTGTTCAAAAGTGACTTTGAAGGAATACATCCTACATTCAAACACGTTCCTCCAAGTGTATCTCTCATTTCGATACAGGCAGTCTATTATTTAGTTTTATTCCATGTCATAACCACACTCTTCAGTCAATTTATTCTATTAACATTCAACTCCCATCTTCAACTTTCGCTTTAACCTCCCAACACAACAGGAAACAAACCCTCCCTCCTCCTCTCCCTTTCCTATGTATCATTGTTTAAAGTATCTTAACACCAACCTTTTGTCCCAACTGAGCTGCTTTGATTGCTGCCACGTACCCTCCTGGTCCTCCCCCAATAACAACTGTGTCATACTCTACATTCAGAAACCAAGGATTGGCCAATCATAAAATCGAAAAAAAATAAAGTAAGTCTCGACTCCTTATTCAGCCGGTAATAGCCCAGATTAAAGATACAACATTTTTCTAATCTTTTTCTAATCTTTTTCCAATCTTTGTAAACATATAACATCATTCAAAATATATTTTTGCTCCTACCGGTGCTAGCAGAGTAAAAACGTGTGAGGCCAGCTGGTTTCAAACACCCTTTCAATAGTCTAGAGCTATTAGTAACCTAGTGTAAGTCCAAATTTCCAATGCAAACCAGATTAGTACTTGTACTTGTAACCATTGTACTCTTACTTGCTGATTTATCATGATTCAATCTTTGATTAGCTCTTTGATTCATTCCTTTTTTTTGTTTTTTATTCCTTTTTTTCTCTCACACTCTTAATACAAACATTCTTTAAACACTGGTCTTAATGCTCTACAAACAATATAAACACTTGAATACGTCAGGATCTTGTCTCCTTACGTTGCACTTACCGTTTTAGAGTTAAATTTTAACATTGTTGTTTATCTTGTATGCCGAATCTAATTTAATTTTGAATCTGAAATACCGCTTTGATAAAGTAAAATCAAAAAGAAAATCAAAATATTTATTTTGTTTTTTTATATAATGTTTAAACGTTTAAACTTGAATTCTCCAACTTTCAATCTCCTAATTGATCATTTAATACACTCATCTGAATAATTAATCTACAAAATGCCCTTACTTTGTCAAGCGAATACAAAAATGAACGTTTTGTTGCTAAAAAGTGTTTCGAGCAAATAGATTAGACGCATTTTTGTTTTAGCTTGTAACCAATTATGACCATTTTTACTTTGATTTTTTTTTTGTCGAAACTATTTACCTTTTTTTTTTTTATCTTTTTTAATGAATTTATTTACTTTAATTTTATCTTCTTTTTTCTTTATCTTTCAGTTGAAATCCTATTTATTTTTGATTTGTTCAAGTAAAATTACTGTGTATTTTGGCATAGATAATTCCACTGGAAAATTGTTTAATCAAGTTGTTTATATATCTTACTAGCCTGTTTTTTTTTTTTTTGGGGAGATTGGGTTTTTTGAGATTACTAACCTGAACAGATTTTGTGTCTGAAAAACTTTAATGTGTAATATGTAAATAAAGCCATCAGAACTCACTGAATTAAATTAGTCTGCTTTCAGTATAGTAGATTAAACAGAGTTCAAGCTCAAGGTTTTGTTTTGTTTTGTTTCGTCTTTTTTTTTTCAGGTTATGATAATTTTACTGATAAGCCCAACAAATTTGGTTTTGGAAAGTGAGTCGAGATGAAAAAGCAACAGTAAAATATTTATGGGGGAAAAAAAAGTGATAACAACGAAAAAAATGTTCCAATTGAAAATTCCGACTTTTGAAGCTCAGGAAAAAAAGGTCAAAAGGACAGAGAATTATAACCCATTAATTACTGCACACCCGCTCTGAACCATTTTCAATCACCCTAACAAATATTGTAAACAACTTATTTAAAACAACGCCCATGATAAAAAGTACTTGAAGGCTAAAGTAAGTGCCCCCCCCTCCCAGTGATCGATACTGAAAGGAGTTGTCTTTTATTTTGTATAGTTTTTGAGGTGTGGGTGAGAATGGCTTTTCTGTCGAAGAGGCAGAAAAAAGAAGAGAAAAAGGGAGAAAAAGGGAGAGAAAGAAATGTGCTGAACTTTTTACTGGCTAATATTTGGTCGGAACAATGTCTCCTTCCGTGTTCTTTCCTTCCTTTCGGTTCAAATGGTAGTGTTACCGAATTAATGTGTTCAGTATTTTTCAAATAAAGTATAACTAACCCTAACCCTAAATCCTTAATCAGTGGAAAGTTTGGACGAAAAACTAAAAATTAAATGTATTAATCTGTGTAAATAAGCAAGGGGTAATTCTAACAGGAACTAATCGAACATAATGCTATAAACTATGACTTGTCTTTCCTATCCATCAAATCGTCCAGTATATCGTTCATTTGGTTGTATTCGTCGATTTCTGATTTTAACCCTTTACTAACGCCGTGAATTTTGTCCGCTCTTGAGCTATTTTGGTTATATCAACAGTAGTATCATGATTAGCACCGCAAGCGTTAAATAGTAAGGCGTTGAAAAATAAGTATCAAAGTCAGCGTTTCTAAATTTATTGACCAACGCTTCGTTTATAAATCCACGTAGGAATGTGCACATTGGTATCAAAGTTCATTCTTTATCCAAGAAGATCAAGTAAAATAAAATAAATAAAAAGGTGCGTAACAAGTACCTAGTCCTGCTTTTCTGGTAATCGACGACAATCATGTCAGCCTGAGAAGATGAAAGTTCATGGTCAGAATCATACTCGCTAGCATCAACCTCATCGGCCAAGATATCCTCAGTGAATATATCCTCGCTACTTAACAAATTTTCTATTTGGCCATCAATTATAAACGTGTTGTGCGTTTTCAGTTTACTCATATCAAACCCGATCGACCTCAAATGTTTTATAAACTTTTTCCTATAGTACGCCGTTTTTGTATAGCTCGCTATTTTGGTTTTGTTGCAGATTTCTTGTGTTTCTTTCAGCATCTCGTTATACTCTACAGCCTCATTGACTCTACAAGTAATATAAAATACCGTTAATGATCAAATTCCAAGTCACCATCAACGAGAAGTCAGCAAAAAAAAAAAAAAAAAAAAAAAAAAAAAGCAAACTACTCATCACCAGACCGTCATGTTGGGAGTTTTATATAATTGATACTTACAATAGACAGTTTTTTGGGTCAATTATACATTCCTGAGCCAATATGTATAGTGCAGAGTACATTTTTAGCTTCATGCTGCTTTCGCTGACCAGGTTGGCAATATTTATAATTCGATTGAAACGAGCAAGTCGTTTGATGCGGTCCTCATTGTCTATTTTTTGCAACGCTAAATTTAGCTGAGTCAAATTTATATCATACGAACGAGTGTAGCCTCCTTTTTCCAGTTTCATTTGGTTTTCAGGTACCACCAATCCTGGATTCAAACACTTGATCTCCACGCGCACAATTGTATCATCACCTTTCTGTGGGGCTAGCGTATGCTTCATAAGAGACTTGAGTCGATTTTCTTCGCTGTAGAGTCTCAAGTCGAATACTGGGTGAAGACTATATAAAAGCTTGATTAGCTTGGACTTTTCGATGAAACCTGTCCCATCGGGATCATACCTAGCCCAAATCTGCCTAAAGTCTCTTATTTTTTTTCTTGAAAGAAGCTCAAAACTAGTCGCAGTTTCGTACAAATAGCTAAAGTTGTCGATGATAATACAGGTACACAGACTGGAAAGAATCTGGGTGGACAGCAGGTTGTAAGAAATGAATATCGAGTAGGCTGTTCCAGGAACGCCGCAATCTGTTAGATCCAGAAATGGTCGATAGTCGGTACAATATGGCGGTTCCACGCTTAGATCTTGCAAGTAGTAGTTCCAATTTTCGCCAAAACTAAACCGGATCAGGGTCAAGAATGCGTTTTTAAATGTCCAAAAGTGTGCATGGTCGTTAAATTGGGGGCCAGCACGTGTTAATCCAAAAACAGACATGCAAAGAACAGCGTATATGCCTGTAAAAAACAGCCAACTTAGAATCAAATTGAATATCGGCATGAAAGACCGTTTTATGACCAGTATTAGCTGGTTTAGCGAGTCAGAGATAATCAGAACCTTGTATACCAAAAGAATCGAACAAGTTTCGGAAAATCCGATTTCGGGTAAAATAAAAGACAAAACAACCTCTGAAATTGTCAAAAATATCATTAACTGATTGTCCAGTAGCTTCAGTGCTGAGGCAGGGCCCAGCCCTATCATTTTAATGAACAAGTCTATCCATAGCACAAGGAAAACCAGCACCTTGTGAACCAAAGACCCGAGAGTGTTGTATGTAGTCCGTTCGTAGTTGATAAAGACAAAAAATATCGTGTTCAATATCACAACCGCATTGATAAACTTTGAGTATAACGTGTTTTTCTCTGTAGCCAGCAAGTAGCACTTTTTTTTAAACCCAGTCGAAAAATGATTCTTTGGAAGTTTTTTGGGTCTGATAAATGATATCTGTTTGCAAAGATCTCTCCACCTTCTCTGGTCTGAAGTCAAGTAAGCATTCCCGTTCTTGGTGTTGTTGTACGAGATGATTATCCCTAGGAAAACGGTGAGAATGTAACAAGACACAAAGAATATAAAAAGTATCCACCAAATCACATAGTACCACGAGGCATTCAGCGAGTTGTTTTCGAGCTTGGATGTAATGTTCATTGTAGCGCGCATCATATCCGTCCACCCCTCGTTTGAAGCTGATCCGATTATCGCAAATACAGAGTTGAATATATTGTCAAAATTGAAGTACATTGGGTTATCCCAGACTCTAGGAACCAGAATATCATACACATCCTCGGTGTACTCGGACACACAGTTAAAAACCGAAGCAGTTTGGCTGTCATTACAATACTGCAACATGTCTCCCCAAAGAGCCTGAGCTGATAGCGCCCAGGGAATCAGAAGCGAGATATACAGCGCAAAAGCTATCATAATTTTGCCAAGATTCGAAAAAAGTATGATATACAAGGTGTTCCTGATTACCGCTATCTGATTTACAAGCCTAAACAGCATGACGGATGCTATAAACTGATAGTTTGTTAAGCTTGTTTCGTTAACCATGTGACCTATGTAGCTTATCTGAAATCCCAGCAATACAAAATCGAACAACACCGTTGGATTCCTAATCATGGGTCTTGGTGTCATAAACACGCCATGGGCAATTGCGCGTATTACAACTTCGAGCAAGAATATATACAAACACAGCCAATTGACAAGTATGTGTGTGTCGTCTAACAGTGGATCATTAGACACCAATCTCTGAAGTTGGTAAATCGGCATGTCCGTAATCAGCACTGTAATTGTCACCATTAGTACGACTATCTTTAAAGTCAACCATAGGTAGTAAGAGTATTCCCAGAACGCTGGGACTTTAAGTGCAGCTTCTGTTGCCAATTCACTATTGAAAAATCGCGCTTTATTCGACTTTTTCGACGTCTTTTTTCTTATCTTCTCAACCTCGTAGCCCTTTGAATCACTTTTGCTTTTGTAGGAATTTAGAAAGTTGGGCCCCTTGTCCAGCAGTATACAGAATCTTCTAAGCGTATTGTTGGGCGAAAACAAAAACAATGACAACTCATACGTTGGGTGATCAATTGTGAATTTCCACTTCATGTATTCAATCAGCTCCAAATCCTGTGTGTACATTCCCAGTCCCTTTATAATTGTTCGCTCCTCTATGTTAACTTTCTCTCTGATAAATTGTATCAACAAAAAAAAACAACACTGCGTATTTATATTTGATTTTGTCACAACCCCGGTTTTGTTTACAAATCGTTATACAACATCGTCAAACCACCATATTATTTCCTTCATTTTTTAAGTTATCATATTTTACAACTTGCTCTAAACAAACAAATGCACTAATTACCTTTTATTAATGCCGTCATCATAACCTGACATCAAGCTGCCGACTTCTGAAATTTTAGAGCTGAAACTGCTACTGCCAGTCATTTCACCCCTGACCTCGTCTTCATTTGATATAACAAAGGACTTAAACTTGAGTATCGACTCTTTGATTTTTGAATATGCTGATTCGTCCACTTCCGAACTGTTTTCTTCCGTATTCAAGTTTGAATCGTCCTCTACAAAATACTTTTCATAGAACTGCGTGGATATCGGATACAGGTCCTTGGAGTGCAAGTACGGGCAGCTCACTAAAACCGGATTCTTTTTTAAGTACTTGTAAATATTCCAGTTGCTATTCATTTTGTATTTTTTATAGTAATAAAAGTATATATCATCAGTGCTCTAGCAAACTTATTCCTTGATTGGTGTTAAAATATGGAAACATTTGTCTGTTTGTCAAATGTGGCTAATTCCACCAATATTTCCAGATCGCTACAACGGAAACATATGAATTGGTACGTTGCAGTTGATCACCCGTCATTAATGCAATGTACGTTCCATTCCTTTCTGTTTAACGTATATGGCCAATACTATATATAAACGGCATCTTACCTAACCAATGTCTTACTCTCGATCTTTTTTGCAATACTGGTAAATGACTGGTAGTATCTTTTTAACTGCAAAAACTTCTTGTCCTTTTCCGAAATCTCAAAATTACTCATCACCAGAGCTGTGACAGAGTTTAGCAAAACAAAATTCGTAATGAAAAAGTATATCGCTTTGTATGTTACAATCAACATAACTTTAAATTCGCTAGAGTTGGTGCCGCTGTTATAAAACATTTGACTAAGATCACACCCCGAGAAGATCTGAAAGCTTAGCAACCATGCATTTGGATAAAATGAATAGTCAGAGTAGTATGCTTCCTCTGTCATTGTGCCTTTGTTTATGGGATCTCCGTGGAAAAACCTCAGCTATTATCACAAACACATTTTGCTTACAATCAGTTGCGAATTAAAAGTAAAGCTGGCTATACATACACAGACACAAATGATTTAGCTAA
This sequence comes from Capniomyces stellatus, assembly GCA_001661515.1. NCBI lineage: Eukaryota > Fungi > Kickxellomycota > Harpellomycetes > Harpellales > Legeriomycetaceae > Capniomyces > Capniomyces stellatus. The sequence continues at coordinate 395,137 of LUVW01000015.1, read as the reverse complement.
GATGTAAATAAAAGTCTAAGCTTACAAAGTAAGATCCGATGGTGATGATTCCAAGAATCGCTGCAACAAGCGATAAAGCTCTCCCAACATTACCGATCGATTGTTTCTATTTATTTGGATAAAATAGCTGTAGTTAAATTGCCAAATTTAAATTTCAATAAAAATAAATAAATAAATTGCCAAACTTAAAAAAAAAACCATTGATTTTTTATGTTTGGCCAACTTAAAACTATGATTCGCTTTTTTTTTTTTTTTTCTGATTCGCTTTTTTTGTTGCTTTTTATAACAACCACCTTGGCGCTTTTTTGATTTCAACATACACATCAGAATTATATGCCGAAAAGAATATAGAGAACAGCGCATACAGTCAAAAACAACGATGTTGTTATATTTATATAAACCAGCTGCCTCAGCCACTTACCAATGTTTTCTTTAACGGCTTCATTTCTGAGAACAGTCTTATAACTCGAAATACTGAAAAGAAAAATATAATGTTCTCCGCCTTATTTAAGTGGAAGCCTTTGATTGCCAAGACGCTAATCAAAAGCGTCAAATAAAAATTGAACAAGTTCCAGCGTATGCCTTTTCCGCTATGCAAGATCACAAGAAACTTGTTAAAAGGTCCTTTTATGTGTCTTGAGAAAATTAACGACTTGATAACGTGAATCAGTATCTCAATCCAGTAAAGAGAGTTGATAAAATAGAATATGGCCTCAGCTACAATGGCACCAAGCAACAAAGCGTACATCGATTTAGTACCTTTTATAGATTTAAGACTCGTATCACCAAGGCATAAAACCATACAAGTTATGCCCATACAGTATCAAATTATTCTTTACTATTGAGATCAATATCGAATTCTTACTTGTAGTCTCTGACTGCCTAAACCCATCTCCATTTAGCAACGCCAGCGCGAATAACTCGAATGATATCAAAATATCCCAGAACTTTTTGTGCTCAAACAGCTGTACTATTCCAATCAGTACTTTTACAGATATATACTTGGCGCGATACAAGTTTCCGTTTTTTTTTCCTGTCTCCAGTACTTTTTTAAGAATCTTGTTATAATCAATTGTTTTTTCTTTAAATACTCCTGGAATATAATCAACGCCAAGAGAGCTAACTCGCGCTCTGGCCTCGCTACCTCTGTATCTATATTTTGTTACAGTACATATTTTGCTTTTTGTTACATTATTCAATCCATATCGTTCTTCTTAATCTCTTTTTTGATAACATAAAAGCAGCACCTATATTTAGATGCCTGACAAAAAGCAAATAGAGCAGTTAACTTACGGAGTTGGCGCAAATCTGTCCTTATTCTCACGAGATATGCTAAACATTTCCAATATTACAGCAACCATAATATCTGCAAGCCAAAGCTGTGTAAAAACAACGCATAGGCAAAAATATATTGCAACAGAGTCGTAATGTCTGTCCATAGCATCGTACATGATACTAGAAAACCCTTGACCTGTGGGAAATCGCCAAAGTAAAAAAAAACAAAAAGATAATTAGCTTTGTACCAACACTTGGCCCATACTTATAAAAGTTTGATAAATACACAACTTACCCGTGGATATTAGGAATGAAAGTAATGTTGACGAGTATAAATTTGAAAACGACAGCCATTTGTTAAAAAGATCGGGTCTGACCTAATAAATAATTACATTAAAAACAGCTCTGTTGTAGTAAAGTGATTAGATAAAATGGAATATCATCGTTAGAGCAAAAAAATAATTATAGCTTACTACACAAATCTGGTACTCTGGGCATATGTATCCCAAAGGCATCAGGCTGTTTAAGGTCATGTCGCTTTCATAGTATGACACTTCTTTACCGCCTATAATCTGCCCACTGCATATTTGAAGCGGCTCGCTCAAATCGCCAGAATCTAGTAAACGGAAACGATACCAACAGTATGTTTGAAAAGAAATAAAATACAACAATTGTACATACAAAATAAACAAACTATGCTCTAGTAGCCACAAACAATAAGTTCCACTCGAGTTTTTTTTTGAATACAAAAAACTGTTAAGCATTACCTTTTCCCACACAAAATGTGTTAAACGTAGGTCCAAAAAAGTACGTTCCAGTCAACCTATTTTTTATTGAATTGTTGGTATGGGTTTGCGATTATCTGCCAAAAATAGGGCACATTTGTAAAAATAAAAATAAACAACAACAATAATAATAATAAAGCACCTGGGTACTTACGCAAAAAGGAAAAAATACGTCGAAATAAATAAAACAGCTCTCCCAACAACTGATCTTCCTATCGCAATAGATCCTATCAGAGCCTATATAAAATGATATCAACGGCGGTGCACCAGATTTTAAAAGGGGCTAGGGTTTATATGTGAATAAAATGCATCATTAAACTGGAAACGTCAATTACTTGTCTATATAAATGCACCAAATCGTTGGTGTATACGTTTTAGGTTAATTCAAGTGGTTACCCTTATGTTCTTGTTCACCATAAAAAATCTCAAAAACACCAGCGATTGCAACCCAACTATAAACTTTCTACCCGTTTGGTCTGCATTCGCAATTGCCAAGGTTGTCCAAAAGGCTGAGAAACAAATAAAGTCAATGGAGTTGAATGTATCAAGTAGAATTGGCGTTTGTACAACCTTGTATTTGATGTGTTTGTGTTTTTTTGATGCAATCGGATAAACTTTGCCAGTGTCTGTGTTTTCTGAATTCCCAGCCGCCGCTGATTTTAAAATTCTGGCGCCATTCCTATCATTTGTATTGCTAAATAGTTCCGATACACTTCTTAAAAGCCGAGTCTTTGTATCTGCTATCACTTGAACAGCATTTTCGGTGGACTTTAAAGCAAACCCTGATACGATTATCCTTAGTAGTGTAAGAACCCTATTGTATTGTACATTATAACCAAACTATTCAGAAAAAGCTTGTTCGTTTTGAGCACAAAGTTAAGTTCACAAACTTCAAATAACCCAACCAACTTACGAAAATACAACTGTGTTTGATATGACCACAGAATACGATATCGACTGGATTCTGTTTTTCGGTCTTTTTTCATCAATGGGATAAAACGCCAATGCCACTGCGTGTATACATAGCAAAATGTATGCAAAAACCGACACAATCCTGTTTTTTTACATGAAAAAATAATAAGATATGGCATTAATCTTGTTTTAGTTATACCGACAGTAGTAGAAAGTTTAAGAACATGCTTCTGTGTTTAGCTTTTATGGCTTTGACGTCCATTGGATATTGTGCTGCTAATAAAATTTCGAGTGTATCGACATTAATTATTAAATCAACAACCAAGTTGATATGTTATAATCACAAATTACCTGTAAGAGAAAAATTTACAGACCGCGATTCTAATAACACTATTGCTGTCAAACATGAACAAAGTCCGCCCCTTCAGATCAAATCCACTAGAATGTGTGTCAGCATACTTATGGGGCGTTTCCTTATCTTCCACATCATTATCATCGGAAACTTCGGCCTCAGGGTTAACCTCGACTGTATAAATCGAGTCTGCGATATAGTTGCTATAAATACTCGATTCAAATCTGCTTTGAGAACGATCTCCAACGCCTAAGCCGCCTGTAGACTGCAAACCACCATCGTATTTTTTAATCCTTGATGCGTTGGATAAGACCTCTTTGTTTGGCATAGAAGTAAGACTGCTATTGTTTTTTTGTGACTCGTTTGACGTGTCATAGTGAATCTGCTTGTCTGCATTTGCATCTTCTTGAAAAAATACCCCTAGGTCTATCGTATCCTTATTGCATCTATAATCCTTGATAGTCTCTTTTACTGGAGGCCTAATAACCATTAGTGAGTTTTCCACAATACTTATGTAAATGGAGCTAAATATTGCGCTTAAAAACAACAAATATTGATTTTTTTCTTTCAAGAACTCTATATCAATACTATCTTCCTTGGCAACTTTTGGCGCCGTCAAGGCTTTGAACGTATCTATAAACGTATTTAAAATGCGGTCTAAAATTCCATTGCTGCTATCCGGGATTTCAGTTGTTCTTTTTGTGTCATTATTTCTTTTTTTTACGTGTTTTCTTTTGTCTTCATTGACGCTCTTTTCAGAGCTCGGGATCTCTTGAGGAGTTTTTGATCTTTTTCTGATATTCTGGCCTTTTTTATGGCTAACCGAACTGCTTTTCAAATAACCGTCATGTATCCCTGTGTCCATTTTTTGAAACTACGGTACTTTTTTTTGGCTCTCTACAGGTGCACCTACCAAAGTTCTATTTCAAGCTAGTATATTATTTCAACCGGGGGTTCAAATATGAGTCTGATGCCTAGTGTAAATATCAAGTATATTTTCTATCTTGTTTTTACTCGTATATATGTATCAAGTATCATTAGTCACGATTATAGAACGATTCTTGTGTAATTAACATCAAGGTCTGTATTTACGCTATCCCAATATTTGACCTTTAATAATTTGGGCCTACCAACCTTTCATCCCCCCCCCCCCTTCAAAAAAAAAGCTTAAATAATGAATCTGGCTGCCAAAATATACTACCATCAACAGTATACTACTGTTAATCACTACTATTAGCAATTATAACCCTCATGCATCCAAGACACTAATGTTGTTTTTTTATTGTTTTTATTGTTTTTGTTGTTTCTTTTTTAAATTTTCTTGGATCTACATAAATCGCTATCCAGTATGTCTTATTCAAACGTAGTTGATAGGTACTTGATCTAGTCGATATAATGCTGATCCTTCAAGTGGGTTTCATCAATCACTTTTTTACAGTATAGCTAAAATACACATGTTTAATGCTAAAACAACAGGCTGTAAAGGTCACGGCTATGTTGTAATTTATTTATTTTTGCTTATCGATTATGTGCTACTCACTTTGCATCTAGATATTGACGACGGGCAGATCGTAATCCCTTAGCTATCTGTCAATGAGCCAACTTATACTTCATTGCGATTTTATTTTTTTCAAACACAAGATACGATTGGTAGCAAAGTTTTTTTTTTCCAAAATATACAAACCTTAAATAATGATATACAACCATTTATTCTCATTTACTTGTAAACTATTATTTTGTTTAGCATTAATTTCGCTTTATCGAAGCAAGTCGTAATGAGATTAACTCGCTGCATTGTATTTATTATGTTTGGTAACTTTTTTAATAAACATTAAAGGAAGTATTAATTATCTCACTGAGGATAATGTACCTTTTAATGAAAGTCACATCTGAAACCACTTTTCTATATTTATTCTTTTATCCTTGTAACTTTGCCAAAGCTTGACAAAAATCCAGTCGTAGCACGCTGCACTTGGTTTACAACGATAACAAATCTAAACATACTAGGCTGGGCTGGGCGTTTTTGAATGACCTTGGTGTTTGCATATGAATAATTTGCTTCCGATACAAACCCACTCGTGGAGAATTCCAAGAAAAGTTAAAACCAATCCATTAATAAATCAACAAATAAACTCAACTCGAAACTCACCAACACCTAAAAAAGATCTCAAACCAACTTGATTACTTTATGTACATTCACAAACCCGCAATAATTTATTTTTTTATTGGTTTAATCTGCAATAATTTAATTTTAAAAAAAAAAATCTCAAACCCACTAGCAATGTTTTTTCTAAACCAAAATTACACTTTTTGGAAAGTAAAGCGTTAAGAGAAATCATCGACAAAATCACTTTGCATTAGATTGGTATGTTCTGGACAAATCGAACAGCAAGTGAATTTTAAAGATGTACATTTTTTTTTCCCTTGGTATTCATAATGTTTTGTATTGAAGTACGTCACATTGTGTCTATAGATGATCGATGTGTAAGCAAAAGTAGGAACCTTAGCAACAGCCATAGCATATATGTTTAGGGCTGAGTTTTGAGTTGCTGGAGAAAGGTAAAACGAGGCCTTTTAATTGTTTAAAGAAATACTTGGACTGAAAAAAACAACAGAGCAAAGTATAGACTAAAACATCGCTACTACCACTAGCCTACCCATACAAATCTTAACGTAGTGTTCACCTTTTATCTGCGGTCAAACATTTGTCACAAACAAAAACAATCATAAAGATTACCAATCTGCGGTTATTGTTTCAATCAAGTTATCTGATTCAGCGAAAATAGCAGGCAATCTGAATGCCATTTAAACGACTCGTCATACGATGGTTTTGATAAGAAATGAGAAATGATAAGAAATAAAGTCAAAAGACTTATAAATAGCCATAGAAAAGCAAATAAAACAATTCAAGGCGGATTGTTGCTATGAGAATTAAATTGTCCGAAATTATCACGAGAATCTCCGCTTTGAACACAGGTAAAAGAATTGGCAAAGAAAATAATTTGTATACAATTTTTGATACTGAAATCAAAGAAACCCTATTTACACACAAACCACTATTTTAGACTCCAGTTTGCATAACTAGCTTCAAACACCGATACTTTTCGTCTTTATACGTTTTTACAAACCACCTTTATTTTGAATAAACTGAATTAGAAAGCAAATATACACATAGTTTATTCTATATAACCATCGCTTTATTTCAAATAGTCAACAAAGTACGAAATAACAAAGCCGAAAATGGATAATATGGCGGCCAAAGAAGAACGCTTCAGCAAACTTACTCGAGAGGAGCTTGTGTCAACACCTGTGCAGCCTACTACAAGCCCAATGACAGTATGGAACGTTGAAATTAATCAAGACGGAACTATCAGCAAAGATAAACGGGCAAGTATCAAATATAATGCCGTTGTAGTGGTTTTATTACACCAAGGCCATTTGTTGTGAATGAATAGGGAAAAGATAATAGAAGAAATCAATTCCTTGGTATTCTAAGGACACCGTTTTCAACAACAAATCTCGTTTACTTTCTAACGCCGCAATGGATAATTATGGAATATAGGTCATCCACATAAAAATGAACAAAAGGAACCTTATAGCCTTGAGGTTCAAGATACATATTGGTTCTGTGGCTACAATACATCCGGTACTATACACCAACTATCCCGTTGATGGGTAAGATAGACTAAATCTTTAGAATTAGAGCGCATGTTTACGGAATCGCAAATGTTCTTATTGTTTCAATTCTGACACTGAAAATTTACCATGCTGTTAAATTTAAATAGAGGAAAGTACGAAAGAGATAGATTTATTTCAAAGCCGTAAGTGATTGGATTTTTTTTAAAACAGATTGTAGCTATAATAAATTCAAAGTAAACCCTCTCCCCCCCTCCTACAACGTTATATAAACGCTTAATATTTTTGTTTTTTGCTATTGTAAGAGTTGCTTGGTTTTTTTTTTTTTTTGTTTGTATGAGTTAATTCTGAATGAAGACAATTACTGAAGCGTACGGTTTGTTTGTATTGGTACAATTTGTAGATTTCGCCAAGCTGGAGACAGTAGCTTGATCTGTGAGTTTTTGATTAAAAACCCTGGGCCATATCAGTACTACATAGAGTATGAGAGATATAAAAAATCAGAAAGCACAGCAGAGCAATTGATGATGGAGCTGAATGAGGAAGAAGGCAACGATGAAGAAAGCAGTAGCTTAAGTCATGGACTCAAGCCAAGCAAGTCTTACCCAGACTTGAGGACTGACAGGTTTGAAATGGAAACTGTTAGGTCAGAAACCAATTACTTTTTGGTAGAACCCAGCCTGATGATAAAAGGTGAGAGCTTGAAGCTTGATGGGATTGTGTTAAAAACGGTGCATCCCAAATGGCTAGGGCCACTGAGCAACTGGAAGCCACATTTGATCAATACCGCAAAGCTTGGGTATAACATGATTCACTTTATTCCGATTCAAGAAAGCGGGACGTCAGGGTCGCCGTACTCGATTTATAACCAGCTGAAGGTATCAGACTTGTTGTTTGCTGATATGGAAGAAAAGCCTAAAACAAATGAAGAGAGGAATGCGCTAATAAAACAGACGCTGGATAGGATGGAGCATGTGGACGGGATTCTTAGCGTGACAGATATAGTATGGAACCACACGGCCAATAACTCAAAGTGGTTGGAGTATCATCCGGAAGCTGGATTCAACATTAAAAACTCGCCGCATTTGCGTGCACCCAATGAGGTTGACATGGCGTTAAGCAAGCTTAGCAGCGAAATAGATGCGTATGGGTTCAAAGATGGGATGCTGAACAACGAAAGCGACTTGGACCAGCTGATGGAGATAGTTGAAGAGAATGCGATTCAAAAGTTGAGGCTTTGGGAGTACTATGTTGTTGATGTTGAGGGACTAGTTGAAGATGTTGGCAGGCTTATTGACAAGGAAAATGCAACAGATTTGGGAGACGCGGATATGGACAACGAGGTGACGCAATTGGAAAGTAGAATACACGAGATCAAAGAAACGTATTGGGGGGAATTGAGTGCAGATTTTGAAAAGGCGGCATTTGTGCTAGACTTTTCTATTAGAAAAAACAGTGATTTACGCAACGTAACTACGCGTTTTGGGAGACAGCCCTCGGCGCTAGACTGCTTGGCGGCGGCAAGAGTTTTGATTGGGGCGCAGGCGGGTAGAAGCCAGGTGTTTGAGTTCTTGAGGCAAACGCTTAATGCAGTAAATTTGCCATTATATAAAGAGTACGACAGCGATAAAACCGCGATTCTTACCAACATTCGGAACGTGGTCAAGTACGAAAGATTTAATGGCGAAAGCTGGAAGTACAAGAAACCAATCAACTCACACTACCAGATTGTAGACCCATTGTTTACCAGACTTCCAAGGAACGAGATTACAGAAACGCGGCACGAAGACGAACTGGCACTGGCCAATAACGGGTGGGTGTGGGGAGGTGGACAGTCGGTGGACTTTGTAGGGAAGGACTCGAAAGCGTATTTAAGGCGTGAGGTGATTGTTTGGGGAGACTGCGTAAAACTTAACTATGGCAAAAAGCCGAGTGATAATGAATGGCTGTGGGACTTCATGCAAAGGTACACAATTGAAATGGCAAAACTGTTCCACGGATTTCGCATTGACAACTGTCACTCAACGCCTCTTGAGCTAGCTGCGTACCTGCTTGATAAGGCACGTGAGATCAGGCCAAACTTGTATGTATTGGCAGAGTTGTTTACAGGGTCGGCTGAAGAGGATGACATATATGTATCGCAGCTTGGAATTAATTCTTTGGTCAGAGAGTCTACCAGTGCATGGGACATCAAGGAGCTGGGCAGGCTTGTGCATCGCAATGGCGGAAAGCCAGTTGGATCGCTGGATGTTGATTGTCTTGAAGTTGAAGATACGTTTACTGACGAGCTGGAAATGATGCATAAAGTGCCGTGTATGGTTGCACCGACCAGAGGCACATTACCCCATGCTATTTTCTTTGACCAAACCCATGATAACGAAACGCCTACACAAAAAAGGATGAGTGAGGATGCACTAGCTAACGCGGCAGCCGTTTGTATGTCGGTCTGCTCAACAGGGAGTCTGCACGGCTATGACGAGCTGTACGAGAAGCTGAATAACATAGTCCACGAATCGCGTAAGTATGCCTTGCATAGCGATCCGCTTAAGGTAGGAATCGGGCTTGCCAAAAAGAAGCTGAACCTGCTTCATTGTGAGATGGCTGATTTTGACGAGATCTTTGTAAGCACTGATGACCACTACCTGCAAGTACACAGAATCAACCCTGCCACGCGCGAAGGGTACCTGATGGTTTCAAGGCCAGCGTTTAAAGGCGCCAACAATGCAACTCCGCACTTTGACCCAATCAGACTGCGCGACTGCACCGTTGACCACGTTTTTTCGTATAAACTGGAGATTATCAGGGACAACAAGCAGCCATCTAAAGAAATGCTGGAGGGGCTGTCCTCGGAACTAATAGACTTGGGACCTCCCTCGCTGAAAAGCAAAACAGACGAGCGTGGTTCATATGTAGAGCTAGGATTGCCAGGAAACTTTAGTCCAGGAAGCATTTTGGTAGTCCGAACAAGACTGACCAACTTCCGCCCTGATTTAGACTGGAAAATCAAGAGCGATGTACAAGCCCCATTCAAGTGCCTGGACCTTGCTGCACTAAATGTTGTTTTGTATCGCTGCGAGGAGGAGGAACGCACCACGATTGGTGAAGGCAGCTACAACATTCCTGGGGTGGGGTTGCTGCCATACTGCGGATACCAAGGGTGGATGGCACACTTGAAATACATAATCCCTAAAAACGACCTTGGCCACCCGCTATGCAGCAACTTGCGCGATGGGAAGTGGGCTCCTGACTACGTGGTCTCTAGGCTGAAAAAGTACCTGGCAGTGTATCCAGAGCTAGCACACTTGGTTGGCTGGCTAACCGAAAGGTTTGAGCTGATTAAAAAAGCGCCCAGCGTATTAGCTCCAAAGTACTTTTCAATGGTGATATACCGTTCTTGGTATGAAGCAAGGAAACGCGCTTTGTTCTTGATGAACCCAGAGTTTACTGCTGTCACTGGTTTCCGGTCGAATCTTGCCTTGACATCAGTCCAACTGCTTGGGTACACTCCATCAGCGTCTCTATACCCAAACAGCGACTCAAAAATGCTATGTATGGCTGCTGGACTACCCCACTTTTCCTCAAGCTTTATGCGCTGTTGGGGCCGTGATATCTTTATTGCTCTTGACGGTCTGTTGCTGGTCACTCATAGATGGGAAGAGGCCCGTCAACACATTATGGCATTTGGCAGTGTTCTGCGCAATGGGCTCATTCCAAACCTCCTTGACTCTGGCAGATTCCCAAGGTACAATGCCCGTGATGCCACCTGGTTCTGGGTCCAAGCCGTTCAAGACTACTGTTCAAAGTCTCCTGAGGGGCTAAAGTTTCTGTCTGTTAGCGTGAAAAGAAGATTCCCTGAATCTGAAGAGTATGTCGCTTGGGACCATCACCTTGCCTACTCACGCTCATCAACCATTGCTGAGATTGTTTACGAAATTCTTCAAACCCACGCAGCCGGTATTAACTTTAGAGAGTTCAACGCTGGCCATAGACTCGATGAACACATGCGCGACCCTGGGTTTAACGTTTCTGCCAACGTTGATTGGTCATCTGGCCTGATATTTGGTGGAAATCGTTGGAACTGCGGAACCTGGATGGACAAAATGGGTTCTTCTGAAAAGGCCAACATCAAGGGTGTTCCCTCAACTCCGCGCGATGGTGCTGATATTGAGATTATTGGCTTGCTGAAAAGCTGTCTGCGCTGGGTAGCTGACCTAACTCTTGTCGACCCTGATACATTCCCGTGCACCGGTATATATGTACCAACTAAAGATCTCTTGAACACCACGCTCTACAATGCCTTTTTGCCCCAGTCGCATGGAAACTGCTTGGTGGAGTTTTCCAGATGGGATTCGTTGCTTCAAGAGAACTTTGAAAAGTACTTTTGGGTTCCCGTCAATCCTAAAAAAGACAGCATGCATATGGTCAACACAACCCTGGTCAATCGACGCGGAATCTACCGCGATACCTACGGCTCTTCTGCTGAATACGACGATTATAAACTTCGGCCAAACTTGGCTGTAGCAATGGTTGTTGCTCCCGAGCTTTTCTCTCTCAAAAATGCTCGCCACTGTTTAGCATTGATGCGCAAGGTATTGCAGGGCCCGCTTGGAATGCGGACTTTAGATCCAAGCGATTACAAGTATCGTCCAAATTACATAAACTCTGATGACTCTTCCGATCCCAATGTTGCTAACGGCGCCAACTACCACAACGGTCCCGAGTGGGTGTGGCAAACAGGCTATTTCTTGCGCGCTGTTTTGAAGTTCTTCTCCATCAACAACGAAGAAAGCGCAAGTGTATTTTATGACGTACTTAGTTGCACTTTGCAATTGAGCAACCATATTAACAATGACAGCTGGGCAGGCCTGCCTGAGCTAACCAACATGGATGGAAACCACTGCCCTGATTCCTGTGAAACACAAGCCTGGTCCTCGGCCTGTGCTTTGGCCTTGCTGAGAGATGCTGATGAGTTTTTATCAGATAGCCAATTCGACATCCTTTAACCTCTTTATAAACAACTACTCACATTTATTCCCTTTATTTTGAAACCCTGTGTTTTATCTTTTTTATTTTTATTTTTACCCCTCTAAGCCTTTTCCTATCAATCTAACCTCAATTATAACCTTGGAGAACGATTTGCAAAATCAAGTAAACTTTGAACTGGCCTTTAATTGCCAACAATACTTTATCCATTCCTCAGAACTTGGGCCATCTTTGTTTTAAACCCTGATTTAAGTTATCTAAAACATACACATTTCCATTGCCGCCATTTTTTCCTCGTTTTTTATTTTATTGTTTTTTTGATTTAGTTTGCTATTTAGCGAATTCCATTGACTGTAAAAGTTTTCTATTAAGTAAAAATAAATAGCTTACAGAATTGATTTAATAAGCCTCAACTTTACTGTTTTTGATTCGCTTGGTTAATAATCGACCGAATGGAAAAAAAATAATAATAAAAAGCCTACTTCCTAGTGTGAAAAAAAAAAGTAAAGCAAAAATGAAAGTAAGACAAATAAAATGAGAATCGACAACTACAATCAAAATTAACAAATGTTTCTCAGTCCAATTCGTTTTTTTTAGAATCATTGTATATAATTACTTTTTTTTAGGGAATAGTAGAACTGAGCGTAACACTTTAATCTCTATCGACTCAACAGGAAATCCGGTCAACGATTTAACCATTTGAAACCTCAATTTAGACATTCTATTAAAAGATATTAAAACGGATTAAAGGCTAGACAAAGAAAAGGAAAAAGGAAAAATAAAAAAACAACATGCAAGTGGATTCTGAACTAATCACCCCAGGTCGCCGTTTAGGTCTTTTGCAGGAATTTGAAGCTGGCGATGGTACATATGTAAGAAATGGTGTGATAATATCATGTGCACTCGGTACAAAAACAATCGAAACCCCTTCAGATCCCAGCAAGAAGCCAACAGTATATGTTGAACGTAAGTCGGAACAGACGGCTGTTCCTGAAGTTGGGTCACAAGTCTTGGCTAAAGTAACCAAAATCAATCTTAGACAAGCCAATGTATCAATTATGACTGTTGGCGACCTTCCATGCCGCGAGGATTTCATGGGCATTGTCAGGTAATAAGCTGTGTGCTTCTTTATTATTATTATTGCTGATGCAATTGTTATAGCCTGTGTTTATTTATTTATGAATACTTTCAAGCAAATATGTTCTCAAACCTTACTGAATATTACATTCCATTTATGAGTTGGATTTACAACGAAATAACATTTGGTTGAATTTGTGCCAATCTAGGATACAAGATGTCCGCGCAACGGAAAAGGACAAAGTTCAAATATTCAACTCTTTCCGTCCTGGTGATATTATACGAGCACAGGTAATCTCCTTGGGCGATCAGCGAAGCTACTATCTATCAACGGCTAGCAACGAGTGTGGTGTGATATTTGCCCAGTCAAGCCTAGGAAATACAATGATTCCAATATCTTGGCAAGAAATGAAGGACCCAAAGACAGACACTATTGAATTCAGAAAATGTGCTAAACCAAATTAGCCCAATAATGCCTGTTGCTGCAAACCATCTTATATACACATTTGCTTTTTTATTCACAACATTTGGTTAGCCTCTTTTTTTTTAGTTCTTTCTCCCTTTTTTTATGTATATTCTACTCTGCTTTACGGCACTCAAGCTAAATACATTTATAGATCACAAGCTGGCCTTATTGCATATTTTCAATCTGGGAATACATACCTTAAAAATATTTCAATTTAATATCTTTAAATTTATCTACAAGGCGGTTTACATTGCCGCTGCACTATACGTTTTTTTTTCAACAATAAGTTCTAATATTGCTAACTGTTTTGGATCTGAACTCTTTTTTTACAATAGTGCCCTCTTTGTATCCATTTGATCAAGCATATTGCATCTTTCTTTGAAACCAAGTATATCTGGTTGTAATGAGCATATTTCCAATGAATTTGGGGTTATCAAAAACTGAAAAACCCGTTTATTTCCTTTTTTTTACTAGTGTAAATTCCAACAAATTCTGCCAACTAGATAAACGAGCAACTAGCTAGAAGCTGTAAATGTGTATTTAATTACTCTTTGTATTTCTAAGTTTTGATTTCAATAATAAAAATAAAAATAGAACCTTAAATTTCAATAATAATAAAAATTGGACCTTCTTTCGATTTTCACCTTTAATACTAATCAATAATGAGTTTCAATACCAAGCAAACTAAATCTAGACATGGAGCTAAGGAGAATGCATATATTTCACGAAAAGAATATAACAAATCTCCAAAGAACAGCGAGCAAAGCAGGGAGGCAGAGGGTAGCGAAGGTCTAAATGTGAAACCCAAGGGTACCTATTAAATTCGATATCTAATCTCAATAGTTGGACTTTGAGCTGCCGCTTGGACAGTGGGCGCTGTGAACAATTGAATCTGAAGCCGCGAGACACATTAATAAATAAATTTGATATAAAAATTGAAAGTAGAGAAGATAGATTTGGAAGATTACTATAAATTCAATGTACCATTCAGGAAATGGCTACTAAAGGAAAAGGGCAAATACTTTGATGAAATTAAATCTGACAAAGCGAGAGCGTATTTTACGAAATTTGCAAAAGCATGGAATGAAAGCAGGCTTAAAGGTAACAGACCCAACAACAAAAACACAGTTGCGTTTAAATGTAGTTGGGCTGTCAGAATACAAGTATTACTGTTTGGTAATCGGGCTTTGGTAGTCGGGCTTTAGTAATCGGGCTACATAAATTCGCAATTTTTAACCATTATTCTATAGAATCGTACTACAAATCGGGATTGAATTTGGAGTCCATACCTACCAAAGCACTGACTAGATACAGCTGGTCTTTTAAGGACGATACTGCAAGTGGTGAATTAGGTTATATCGGAAATGATATGCTTGGTAAAGATAAATTGGTAAAGGCCGACGAAGGGCGACTAGTAACTGCGCAGCGAGCAATATATCCTGTAAAGGAAGAAATACGTGGAGGTCAGTGCAGGATCTTTCTTAATAACCCTTAATGAAATCAAAAGTTTGGACTTGGGCTTTTTGCTTATATTCTTTACTAGAGTAGACTATACAACATAAGTGCAAACTTTAAAAGTAGGTGATAAAAATACAAAAGCAAGTAAGAGAAAGGCAAAAGAAACACTTGAAGCTATTTTAGATGAGGTAGCACCAAAGGAAACTGGAAGGTAATATGGCTATATAAATTGTATACATAATTTGCTAAAAAAAAAAATGAACTCGTTTAGCGCGTAAGACTAACTGGTGTCTGTTTGAACTTTTGAATAGAGTGGCTATGCTGGCAAAAAAAAGGGCACGCAATCAACGGTTTAAACCGGATAATGACTTGGATATTGAATTCTCTGAATCTGAGCTTATGGGAGAACCAGACTTCAATTCGCGGTAATTTTTAGCTTATAAGCTACTCAGTTGTAAACTCTGACCTGTGATCCCTTTTGTGTTTAATTAAAATATATTGTTGTCGCTTTTGCACTATTCACTGTGTTGAAACTCATGCATGTGTAGGCTAATTAAAACTAGGAACACCTGGGATACTTTTGTCTAACTATTTAATAGGCTAAATAGCGAAAAGGCTAACCACAAAAAACGAGAAGAGAAAAAGCAGCTATATAGACAAGAAAAATATGGCAATTCCCAGCAAAGGCTGGATGAGTATTTGGAAAAGGAACGAAACACTGTTGAGATGTTACGGCAGTTGGCAGGAACCCATCAAAGGCCAAATTAATAGAAAAGTGATTACCGTTTGTACTTTTGAACTGTAGCTTTACAAAGGCTGATTTGTAAATATTTAGCGTTAACTTTGCAAACCAAGGCGTCAACATTAATTATACTCACGGTTCTGATAAGAGTACATGTAGAAAATGACATTGGATAAATTACAATTAAAGGGAAACGACATATATACATATAAGTACGTATAAGGCGTAAACAAGTATCTATAAATTCAACAGTTTTGGATCAACACCCATAGACCTAAGCATGTATATATACAAATCTTCGTCTTTTTCTTGGTAATAAGAATCATCCGACTTGACAGAAACGCTATTGTTATTCGGATATGCGTTACTTTCTGTATTAACCAACTCGTTTGCCTTCAACTCTTTGTCTGATCTCTCTTGTTCAACTAAAATGATTTTTAAAAAAAAATTGGATTGAAAGTTGGTGCAAGCACATTTCTGTTGCATTAACCTTCTGCTATGGTGCCTGTTGAACAGCAGCTAAAAGTGAAATAAATATGGCTTTAAGTATACCTTGTGAAGCCAATGAAGGTTCGACTAATGAAAACAGTTTTTGTGAGACCGTGATACACGATTCTCTCCATTTCGGAATCAATACATCCATATCACCGGATTCTTTCTAAATTGTTTTACCACGCACAAAAAAAGTTTGATAAATATGCGTTTAGATTCAGTAGTAATAATAGTAAAAAAAAAATTATTTTATTATAAATGTTCTTGTTTTGAACATCTCGCTCTTATTGTTTACATCGGAATTCAGGTGAATGTGTGTTGCTTACCGCTTTAAACAAACTTGTTGCGGTTTTTAGTAGGCTATTTTTGTTCCTGATAGCATTTATTGAATTGATAATTTCTTTCTTTCTTTCAATTAATTTGCTCATTTCTGGCGAATTTGTGTTCTTGTGATTTAGGCCTGTAAATTTTGAATTTGGTGTCAAATGAGTCAAACTCAATCGCCTCGCAGAACCGTCTTTGCTGCAGACCGCTTTGGGCTTTTTGGTGAATTTCGATTCTTCATCGTTGATCAATCTCTTGGCAGTTGCATTGGTTGTAGTCGAGTTGTTCGTGGCAACTTTGAATTTTGGACTCTTCATTTTGTTCAAAGCATTATCGTGCAGCTTTAATATTCCATCAGAATCCTTTTGCTTTAAAGGCGATTTAAAAGGAGTGTTTATAAATCTGCTACTTTGCCTGTCCATTTTTACACCTTAGCCAGCATTAAATATCTATTTTAAAAAGAAAATACAAGGATGCCTACTATTTACTATTGAAATGGAGTTACTGTTATATTGGTCAAGAGCAGAGTTATTATTGTTTAAATAAAAAAAAGTGGCGATCGGCATAGTAAAATGAAATGTTTCGTTTTAGCTCGCTTTTTTATCACAATTTATGATTATTTTTTTCGCTCCTTTGCTATTCTCAACCAAAAATTTCCCAATCGTTCTGAATGTGAATCATAATTTTCCTTAAATTCTCGACTTTAACAGATTAGTATTGGTTAACCCTGCAACTTTAGTTATTTATTCGCAATGTTACGATCACCATTGGCTGTGCTAAACAATCCTATCAAATTACTTTATCTTATTGAATTTACACCACCAGTTTCAAAACTGTATTGACCACTAAACAGCTCACTTTTGCCTATTTAAACAAAGTTTTCGGGGTTTCATTTTTTATTATCATTATTAGTACTGAAAATTTTTATTGTTTAATATTGTTTTACTGTGTTAATTCTGTTTCCAATAAACCGCATAAATAAATTAATTGACTAATGAATAAATTAAAGGGTGAATGAATTAATAAATATACCTTTTTTTATTAGGGGCCATACTTTTTTTTGTTTAATTACTTTGATGAAATGATCTGGTGGGATACTTAACAAGAAATCGAAGATTGTTTTTATTGAAAATATCCATCAGCTAACTAAAAAGTAAGTTATAAAAGAATATCGAATGATGGTGATGGTGATGGTGATGGAAGTGTAAATAAGACACATTAGGATGCATCTAATAAGTAAACTCAATCTAGTTTAAAGTATTATCGTCGCTCAAATAACGAAAACCAAAGGTATTATTTGCAAAAGTTGGAATTTGCGTGTGTTAGATCAAGATTGCGAAATGGCGGCCTTTATGTATAAGTGAATTACACCTGAATTGTAATAAAACGCATTTTTCATCATATTTTTTTCATTTTAATTTTTGTTTTTGCAAGCGTTTTCCTTTGTTATTGGAAAAGTTGGGATGAGATAATAGTAGAAAAAGTGTGGTTAACAAAGCTGTGAAATAAGGAACGAGTGTGCAAAGTTGCAAGTAGATGTGAGTTCAATAAAAAAAAGGTAGTGCTTGTATCTATAAAGCTATAAAAAATCGGAAGAACAACAAAAATGAAAGGATAAATAATAAAAGGAATAAACAGAATGGGTGTGTTTATGTTATATGTAAATGTATAAAAATAAGAACAAAAAACAAAATTTTGATTCTAATAGTTTTGCAAAGAAAAATGTCTATTAATAATTGAGTATATCAGTCTAATAAATAAATCGGTTTATAATTTCTAGAGTTCAAGGGGAGTATTTTAAACTTTATAGTACAATGAATCTCACACCAAATGCAGCTTTTTTTTTTTGGTAACTCGAATGCATTACAGCAGAAAAAAAAGAATTATAAACAGGTACTTTGACGAGTGGGCAACTAACTATGAGCCGTGTTTAGAGGGTAGTTAGTTATAACACCGGATCCATTTCAGTCTTTATCTTTACCGCTCTCTCTTCTAACTGGTATCCTTATTCCTTGTTTTGAGAAACAGAGAGACAGAGGCGTCGTTTCTAGTTTGAATAAACACAATCACAGTGGTTAGAAGGATTGTCCTAAGTCGGAATTAAAATAACCATACTTGTTTATGTATGCTTGTAAAGTAAAATCATTTACCTATCATACCAGGAAAGCTCCTGGCTGTAAACACCGAGAATGGCTCAGAAAACACCTCTGCCTTAATGTCTGTATTTTCCGAGTTTATATGACCGTCCCTAAAATTGAAATCAAACAACTTTAAACATCTGTACGCATAAGGCTGTCAGAATTGGTGGGTGCTTGGTTGCTAAGTTTCTTGCTTACCTTCCTAGGTCAAAAAATATAAACTTTATTCTAAAAACGCCATCTTTCCGAACAGATAGGTCGTTGAAGATAAAATATATCCCAAGTTTTCCATCCAGATCGTATAGGTTTGACGATGTTGAGATTGTATTTCCGACTAGATTTTTAATCATTTCTTGTTTACGGTTATCTACGCTTTGCTGCCTTGTAAAGGAATCCTTCACTGATCCGAGATTTAAGTTGAAGTTGTACTTGTTTGTGTAGTTGACACTGTTTTGACTTTCTATATCTATTTTCATGAACAAATCCTCAGTCGAACTATCATTGGTTATTGAACGGTGTCTGACCAAATCTACTTCTGTGGACTTGTCTTCTGACCACAGCTGTGCCATCATAGCAAAAAACGTGGTGTTTATCTCTCTAAAAGTATAATTTGTTTAAGCAAAAGATTCGTTACTATGATTTTCGGTCAATCACAAGCAGTGATATGTAAAGTATGGTGAATGTATTACAGTGGGTCTATCTCGCGGTTATACTCGTCCAAAATTGTAAGTTTTATTATGGGTGTAGGGGTACATGGTCTTCTATCCTAAAAGTTCAATATTACATGTCGATTAGCTCTGAGTGCTCAAGTAATGTGTCTACACATAATGAAAATCGGGTTGTTGGCAAGTAAACCAATTAAGTCGTCGTTTAAATCAAGTAAAAAGCGTCTTACCTTGCTCCCAAACCCACACATCCTAGCCCGTATAGGCTGTTGTAAAACTTCAAGTTTATAGTACATGGCTACTGCTGAAGCTGCTTTTTAGGCGAAAATAATCCAGAATGCGATTTACGCAACTATTTCGTTTAGGTATAGGAGTAGCATCAAGGAGTTAGTAAAACCGGCTATATCTATTTAAAAGCTGTAGTATCTAGATATTTTAGTCTTGAGCTCGTAATTATGGTGTTTATTAGTTTTATTTACCCTTTTGTAGAACGGTTTATTAGAAGTTAGTTTATGGTTTAAAATTGTGTGGATATTGCTTTGGAATAGTGGTTGAAATGTTGTGCCTAATGCAAAAGTTGTAAAATAAAGGACTAATATAAGTTTTTTTTTTATTTCAAGCTTTTATTTTATTTTTCAAAATCTTGTTTTGAAAAAATAAGCGAATAATCAAGATTTTAAACTAATAAAGTTTATAAAAATATGCTTTAATCAAACGTTCTCGAATGTTGTTTAAATGCTTAGGGCTTGAGATTTTGGTTTGGTTTCCGTTTGGTTTGGCTAATCTCTAAATTTAAAAATTCTGATGTTTTGTGCACTTGTTTTGACTCGTACTTGCACAGCTATATTTATATACAATTAACTACTGAACAAAAACAATTGTGTATTTTTTTACGTTTCGTTAAAGTCAAAGTCGATGACTATAAAAAATCTAAACTGAGAAAACTGTATTAGCTGAAAAAGAAAACAAGAGGAAAGAAAAGAATAGAGGTATAAATGAATTTAGCGAACAATTACGTTTCAGTAAAAAATGGACTTGTGTAACAAAAATATAAACCTATAGACTATAACAACCACAAAATTATGTAAAAAATTCAGACAAATTTAAAGTGTCGCAAATTAGCTAACGGGCTGTTTTATGCTTTTGCAACAAACATCTAGTTAACATAGCAGATTGTGTAAAGCACAAATTGCAATAAAGATGAGTTTCTTTATAAAAGCCAGTCATGGAAAAACAAATCTGGATAAAAAAAACTGTACATTAAGAATAATTTTAGTTTATGTCAACTTTAGAGCCTTAGCTAAGCCTTTTCTGTTTGCACGATTATTTTTCCTTTTTCTTTTTATTAGCAATTATATAATTAAAACTATTTTTAAAGGTAATTTCAAATTCCATTTGAGCTTTTTAAGGTATTTTGTAAAGCTCCTAGTTGTCCGTTACAAACTCATTTGCTATGCTTGTTTCTCGACTTTTTATTGGACTCTCCCCCGGACTTTCTACCGGACTTTCTGACAATTTATGTGAAGGTTTTTGTGATGGCTTTTTATACTAGACTGTTTGAGTCTTCGTAGAAAAAGCAAGGTCAGCAAGGCCAGTAGCGTAATTAAATAGCTTGGATAGAGGGAGGATTTCATAGCTTTATTTTCAACTCAATTCTTTGAACAAAATATAGTGCGAATGGCGTCAACAAGCAGAGAAATAGCTAATATTTGTAAAATAGAACCCATCACGCCTACCTTTAATGTCCTTGACATGATTACTTTGATTTTCTTAGATAGTGATTAATATGTTGCCAGACTTAAACCCTTATGAATATTCATTTATTCCTAATATTGGTTTTATCAACCAATTTTTTATGCCTTAATAAGGAAAGTCGAATTAATAAATTCAAGTGATAAAGGCTTTGGTAGAAACGATGGCTAAACCCATTTTCCCATGTTTTAAGGCAGTGTCAGCGCGTATTATGATGGGATTAGTAAACAGAATATAGCAATTGAGTAGCCCATCCAATAAAGGTGCATATCAGTTTCGCCCCTAAATCAACAACTTTTTACTTTTATTGTAAGAAATGAACGGTTTTTTTATCCATTCAAAAGTCTTGCTCGTTCAACAAAACAGATATTTAAAAAAGCATTCCGTTCCATCTGCAACGCCTGCTAGTTTAACTCGGAATAAAAGCTTTACAAGTCTAATCAAATTAGTTAATTCGATATAATTTCATTTATCCTCTGTGCTTTGATTCCTTTGATTTCTTTGATTTCAACAATTCCTGCAACTTTAAAGCGATTTTTTTCATATTTCCTACAAATTGCATAGGTTTTTTAGTTTTTTGAGATTTGAATTTTGTCTTTTCTCAACTTTGACTGGTAAACCAGTTTTGCTATTTGACTATTTAAGGGAATAAATGTATACTAATATTGTTGTGCAAAGTATTGAGACTTTGCTAACCCTAACTCATTTATCCATTATTTTAGTACGATTTTTCTTAATGCAATGCATTACTCCAAACTTGAATACCATTAGCTAAATTTTTTTAATTTCCTTTTTTTTTTTTTTGAAAAAGTTGCCAGATTTCAATAATTTACCTAATACTTTGAGCTGATGTTACATTTTAAAAAATCGTGTTTCAGAAATACACATCATTAATCCTAAACGTGCACTTTTTTGACTTTTAGCTTCCTTTTAATTCAATACAAAGGTTTGTTAATTTCCGGCGAACAATACTATACAAAATCTAATTGTCAGGAATAAAAGTTGTGGGCTGAAGACTCTGAGCGAATTTGCTCGAATTAGACGCTGACTATCTACAAATCTATTTCGCTTTGTCATTATTTTTTTAACTACCTCTTACCACCCGCCTATTATTCGCCTTGCCCTAATAATTTCTCTTTTATTTTTTTCACATTTGTAATTTGTACATCTTCACGTTTTCCATCAGCAACATGTCAATTTAGATGTTAATTTGCCCAATTAAAAGCTATTCACATAACACATACTACAAGGACAGCTTTAGACAGCTCCACTTCAAATTGATATGGCTTGTTAACATTTATAAGGTAAACGCTAATGTATTATCTAAATTTAAGAGTACCATTATTTTAGCTAATAGAAAATCTTGCGATTAAAATCAATTGCCACTAAAACACATTACATCCAATCATACTGTGGTTTGACTTGTTAAGAGCGATACATTGAAGATGCTGACTACGTGTTAGTATTATAAAATGTAGATGTCATCTACTTGAGTCTTGGTAGTTTTACAAACCAACATTCTATGCTGTTTGAAATCTTTAAAAAAGGTGTTAGTGAGTGAATAACAAATTTGGTTCTCGATTTGTTTTAGCTGTAGCTGAAGAAAGGTAGAAAGTAAAAAACTTGACGAGTTTTCTATTTTAATTTAACAGCTCATTCGATGAACAAATATATTTTATAGTATTAGTTGATTTTAAGAAGACTAATTTTTGTTTAAAAATCCAAGCGGTTTTCTTTTTTCTTACTCTCTTGCCTTTTTATTATTACTTTTATTTCTTTATTACTTTTATTCCTTAATTACTTGTATTCCTTAATTACTTTTATTTCTTTATCATTTGATTATTATTACTTTAACATATTTCTTTATTATTACTTGACTTGTTTTCTTTTTGAAAAGTTGCTTTGCCTTCCAATTTGTTATTCTGAATTACGAGCTAAAGACCTTTTCACATGAATTTGTTTTAATTTATTTATTTTTTGTTGACAATATATGTTCATAACAAATAACATATTTGTGGGTAAACTCTGTTGAAGTTGGAAGCTCTCCTTTTCACTGCGCGAATTCTTGGAAACAAAATTGTTTTTTCAGCAAAGAAAATACAATATACTTTTTTAAAAAATGTCACTAGAAAAATTATAAAATAAATTACAAATTCAATAATTCAAGTTATAACGTTTGTATCAACTATGAGTCTTCAAAGAAATTGACTCATACCATTTACAGTCAATTTCCCCACAGCTCTTGAATATAGACGATTTTATGACATTAGTAAGCCTGAACTTTGACGACACATATTACCAGGATATAAATCTCAATAAAAATAAATAAATTATCAGGACATTCTGGTAAATACCTTGCTTTCTGATCAGTTGGCATTTGATAATTTACAAATCTGTTTTATAATAAGAAACAATAACACGATTTAAAAATGGTTTTATAGCGATTTAAATTTAGAAATCAATCAATTTGGCTAAATGATCGAAAATTAATGTAAAAATTTCAATAAAAAAAAAGGAAATTAATGTGAAAACAAATTCGATTGAACTTTGTTGATGTTTTATTTTTTTACTGGACACCAAAGCAAATAAACTGAGAAATAAAATATCCATCAATTAAACTTTATAACAAAAAAAATTTTAACAGTTATATTCAGCTATTTCCCTTTTTTTTACTGAATTTTATTAACATCTTTTATTTGTAAATGTTCTTTTACCAAGATATTATATATTAACTTTCACAACTTTTAAGCTAGCTATTTAAAAAAAATAGTCATTCACTTTAAACCCGACAACGCAAATATCTTTCAACTTGCTATAAAAATCCAACTTGTGCACTTATTGGCATCTTTGATTTAGCTTAAAGTGATACTAGACAAAGTTTAAATACAACAGTTGGATAAAAATAGTTACAAGCTAATAAACTAAGAGTGTAATGCTTTGTACATGAATTATATTTCCAAGTTTAAAGTTGGGCATTGAACGTTAATTTGTATTTGGCAATAGAGTTTAAAAATTAACCTACATTTAACAACCTCACAACATAAAAACAATCGCCAGCTTCATAAACTAAATGAGATGTGGCATTTGTAATGACCATGTCGCCAACTCTGTGATTACGTTAATTAATTACAAGTTAAATAGCAATTTAGGCTATTCTTTAGAATGTGTTTATTTATCAAAGTGCAATAAGGGTAGCATAAGCCACGGTTTAACTGAGTACAAGACAAATATACTGATGTGGTGTGATTTGCTATTTTACATAACAATACCGCTTTAGTTGGTGTGTAGCCATCAACATACTCTGGTGATGTTAGCCAACGTAGCTAACAACATAGTACTGATGCACGTGATTCTCATTTTTGTAGTATCATTGATATTTGCCTTATTTGTTTTCTAATAAGTTTAAAATAAACATATAGCAGCCAATCACTTTTTTGTAAATAAAGTTTACACATTTTTTGCTAACTCGACATGAAAGCGCAAATTGTTTTGGTATTTAAATTGATGATAATAGATCATGCCTTTTCGTGCAGTTGCTTTTTTAATGTGTGGTATTTTTGTTTTGTTTATACTTTACACAGGTTTGACTATGGTGAAAACAAACTTTCTAGCATTTGATTCAACTTATTTCCAGACGAATAGTTGAGCGGTCTATATATATATATTTAAAAATCCGAAGTGTGTTGTTACACTGCGCTAAATTTATTTGAATTATTTGACGTAGATTTACCAAGATGAAAAAAATAATAATACAAATCGAATTATTTATAATGAAGCTGATCTCAACGTTTCTTTCTGTATATTTATGGGAATAAGGTTATCTTTTTAGGAAGGTGCTTTTCTATTCTTAATAAATTGCTACTGGATAGTTGCGTCGTTAGTTACAAAACAAACATATCAAGCTAAAACACATATTTTCAGCTCTTGACCTTTTTAATGAACTCAGCTTAAACTTGTTTATTAGCTAATATACCTAGCTCGTAGGTAAAAAATGGCCAAGCAGATTTCCCAACTATATACTTCGTCATTATTCGGGATGAAGCTGGTGGGTCGAAACTAGACAATTGAAACAGCCAAGTCTTCAGCACTTTTGCCATTTATTTTTAACGCCAGAAACAAATAGCATACTAGTAGAGTTATTGTCATTTTTGAGAACCATTACCTACGATGGTTTTTACAAAACCCAAAACTTGCTTTTAACCAACCTATTTCGAATAAAAGACTACAATTTTTAGTTGTTTATAAGAGGTATTGGGTAAACAAATAAAAAGTCGGACATTATTAATCAATTGTCAATTCGTTTTCCTTTTAATGCCGAAAATAACCTTTAGGAACAACAAATATATTGTAAAAAATATCATATCAAGTACAAGTAGCTTATCCAAGAAAAAAGTGCAACAACAACCCCTTCTCTTCTGCTTCAAAAATTGCTAGATACATGGTCAATTCCTAGCTCAAAAACACTAGAGCTGCCTGTATTTCTGAATTAGCATCAGCTATTGTATCTTCTTTTGACAGAAGTGGGGGGTTAATTGGCGATAATTATTCCATCAAATATATTCGTTCATCTACCCTGAATGCTTGGTGCTTGGTGCTTGGTGTAACTTGAGTATCGGCCAAGACCAGCCGTTAGATTTCTACTTTTTATTTAAAGAATATTCATTCTGTAAATCAGAAAGAAAAAAAATAGGTTTCTCGAGCTGTAATAGTCAAATTAAAAAGTCAGATTTTATCTTTTATGATTTAGTACAATAAGCTAAAATTATTCAGATAATAGAAAAGTAGTTGATGGGCAATTTAATGGGTAATTTGGTCATCAGTACATTACTTAATCTTCGAGTAGAAAGTAAAAGCGTACCAGTGCTAAAAGACCGTAATTTCTTAGCCAAACTTTTAAAGTATTCATATAGAATAAATCAAGTCGTTTACATAATTAAACAATTGAAGATCTTGTAAGGATGATGCAAGCGAGCTTTTAGTTTGCAAATTTAAAGAGAATACGAAACTGACGTAAATGCCCTTTGCAAAACATACCCTTCAGGTTTTGCAATTTATGATGACCAATTTTGAGTAGTTCAAACTGGAATTAGAGGAGCGTAAATTTAAAGAAGTGATTTGATTTGGCTAAAAAGCTTTGCATTCAGTCACCTAATAGTTCTTGATGGCCTAACTTGAAACACGTAACATAAATACACTGTAACACGAAATGTAATAAGTGATATTAAACCAGTTTGAGGTGATGATTACCAATTTATATTGTCCCTTTTAGCAAACCAATACTAATGCGTTGCTTATAGTCTATGTACTGAATTTTTCAATTAGATAGGTTCTAAAATGAACAAGAAAACAGCTTGGTTGATATTTTAGAATAAAAGACTGGAGCATGATGCTTATGAACATAGCCACTATCTTGAGTTTTACTTTTACGAATATGTTTCTACTCCTATATTACTAACAAGACGAGCTTATAATAAAGAAGTAGTTGCTGAAGACTGACATGCAGTAACGGCATTGTATCCGTGAATGGTAGCTGCAACTAGTATTTGAGAATACATAGACTCATCTCGAAAAATATTGAAGAGCGATAAAAGTAAACCCCCCCCTTTTTTTTTTGTTTACTAGAGGCATATGTTGTTTTTTGGAGGTATCTTTTTATAAAGCCATGAATTTCTACTTATCATTTTGGATGCTGTGGATCGCAGCTTTTAATTTTCCTTTTACACGAGAACAGCCATCGAGCACATCATTGGCCCACTTCCATTTCCTGTGAGACTCTTTAAAATTTTCAATCGACTGATTGTTGAATAATCGAGAGTGACCATTACAATAAAAAAATCAGCACTGTACTTTTGAATTCTATGGTATATGGACCAAGAACAGTCAAACCGAGTCCAGTATGTATTTCGTTTTTTCAATTTAAGCATGGCAAGGAAACCCCGAAGAAATCAGGGTTTAAAAAAAAACTGAAAATCCATTAATGTTAAAAAAGGGGTTTATTACTTTTTTTTATTTTCACAATTAGTTGACTTTTTGTTTATCGAGTTTTTTTTTCAAGATTGCTAGGTTCGGAATTTTCCAAATAGTTGAATTAGAAAAGTGTAAAGATACAAATTAATATTGATAATACTAATTGTTGCAGTAATATTGATAATATTGATAATAATACTAGTAATAGCAAAGATAGTAAATTAGTCTATTGGTCAAAGCTTTATATTTACTAAATAGATCACATAGATTCTAGTATTTTGACCATTCACCATCCATGTGCGTTGTATATTTTTTGCTACTATGGTGTGGGATAAAATCAATAAACTGAGTAGATATTTTGTAAAAACAGAGGAGACCCCGATTTAGAGTGCTTTGAAAGTTTGTAAATCAAAAAGGAACACAGAACAAATAGGTATATACAATTGTCACAAGTTGAAGCAAAAAAAAAAGAAAACAAAAAGGAAAAAAAAAAAGTATCTAAAAAAATGCCATTTAGGTTAAATTAAAGGGTAAAATGGCAGAGAATTTAGCAAAAAACAAAAGGATGAAAAGGCCGGTATTTTACACTTCTTGTTTGGTCAAAATAGTAAAACAATATAGAGTGCAATTAGGTTTATGGTTGGTTTGACCAAAATTGAAAAAGTAAACATTGCAATGATGAAGTTAACTAAAAGTTGCATTAATTTAAACAACCAAAATGGCCTTTATTAGAATTAATTGCAATTTAGATTTACGTAAATTGGTTTGAAGTGCAAAAAAACGAAGCTTATAAAGGCCACTGAATGCAAAATTGAAATAGCTTGATGATAAAACTACTTTTTACTGAAATACGTAACACCAAGGTCACCAAAGTAGTAAAATGGGGATTTTAAGATTATTTCTTTTACTAATCTAAATCTGTGAGTAAATTCAGAAAAGAACTATTCTAGTGATAAACGCGTCGTAATAATAGCTTATAATTGATGTGTGAGTATAAACTTGTCAAAATGTGTTGATTCCAACGAAGCTGACGCTCTTATTTCACTGCGTGAATACCTGAAGGCAAAAGCTGTTTATTCAAAAAAGGAGATCCTTCCCCACTCGATGTTAAAAAATGATACTGGTGAATTACAAACTCAACAATTCAAGTTAAAACAGGATGTACGAACTATGAATTTTTACAATTTTCTTTTGTAATACCTTGCACCGCTGACTAGTAAGAGTTGTCACTTTTTTATTGTACAAGTAATACCTTGTAACCATAGGTGGTGAGTTGGTAAAGAGATGAAATGTTTTCCTGATTTTGCATCAAATATCATATTTAACTACAAAAATTAATAGCGCTGAGATAATGCTAATATTGCCAAGGCAAGGTTAATGATGAATTGGCGTTAATGTTAATGATTAGAAAAATAAAAGATGACCAAAAGAGGTACAACAAAAATTTCAATAAAAAAAAACAAAATAGGTACAAGCAGAGTGATAAAGGCGATTTGATCGATAAGGCGCAAGTGATAGTCTCGTTTTATTTATTTTTACTATTATTTTTACTACTATTCTTATTCCTGTAGTTTTGAATTTTTATTTGAATTTAAATTTGTTGAGTCATTAAACGAAGCTTTTTTTAGCCTATTACGTTAAGCAACTCGACAAAACTTTTTTAACTTGATCATCAATAATAGTATCAAGTCAGAATAGAACTTTTTAAAGCAAGTGAATGTTATAAAGCTATTCACCGTTTATTCGGAAAGTAATAATTAAAGCAAAGTCGGTAATATAATGATAAATATGGCGAAGCAGTTGGTTTTTTTAAAAATAAAGTCAATGTGTACCAGGGTAAGCACAAGCTAAGGCATGATAAACCCGTTCTAAATCAATGTGCTTAGACTTTTGTTGCAGATATATAAATTAAAAGAGGTTAACCAAGACTTTGTACAATCTATATTATAAGATATGGGATAATTTATTATACAAGTTACTTTTACTAAAATAAACAGTTTCCCAAACTGTTTTTTCGAAGTTGCTGATTATTAGTCCAATGACTCTTGGTTTTTTAGAATCGTGAACAAGCTTTTTTGCACTAGAAGGCTACCCAATACCCGCTTGATAGTTGTACATATTTAGCGCTTTGCTACTTTATCGAATTCACAAAAAAAAATCGATTTTAAGCTTTTCAAATCAGAACGCAGCTTCATTATTAAAAAATAAACTAGCAGCGCAACTAGTTACATTTTTTAAAGAGGTCTTTGTAATCAAGAGCTCGAGAACGAAATGAAATGTAAAAATGCCGGTTTTAAGCTTGAGGTTTGTCAAAAATATAAATTCATCGGGACTGAAAATGGAAAAACAAATATTGTTTTGATTGAAGTAAACTCTTTGCCAAATCAAGCTCCAAGAAAGCCTAAAGCAGCAAAAAACATCAATTATCGATCTAAAAAGGATTAGTCAAAAAAAAAAACGCACAGTTATGGTGACCAAGAACTATTCTTGTGTTAAATACAGAACGTATAGCTAAAAGTTAGAGGCTAGAGCATTTTGTTTAAACATTTTGTATACCCGAATGGATGACTTGAATATTTTGATGATAAGCCTAATAAAGGTTTAAAAGAGAAAAACAATAAAACAGACTTGGATTTGAAATGAAAACCAAGTTTAACAAGAACTATTGTGTATCACTGAAGAGTGATTAGATGATGGATTATTTTTTTATTTGAACTGGAATTTAAAGCCAAATCTGAACAAGAATTAAAGAAAAAAAATGTTGTCAAGAAATTATAAAGTTAAGGAGAAAAATAAAAGTAGTAGCAAAGAGTGAAAAATTAGAGATAAAAAACAAAGTCGAAATCAATGGGAAAGAGAAAGAGAAAAATAAAAAATAAAAAGAGGATTATTGTGCAACAGCCACGGCACCAGCGTAGGCGCCAGAGTGACTGATTGAGACCTTGACATTGGCAACACCAGCCTTTTCAGCAGCGGACTTGGCATCACCATGGAAGGTGACAGCAGGGGCACCGCTTTCGGCGATGGTGATTTCAATATCGATTAGGGGAGCAGCGCTGCCCATGGTCCAGACCTTGGGGGAGTTGGTGTTGAAGGAGGAGACGGCTTTGATGACGGCTTCCTTGGCGCACCATTTCCCAGTGAAGCTGGCCTGAGGATCTGGTTTGGAGTTGCAGTAGGCGATTTCGGCGGGGGTGAAATTTCTTTGGATAAAGGTGTTATTTTTGGAGTTGAACTCGGAAACAAGTTCAAAGTCAATACCAACGCCTTTTGGGGTATCGGAAGTTTGGGAAGTTTGGGAGTTGTTTGAGATTGCGTTAAGTAGGGTGTTGGTGGCTTGGGAGTCCATTGGGGGGAAGTTGACTTCAGCAGCGCTGTTGGCGGATTTGAAGGTGTAGATGTTGTTGATTGGATCGAATTGAGCGCGGGCTAGCGGGTTGAGGTAGACGCTGGTTTCAAGCTGTTCAGAGTAAGGGGCGGCAGACTTGATCTTGACGTATGGGTGGGTACCAGTAAGGGAGTCGTGGTAGTCTCTAAATGCCTTAAGCTGGCGTTTGTTGACTTTTTCAACGTAGCAGTCGTAGTCGTGTTCAGACATTGAGGCAAACAGGTAGTCAGGGTGGATAACAAGGACTTCACCGCCAACTTGGCCAAAGCCAAACGACTTGAGCAAACCGGCTTTGAGGCCAGCGGTTTGGATTGATGTTGATGGGTACATGATGTGGGTGAATTTCTCCATAACCTCATCGATGTTGTCAGCGTTACGGTTTCCAGGAATAAGACCGGTCAAAAGAGACTGAGTGACGCCATTGAGCATCCAGGATGCGGCAGCACCCTTGGGGTGACCAGTGAGGTACTTTTGGAAAATAGCAGGACAAGCGTTTCCGTTAGTTCTTCCGAGGTGGATAAACTGTCTGTTGACAATATCGGACTCGTTCTTGTCATTGGCCTTGGTGCTTGTTCCGTGGAAACTGGCAACACCAATGTCATCAACAGTCAGGTTGTAAACAGCAAGCGCACCGCGGAGTGGAGCAATTCTAGGGTCGTTCTTCCAGAAGTCCGAGCCCCACAGGTCCTGAGCCTCGCGTTCCTGTCGCATAGCTTCTCTTTGGATGAACTCGGTTCGTTCAACAACAAAGTCAGACTCGGAAACAGGTAGTGAGTTGGTGGCCTTGAGGTACTCAACCTCGCTCTTCAAGTGGGAGTGTTCGCTTTCGACCCAATTTCTGATGTTTGATCTGGAGTGGTCAAGCTGTCTGCGGCGGTACTCGATGTCCAAAAGTGGCGAGCGTACAGCAGAAGGAGCTTCTCTGGCAGTAGTGAGCACACCCTTTCCTGGAGCGGGGACGCTTCTGCCTTCCTTATCGGTGGCGGTGTTGGTTAGAGCAATGATTCCGTAGACTGGAACACCCATTTCTATTGCTGTTGATGCAGACATCAGAACAGCGATTCCTGAACCCTGGGACTCCATGAATCCTGAGCGGGTGGTGGTTGATGGACGTGACATCTCGGCTGGAGATCTGCCTCTTGCAAGTTCCTCAACAGCATTGCTGGTTGCGTTCATGTTTGCAAATTCGTTTGAGCCTTCCTCCTGGAAGTCATCAAAGCCACCAGCAAAGATGATCTTGGCCTTGCCGCTTTGGATAGTGTCAACACCAATTTCCACAGATACAACAGCGGTGGCACAGGCACCAACAGGGATCTTGATAGGACCGCTGCTGCTGATCATCAACATGTTGACCCATGCAGCCATAGTGTTGATGAAAGTTTCTTGGAGAACGTCCTTTTGAACGTCAATGTCAAGGAACCGGTCCTTGTACATCTTCTTGTTGCTGCTCATTCCTCCCACGCCTGAACCAGTGGTGTTTCCAACTTGCGAAACATGGACGTATTTGTACATCTCGTAAGGATCAGTGATACCAGCTCTCAACAGAGCTTCAGCTGTCGCAACAAGAACAAACAGAGTGACGCGATCGACCTGATCAACAATCTCCTTGGGGATTCCGTAGCGCTCGGCACTCCACCCAGTAGGGATCTGGCCTGCGACAAGACGGTCGTGGCGGAGAGCCTTTGGAACAAGCAGAGTGGCGCCCTTGAGGAAGTGTACAGACCAGGATTCGTCAGAGTCGGCGTTTTTCCAGACGTCAACAAAGTCGCCGTTCTTGAGCTTGAAGTGGGCTGCTTCTTCGGCGGTGGTGACAAATGGCTTCATGTCGGACTCCAGCACAACTTCGCGCATAAGCGACTTCTTTTCAGGGTTGTAACCGTCGACTAGTTCAGGCTCGATGAACCGGATTCCAGTATGTTCAAGAATCTGTTTTTCAAACTTGGCCTTCACGTCACGGTCGTCAATTGGCTCGCCTGTGGCGGTGATAATCCAGCCAGTGTAGTTGGCACCGGACTTGAGTCTTCCTGAAAAGTGCTTGATGAAGCCCATGATCCAGGCCAGCTCAATGCAGCCCTCAAGAGAGAACTCACCAAATGATTCCATTTCCCATCGAGTCTGCGAGTTTCCGTAAGGACCAACCTCACCAAATCCAGTGACGACAACAACCTTATCGAGGTTGAGCATGCCGCGGAGGCTTTTGAGCTTCTCGAGGTTGTTGTAAGACTTGAGTTTAGGGAACTCAATCTTCATGTTGGCTCTGGGCTGTACCTTGGCGGACTTGTAAAGCGACTCTGCGTGTTTACCCTCAACAGTAAGGTGGTCAAGGGAAGTATCGGTGACAACGGCGCGTTGGATTTCACTGGTGACCCTGACTTGCTCACGCAACTTTGTGGTAAACAGCTTCAAATCCTTGATGTGCTGCAAACCACCGTTGAAATCGGCCCAAAGCGGAGAGTGTTGGGCCATTTTGGCGATTGCTGGGTGGAGGAGACCAAGAATGTTGAAGGCCATTTCCGTTGAGCTGAATGTTCGTGCCTCAAGCTTTTCAATTCCCTCTGCAACAATGCTGTTGGCCTCCATAAGTCCAGTTCCTCTGGTCCATCCGATAATAGCTCCAGTGATTGTGAGGTATGCGCCCCACGATTCCGAGTGCCACCTGTTGAACAGAGCTTCTAGAGAAATCTTGCTCTCTCCGTACAGTCCATCGCCACCAAAGGTTCCGTGGTTGGATGAAAGCGGCAGAATAACCTGTGCTGGTCTAGTGTCAAATCCACGCATCATCTTTTGGTTCTTCACCTCACCCATTATTCTAAGCACGTTGGTAAGCATGATTCTGTGGGCAAGCTCGGACTTGGATCCGATTTCTGAAATCTCAATTCCTTGCTCAGGAATCGCTGCAAACGGAATGATAGCGTCAAGGTCCATACCAAGTCCGGTCTTTGGATCGGTGTCGTAGATGTAGTTGATCAGACCCTTGACGTCCTTTTGTGAACCTTGGTTGAATGGAACCACGTATAGCGATGAGCCCTTTGATCCAAATCTGTGGTACATGCGCTGGTAATATTCCATAACGCTGCGTGAGTATCTGGAAGTGGTAATAACAACCTGAGCACCACCCGAAAGCAGACCCTTCACCATACTAGCACCAATAGAGCCCTTTCCGCAACCAGTAACCAGCACGCAAAGGCTGTTGAATGTGATTCCGTTTGACGCAGCGTCGGTAAGAACGTTGAGGTACTTTTTGGACAGCTTTGGACTGTACTCCCAATCTCCGTTTTCATTGCGTTTTTGGAGGAACAGGAACGGAGTTTGTTCGGTCTTTTTGGCTGGTGCAATGTTTCTGGATGTGTTTGATTGCGAGTCTGGCAACGAGCCAAACGATCTTCTTCGGCTAAGCTTTGAACCGAAATCGCTTGTAAAGTTGGTCAGCGATCGGCTGGACATGGCCATTGACATGAGGATCTCGTTGTACATGTCATGGATTGCGCTCTTGGAAGACTTCTTGACCTTGACCTGGCTGTTGATGAGTCTGTACATTCTAGCCAAATTGTGTTCAATGGTTTGGCGTGTTGAAAAGGCTGTGATTTCGCTTCCCGCAACCATTGCCCGGACGTAGTCCTGCAGCTTGCGCTCGTTTTGTCGGATGACTTCCGAGTACTTGACTTCACCGGATTTAGTGACTATTGTTTGTGGACCGGTTGGGTAGTTGACGTCTTTGTAGACTGGGTCGTAGCCCATTGCATCTGAACAGTTCTGGATCAGCATCTCACCAAACTCCTTCGCCAACTTGTAGTTCTCACCAAGTGACTCGTCAAGCGTTCCGATGTAGTACTTCATGTACTCGACCAGCTCGGGACTTGATCTGTTCATCAAGTGGATGCATCTTGCAGTAACCTCACGATCAACTTCCTTCAATCTTCCAAACAAAATCTCATAGTACAGGATCATTGCGTCCTGGCGCGCCCAGTTCCAATAAGAGTCAAACTTACGGGCTTTGAGGATATCAAACTGTGGTCTAATTCCCTCAGCATAAGCTTCACCGTGCTCCTCAATCCAAAAGTCATGTTCCTTTTGCAGCTCGGAAACCTGCATTTGTGACGCCTCGTTAGCACGTTCACCCTTGCGCATATCAACGCCGAGGTAGTTGGCCAGCACCTTCAAGTGTGCATATACCATCTTGCGCTGGCTCTCCTTCTCTAGCTCAAACTCCTTGCTGTTAATTGTTACTCCTGATGAGGCTGAACCGCCTGATCCAGACCCGCTTGCTGCCTTGGAGTATGTGATTCCGCTGCGGCGAGCATATGTGCCAGAAACGCTTGACAACCATGCCAAGGCATCTGCTTCACTGCCCAATCTCGACTCTGGCTCCATTGTCATCGCAACAAGCAGGAACCCATCGGTTCTTTGTGGTCCCAGACCGTAGTTGCTCTGGATTGCGGCCTTGATAGACGACAGCGCAAATCCTCCAGGCATCTTGCTGCTAGCCAGTTTGGCAATGTGTGCTGATGTGAACTTGCCCAACCCACTGCTGTTTAGAGACTGTGCCAGTTCGTCAAGCGCCTGTTCTTCTGCCTTTTCAGGAACCTGGCCTGGGAACTCTTTCTGTAAGTCACCAAGAATCTCGTTTTGCAATGTTGATTTTCCTCCAACCAGGTCTTTGATTGACTTTAAGGCTGGAATTTCTTCAGCAGACTTTTTGAGTTTTTGTGCAACAATAGCAACTAAAACCTCAAGCGATGAAACTGGAACTTCGGAAATTCCTACAGCTACTCCACCTGAACTTTGTGCAACTGGAGCTGGTGCTGCGGCTGCGGCAGGTGCAGAAGCGGCGGCTGGAGCAGAAGATGCTACTGGTTCCGGGGTAGAAGTAGTGGCTACGACCTCTGGCTCTGGATCGTATGCATAATAAAGCTCCTTTTGATTTTTGGTGTAGCAAAGACTTGAACGGCGATGAGTCATGGCATCGTCATAGGCCTCGTACTTGAACTTGA
This sequence comes from Capniomyces stellatus, assembly GCA_001661515.1. Lineage (NCBI taxonomy): Eukaryota > Fungi > Kickxellomycota > Harpellomycetes > Harpellales > Legeriomycetaceae > Capniomyces > Capniomyces stellatus. The sequence continues at coordinate 359,734 of LUVW01000015.1, read as the reverse complement.
GTGTTCTTTGGGCCATTCCAATAAGAGTAGGGCTTGGACCAATTTCAATAAACCTTTCAATGGCATACTTTCTAAACAGCAAGTCCTGAGTTTCAATCCATCTTACAGGACTGGCAAACTGGTAGGACAGAAGCTCGATAAGAAGGACGTATCCGAGACGCTGTTGTTCCGATGGGAGTTGACAGGTTTGGTCGTTCCATTCACGAAGGGCCTTGGCGATTCTTTGCGAGCTGGTGGCGGTGAGCATGGTTTCAAAGTACTCTTTAGACACTTCAAATGGCTTTGCAGTAACGTTAGGAATGTACTGGTGACGAAGTCTGTTGACATCAACATCAGACACACGCAACTTGCGCAGCAAAAAGCTTCTGAACGGACCAACACCCGGCAGCAGGAACGATGAATGGAAAGGAACATCGATTCCTTGCAGCGGAATAGTTGCGTTTGTACGCTCAATGATGCAGCGGCCATCGCGGATAACTTTGGCCTTGGTGTTTTCAAGAGCAACGTCGATCATTTGGGTGAGCTGTTCAAGCACTTGTTCCATTGGAACAGTCTTCATCATTGATGGTAAATCGAGTTTTTTGGAGTACAAGTACTGGGTCACCTGACCAAGCACGTCAAGAAGTCTGAGTTCACCAGCAACGACATATTGCCAGTTCTCAACGTTATAGTTGACGATTTCAATCAGTCCCTTGGTGTAGTGGCGAATTGAATCAACAACATACGACAAAGCAAGCTCAGTGAACCCTCTGCCAACACGCAATGGGTTGACTGCAACCATTCCGTAGTCACTGTTACCTGAACTATCGCGCTTCACTGCCACCTGCATAGTCATTCCACGGTAAAATCCAATTTCAACAACCGATTCAACACTAACAACCTTACCAAACGCACTCAAAGCTCCATACTCTCCCAACGAATGTCCAGCAAATGGCGAGTCATCTCGGATCAGCTTGTTTGAGTTCATGTCCTCGTACGCTGCCAATTCAAACAGCAGCAATGAGGGCTGTGTAAACTGTGTTGAAGAAAGCAGACCGTTTGGCGATTTAAACGTGTAAAACGCAGAGTCCTCGTTGATCTCTGGGAACAACGGAACCGACAATGTAATTCCATTTGAATCAATGGTCTCATACGTCATTGACATGTAGTTTTGACGAATCTTCTCACCCTTTGGCCCTCCAAAGTATATAGTCTTGGTCAGCGGATTAGTCTTGACAATGTCCAGAATACTGAATCCATAGTACTGCAGCATGTGTGCATCAGCTGTGTCCCACACCCTCTTTGCAACCTCTGACCGCTTGTACAGGTCCATTCCCATTCCTGTTTCTTGCGACCCTTGCCCCGTAAACGCATATGCTGTGATTGGCTGGTCAACCTCTGCTGTTCCCTCCAACACCTTTGCGCCTGTCTGGTTAAAGGTCTCCACCTTGATCAACTTGCGTCCATCTTTCATTCCCACGTGTTTCAGCTTGGTTTCCAGCTGATCGTTTGGCAGCACCATTCCCAGGAACTGCACGTTGTACGCTGCTACGCGTTCAGGCTGGTTGTCTGCTGCAAACACCTCAACAAACTTCCTTGTTGATGCCGATGTCCACATTCCATGTGTAATTGTTCCTGGAAGCCCGCTATAGTCGGCAAAGTACGGGTTTGTGTGGATTGGATTCAAGTCGCCGGATATCAGCGAGTATGGCCTGTTTGAGTTTGGCGCATGTACTGTTGAACTGAACAAATCTCCTCTTGGCATCACCGAGTACCCACCGTTCTCAAAGTAAATCGTCTCCTCAATTGTCTTTCCTGACCTCTTCAAGTACTCAACCACTGGGTTTCCAAATGATGGTCCACTCTCATAATCAACTGTTGCAATCTCCACAAACTCCTTTGTTGACACCTGCATCTCAACCTTGCCGCTGGTCTTTACATACGAGAACTTGTTTGTTGACAAGTACCCGACCTCCGACTCAAGCCTGAACACCAGAACCGATCCGTTCTCAATCTCGTGGTTGACGTCCTCCTTCTGGATAAACCACTCCTTGCTACGTAGCACAGCAATGTCCTTTGCAGACGACAGCTTCAGCTCTACTGGTGTCTCCTTGATCTTCTGATGTGTGTTTTCAAAGTCCGAAAACACTCCTCTGTACAAAAACGACGACCGCACCTTCATCACCGTTGCTCCATCTCTCAGCAGCTTTCCTACAACCGACAGCTGCTTACCCGAGCTTGTGTTGACCACCGTTTCGATTCTTACTTGGGTGTCAATCACGTCTCCTGACTTGAGCGGTTCGGCTCCATCAGTGATCTGGAACCCGTTGGTCAAATGCACCAAATCTAGCAGGTTTCCGTCAATAAACATTGGGAACATTGCCCGGCAAATCGACTCCCATCCCAGCTTGATTGCAAAGTCCATTGGTGCATACACGTGCGCCTGACCTCTATCAACGTATCTTTCAGAGTGGTTTCCAACAGTGTTGCAGAAATCAACAATGTCCTTGCGGCTCACTACAACTCCCTTGGTCTCAAACATGTGGTTTTTGTCGCTAACGTTGATAGCGTCTTTTGGCGCATCCAGCCCAAACCATACCTGGTTGTAGAACTCCTTGATCTTTCTGTTCTTTGTCTCCATCTCCTCGTGAATCAGTGCGTACGGCTGGTCAGGTGCATACCTGAAAAACAGCTCCAAACTGCACGTTTCCCCGCGGATCTTGTTGTTCATTTTGAAACTGATTCGGTTGTTGTTGTCAACGCTCACCTCAACAGCAACAAACCCATTGCTCTCCTCAACCACCAAACTTGTTGGGAGCCCCGAGTGGTTTTGCGTAACCACCACCCGCTGCCCAACTCTTGGTCTCAGCACCCTTCTCGCCACGTTGTTTGAAAACATCTTGTCCTGAATCACTACATCTGTCATTATAAACGCTCGCAGCCATGTTGCTCTTACCCCCGCCAAAGTCTCAAACCACGACTCCTCATCTGGCAGCTCCTTGGTTCTATTTGGCAAGTTGTACACTCTCGAGTCCGAAAACAATCTAACGTCAACCGCTGACCCTCTGCGCAATGTTGTTGGTCTTGGTTGCGCTCCAAGGTACTCGGCTACTGGAATCATGTGCTCATCTCCTTCATAGTATCTGTTAACCAGTGCCTGGATTTGTCCATTGTAGATCCCCCCAAGAATATCTGCCACCGGCTCATTAGCCTTTGTAGAGTACTTGACTGCTACTGGTCCTTGCAAAATACACACTCGGTCTACATCTGCATCCACTACTGCCTGCAGGTCCTCCGACTGCCACAAACTGTCCTTCTTGAACCAGATATCAAACATCTTGTCCAGAATCGGAATAAATGGCACTGGCTTACGAGTAACTATCATGCACAAACTGATAAAGTACTGCACATCCTCTGTTGTCAGCAGCTGTTCCCGCGACTCTGGGTACGTGTTAAGCACGCTCTCCACAGTTTCAAATGGAACCGCAAGCTGGCTGTTTGACTGCAGCAACGATTCGTGCTCAGTTGTGCTGAATCGCTCCTCAATACGCCTCAAAAAGTCTGCTGTAGTGTCTCTCAGCGTCACGTCAACCCATCTGTTCTGCTTCTTGACAAACAACAGCTCAACTAGACGGTATGCCACCTCAGCATATGTCATCTCCTCCAAGTCCGCTGTGCTTCCGTCCTTCTTCTTTCCAAACCACGGCTTCTGATAATCTGCATTCAGTCTCCTGATAATGTACTGCTTCTTCTCTGTGATTATTGGCATACGCTTCTCACGCGGAATCTTGAATATCGTCTCATCAAACTCCTTCCACAACATCACTCCTCTTGTCGCAATCTTATGAATTGGCTCTCCCAACTCTGACAATACAGTTGTGATTCCTCCTGCCACCCCCTTGTACGTCTTCTCCCACTCATCATTGTTTATGCCTGTTGCCTCCACTATCCTGGCCTTCACTGCATCATCTGCCTGCCCCTCCTTTGCCACCATCACTCTTGATCCAAACAGCAGACCGTCAAACGGCATCTTGGCACAGTCGTACACATCACTCCAGTCTCCTGTCAAGTATGGAAGTGTGTCCTCCACGCCTCCAAATCCACTGCCTGCCACCAAAATAATGTTCTTTTGGTTTCTAATTGCCGAGTACGTCTCCAGAATTGGCTGATGCATATCCTCAAAACTGTGATGTCCTCCCGCTCTTCCTCCTGTCCACTGCAGCATAATCGACATCTCTGGGTTTCTCTTTGCTATGTTCACAACCTGTCTTACTGCCGCTGCTGATCCTGGCTTAAACGACACGTGTCTGAGCCCCGCTGACTTCAACGACCTCACCACATCATCTGCCACATCCACCGATGGAACTCCTGCTGCAATACACAATCCTTCCATTGGAATTCCCTCCCTCCTCATCACTTGGATCAGCGGGAACTGGAATCCCCATTGGAACACATTCAGGAAAATAATATTCAGTGTCACTCCCAATCCTGGCTTAATCAACCCCATGATCTTGTCTACCTTGCTCCTCAGCACTGCCTCATTGAAATGCCCTCCTCCTGAAAGCTCAATGTGGTACCCAGCATTGATAACAGCCGATACAAACTTCTCACTCACTGTTGATGGCGTCATTCCTGCTACCATAAGTGGAGGCTTTCCCAGCAACCTACTCATTGGCGTATCAATGTGGATCTTGTTGTCGCATGCTGTGCGCACAAGCTTTGGCGCAAAGTCTCTTGCCCAGTCCTGCGAGAATCTGACTGCTGACGCATTGCTGTCAAAAATGTCTGTCTTCAATGAAACCTCACTATCGTTTCCCTCCAACACTCCCGCCAAAATAACCCTGACTCCTGTACCCTCCTTGTTACGGTGTGTCAAGTACCCTACCCCTGAGAATCCTCCTGGACCAAACTCAATTATGTGTGTCACCCCCTCGTATTTTGTTGCTGCTGGCCAGTCAACTGGTCGCAAGCACACCAACTCGGTCAACTCCCTAACCAAATCCACACTGTTTCTCAGGTCATGGCCATCATCTGTTGAGTGCACTGGAATTCGCATCTCTTCTGCGCCCAGCTTATATCCCAAGCTCTCAAAGTCCTCTACCACCAAACTTGGCACTGTCTTCAAGTACTTGCTGTGGAATGGCAGCGTTGTTGGAAGGAATCTTGTTGAAAACTTTAGCTTCCTCTCAGAGTGTGGCACTCTGTTCTGGTCAAGACCCTCTGGCTCCTTAATCTTTCTCAGCATCAAGTTCATTCCATACAGCGACTGTGGTGGTCCTGAGCACACAAACGCTCTTGGCCCATTAATCAAACTCAAACTGATTTTGCGGTCCTCTGGAAGATGCTTGTTTGTTGCCTGGATATGGTTCTCAACCTCTTTGCGGTTCAGGTTTGATATCAAAACCATTGGTCCTGGATTCCCCTCATTGTTCTCCAACGAATCCTCGTAAATTGCTGGGTTAAGCGTTGTTTGTGGGAACGAAAGCTGCCCACGAACTCCAATCGACAAAAGCATCGCCAGTGTCTTTTCTGAACTCTTCCAGAATGACTCCTCTGATGTTGATGACGCAACTGCCACCGCCGACAACAAACCCTGACTGTGTCCTGTTGCCCCCTTCATCTTTTCTGCAAACCATCCTGGCTCCTTGCCAAGCACCTTGCACATTACCAAGAAATTGGTCAACTGAATCAACCCAATCACCGGCATACTAACTGGCGCTGTAATCATGTACCCCTGGTCAGGAATCGACTCTGGGTGAAGCAACCAGTGCAAGACGTCCAATCCCTTAGGCAACACCGGGCTCCAGTCTGTTCTATCCGCCCACTCCTTCATTTGGAGTGCCATCTTTTCAATATATGATTTTACCAATGGCTCATAAATCTGATAAATATCCCTCAACTCATCAAAATAGTTATCTACATTTCCTTGACCACCAAAGATACCAAGCAGCTTTACGTTTCCCTCTACAACCTCCTTCAACAAAGCGCTGTTGCTGCTCACCCCCGTTATTTCCCCTGCTCTTTGGAGTACGTCAAGCGCCGAGTAGTATGCGTTTATGATCAGCTTTCTTGCTGACGTATCTAGCCCCATAGTCACCACATGCACATCGTTCCCCTTCAAGTGGTTCTCGGTAAAATGTTTAAACACCACCTTTAGCATATCTTTAAGAACAATACGTGGCGACTTTCTATCTATCTCTTCCGCTGTAAACTTCAATAACCTAGCCTCCACTTCAAAGTTATTCATTGGCCCCTCCCCACCTTCAGTCGCCCAAGACGACGCCAAAAACAGATCTCTAAGTTGTTCAGCAACAGCCCATTTATCCGTAGATATCATAATCGACACCTCTGCCTGCGAGACCTTGATGGTCAATGGCCTAAGCCCCACGCTCTCCCTCTCTCCCCCAGCTCTATTTTCCTCAACTGATAATGTCGCTTTTGCAACCATTTTCTTTCTCTCAGTCTTTTCTATTTTTGCCTGCTGCTTAGTTTTTGCCTTGTAGCTTGTTTAAAGTTTTCTTTTCTACCCTGAAAAAAAAAAAGTAAATATATTATTATTATTATTGTTATGCTACAATTATCTGTCCTAGTTTTTATCCACAAATAACTGAATGACAGTGTTTATCCTCTTTTATATGTGTAATAAACTATCAATACTTTATGTTTATTAGTACTTGTTATTTTATTTTTAAAAAAAAAGTGTATGTTTGTATTTATACGACACTAGGAATAATTCTTCTCGTCTCGCTTTCTTTATATCAAGGATCCGAATATATATACTTTCAAATATTAAAAAGTAAAAAAAGTAAAATTTAGTTATTTTATCACCATAACAACAATAATTACTTATAATTGTTTTTTTTGGATTTCACCCCCAAAACTTTCGGCCTCTTTACTTGCTCGTCTTGGAATGTCCAAACTACTACAAATCAATCTATTCAAAGCCCTTTTTTTTTCTGCGGTTATGATTCAGCTTTTTTTTTATGTGTAAAGCGGTTATTTTCTACTATTAATTTATTTCGATTCTACCTTTTTTTTTTGTCCACTTTGCAACTTTATTTGAGCAGTATTCCTTCTTTTTTTCCACCATTTTTTCGATTTTCAATTAAAAATACAGCTCCTAAATGGTTTCCTTCCTTTTTTTTCTCGTCTATTTATTGTTATTTGATTCAAGCTTTATTTTATCCTTATTGTTTTCATCAACTTTTTCAATCAGAATTAAATGTAAACTTCCAATTTAGCTTGAAATATGATATAATTGTTTTTTATAATGCAGCATCAGATTTTATAATTTTGCTCCATTCCATTTCCAGCCTAGAACCTCATTCCAACCACTCTTGGTTTATATTAATTATCAACTGTCCATGACACCCAATGACATTTACCAAACTCTATACATTCAAACCTCAATCTTTTAACACCTTTACCAATTCAAATCACAAATTCCACCCCCCCCCCCAATCCTCCTTATTATGTATGCATCTTTTAAAAATCAGGCATCACTTTTTCCATCAAAATCTACTCTACTTTTAACACCAAGACTTTCTATTTATGTTTCCTTAACTTTATTTCTCTGTGTCTATTTCAACACCGAGCATCGATTCCAACTACTCTCCAACATCCACCCCCCCCCACCCAACGCACAATCGTCATCCCCACAGAATACCAACAACCTTAACGTCCAACCCTTATTCCTCTTTTTTACTCTAAACCACTCCCCCCCCCCTCTCCTCCCCACAACGCTAACCAAAATTGCAGCCCTAGCCTCTACAATTAAACTGGTTGTGTCTAACCATCCTATTATTTTTCAAATACGTTTTTTTTTTGGTTTTTAAACCAAACCTGTAAAAGCGTTGCTTTGGATATCTGTCCTTGATTTTTTCATTTACTTTCGTCTACTTGCACTTGGTACAAACCAATCAACAATCAATACATACTATTTTGGTGCAAATCATTAATTTACTTTTGGCTTTATTTTGAAAGGTCAGATTGTTATACGTCGATAAATTTCTTATCAAGTCTCGGAAAATCCTCAATACTCCTCTAGTCCCGGACGATATACATCTTTAACCATTTAAAATCACTATAAGCCCTTTTAATTATTTTCTTTGCTCAATCACTTGCGCTATTTTACTTTCTCGTACTTTTAATTGTCATTTCAGTGACTGCACAACACTTTATTATTTAATTTAAAAGACAAAAATATACGCTATTAAAAAAATAAATAGCAAAATGAACGCTAATTTTGGTCCTTTAACTCCAAGTTGTCCATACAAAATTACACCCTTTTGTTTGGAAACATCTTTAAAACAACACCTATTTATAATATCCAACTTGGTTCGTCATCACTCTGCTACTTGTTTTCCTTGTTTTTATCATTTGTTTTATTAACACTTTTTGTAACTTTTGCAATTCTCTATCAAGATATTATTGACCCGTTTTAGTAAATCGAACCTTGCTATTACGTTATATAATTTGTGAAACATAATCATCAGTTTTTTCTTTATCGATTTGGCTTTATCTCCTCGATAAATTTGATTAAAACAAGCAATCACCGCTTTGTAGCCTATACCGCCCAAAAATAAACTCTATTTTTGGTGCTCCTTAAAACAACTTTGCCTATCTCTTATCATCCACCTCTGCCAACCCCCAAACATCGTCTTGGGAATATACCCACCAACTTTTAAGTACACCCTTTACCGTGTTCAACTATTTTGAAAAAGCCTAACAAAGTGTCAAACTACCACTACTAATTCGAAAAAAAAACTCTTCATTTATCCCAAACTTTGACCTTGACATCAATAGAATCACCCATTTGTGTAATACTTTAAGATTAGCTCAACTCAGTCGACGCCGTCAGCTATTTTACAGTTGTTTTTTTCAATCAATCCAACACAAAATATGAATCATCATACATTGATGAAACTCTGAACTAACTTTCCATTCCTCCGCAATCAGGACTAAAAATAATGACACCATGCAATCCATTTTATTGAATGGAAACTCCATTTAGTTGCTATAGATCGGACTGTGTTTTTATTGGCTTATAATAACCCTATTAAAACACCCATGCTGATTTATTTTTGAAAAATACAAACCCTATTATCTCGCGCAAACCAAATATTACATACTTTTTTATTTTAAACCCCATCTCAATCTTTAAAATACTGATGTTACTCGTTTATCAATTACCTGAAAAATCTGGATATTAAGATATTTCAAGATTGCTATTTACCTTTCAGCTACTAAAGAGTCCCGACTTAATCCTCCATCGTTTTTTTCAAAACCAATTAACAGCCAATTAAGACGTTCTTTTTTGCCTTTTTCCTTTCTGCCATTTGTCTTTTTTTTTACATTCGCTCCTTTATATTGATATTAAGAAAGGATAATTATAGTCGTTTTTGCACTTTTAGTTTATCCATTATCGATTATTCCCGATTCAAAAAATCTGACATTGCTTTTTTTTTATTGAACTCAAAATCGATCATTTCGATACATCATTTTAAAGCTATAAAACACAAAATATATCCAATAGTTTAGCCTGGATCTTGTTTGGGTTTGTCCCAATGCCTAATCAAAAGTCAAATGCAGACCAACAAGAATAGCTCTCATGTAAAGCACTAAAACGGGCTGTATAACAATGTGTTTTCCCATCTAGTACAAATGCAAGTACGCTAGAAAGAAAAGTCAGAGTCAGTTGGGTATATCTAGCAGTAATTTTAAAGAAACTATTTGGGTTATCAAAGCTACAGCCAGTCTTGAGTTTGTTGTTTCTATAACTAAGCATCAAAGACATTCAAGCACTGGCTTATAACCCAAATGACCAATACAAGGACAAGCCAACGATTCGGCAACTAAATGAAATATGCACTATGCTTGGCCCATATAGAGTAATTTGGAATTGATAAAAATGTTACAATCTACTAAATGTTAGAGCAAAAACAGTTAATATCACATATCACATATCATACACCACACATCACATCATAAACAGGTGAGGTGATAGCCAAAGGCAACAAGACATCATACATTTTACATACATATCTATGTCGCGTGTCAAGAACAAAAAAAAAACACTATGTATCACACACCCTCCAATATCAAGTGACGTTGGATTTGTTTAATAACGGGTGTATTCTCGCTTTATATTTTATCTTTTGGCCGAGTTTGTTAAATCGATTAACTCATCGATTCACTAAAATTAGATATCTATAAATGTGTGGTGTTGTTGGTTTGCGAGTAGAATGTTGGTCGAGTTTATTTCCAGCCTGGATCTGTAAATGGCCGTTTGCACTTTGACTTTTATGTTGTAAAAGTCCTAATCCTTTTGTCAATAAATAAATAAAAAAGTCTAATCCACTATTTCTTGGACCCAACCAGTCCATATATAAACTATGCACCATTTTCATGATGATTATATAAACACACCAACATTGGTTAAAATCTGGGGTCTGTGATGGATATACGCTAGAAAATACTACACGGATCAAGCGATTGATTAGTATATTTAATAAACCGATGAATCTTGCAATAATAAGATGAACAAATAAGCTGACAAACATATCTGTTTGTGTATATGATGCAGGAATTGATACCAGATGAACTGAACACTATGGTTAAGGTTGAAAACTGTAGAACAAAGCCATCACATGCATAAAATCAAACACTAAAGACGTTATATAAACACAAATGTGCAAACGTACTTGTATGGCCCCCCATATCCAAACCAACGGGCACACCAACTGAAACAGCGGTTGTTTATTAGTAAATGGTCCAAAACCTTGACAGGGCATGTAATTTAAAAAGTATACCACCAAGCATCAGCATCAGAGAAATAGTCATTAAAACCACAATGTTTTAATACAATAATGATTAAATTTTATTTTATATAAGAAACACAAATCAAAATGGTCGATACATTGTAAAAGAAAAGTTAGACAATAAGGTATCATCAATATTGGTATTTTATTTTTTCTAGAAAAAAACAAAAAAATAATCATTAGCAAACCAAGTCAATTAAGCCAAACAATTTATTTGGATGATTGAGCCTTAAGAACCTTCTTGACAATCTTTTGTTCTTCAATAAGGAAAGCACGGACAATTCTGTCACGGACACAGTGTGAGCAACGGGAACCACCATATGCGCGAGTTACATTCTTTTTGCACTTTGACAATCTGTGGTATTCAGTTGGTCTAAGAGCTGGGATCTGTTATCGTTTGCATTTATACAAGCATAAATTAGACCAGTTAGTAAATCAGATATTAAAACAAAGCTACCAAACTGCAGATAATTTTTATACTGAGCAAACCACATAATAGAAGAAAAACAAATACTTACACCTGCGAGGGCTGAACCACAGTCTCCGCAACGAGGTCCTTTACCTTGCTTCTTGATATGGAGATATCTAAGTCTAGCTCCTGTGAGTTTGTAAACAAAAGGCTTATAATTAGTAACAGCCCCAACAGTATGAATATTAAGAAATGTATAAAAAACAGAAATAGTACAATTACATATGGTATATATCCGTATCAATTGGGTAACATTATTAGGAATAAATCACGAACCTGGAGTCTTGGAGATCTTAACCCTGTTTGAACGGGTATTGTATGAAAGACGACGTCTGTATGTAACACGCTGGACCATTTTTAATTATTCTATAGATCAGAAGAATACAATAGTTTAGTTTACGGATTTCCAAAGAAAAATAATAATCGCACTATTACAGCACAAGTTTGAAATAACAAAGCAATAGTAGATAAGCTTTTGGATGGTGTTGGATGCAGAGGTCCCAAGTTTGCAGAATACGCCAAATGCTATGCCTCGATCATTTAAACCCAAAACCAAGTCATATTCGCACCTAGAGCGTACTTATTGTACTAACGGATTCGAATTTATTACGATGCAAAATAAGTAGCAAACTTGGCCGTTGTAACTATTTTAACCGAATCCGTACTGTGTGCCACATCCTACAACATACCATCTTGAGCCGTACCATCCAATATTCGTAGATAAATCTGTGACATTCATATAGTAATAAAATACATTTACATACCTATCCTAAATTCGGTGGATAAATTTTTGCGAGAGAGAGAGTCAAATTAAATTAAATGTTTTTGTTATTTAGGACTGGAATTTCAAAATGTTGAATCCAAAATACCAAATAGTTTTTGCATTCTACTATAGATACTAATTTTTTCTATTTTTTTTTTCTTTTTACTTTTTTTCTTGTAAATTATTGTTAAAGTAACCAATTATCTCAGGTCCAATAAAAAACCAGTATTGATTTAATATGATAATTTTGCTTTGGTGAGTTATACTTTTTGATTAGCAAATTGATGGACGGTAGCATTAGCACATAACTATTGGTTGTAGTTACAATAACATTCTGAGTTGGATGTGTCTCCAGGTTGAATCTTTGTGGCTGCAAATTTTCTCGACGGTTCTCTTACTAAATAGCACAAGTATCCAAGTAGAGTTCTCTACAAACGTAAAAACAGCTTGATTTAAAGCAAGAGCACAATATACACCAATATGAAATATTACAAACCGATACACAGGTACTTTAAGAGCAGTGTGGTTTATATAATGTCATGTAATGTGGATAACATCTGATGGTCTGGGCTATTTCTAGCAACACTTTGGCTAAAGTTGCCTTTGGATTGTACAATGTTATATCTGATTAGACATGTATATATATATATATATGTGTGTATAGGCGGAGAGGTGGTGTTAGGTTGGTTTCAATCCAATCTGAACCTAAAATGTTGGCTGTTAGACCCTTTATTTTAACGGATATCTACTTTAGCGATATGCTTTATCAGCAAACTATCAAAGAGGAATACATTATTAGTATTGACTGATACAGAGTCTTTGATATTAATTTTTTTTCTTTGGCTTTGAAATTTAGAAGCGGTTAGAGTTATATCATCATTAGCTAGTTTGGAGGGTTGGAGGTTTGGAGATCACATTTGGTTATCGAGGCGGGTGTGTAGAGATAGAGCTGATCCTTTTTGCTTTGAACAAACAGGATAGAGTTGAATTTATTTCAAGACTGAAAAGGTAGACTTAGATTTGAGTTTTAAGTAGACTTGTTATTTATGTCTAACCCAATAGTTTTTTTTTTGCACTCTGATTTGGTTTAATTTAATAGATACAGTGGTAAAAAGTGTTATAAGACACAAATTTATAAACGTTGGTTGCATGTGTTGTTTTCTCGGTGTACAAAAACATTTTTGTTGGTTAGTAGGCCAATTATAAATCACTTTGTTGGCGTGAGTTTGGTTTAAAACAAAAGTCCTACGATTTTCAAGTAAACCAAATCAAAGATTATTTGCTTTAATGTTATCGCAGTGCGGTGCAATAAGGCAGAGCGTAGTGTTATCTTTTAGTTCAACGTTGGCTTACGTAAAGAGTAAACATGCTCAGTTAGCCCAAATACACTGCCACTGCCTAGAAAGAAGATATCAAGCGGATTATACAGATGAACTGACGTATGGGAGCACTTTATCATGAGTAATACAGGAGAGAGCTTGTTTAGAGTGGCAAAACTGAGTGTTTGCGGTTGGAAATGTGATATACTGGAAGCGTATTGTTTGTTTAAATGCCAAATAGAGAAATGTAAATAAACAAAAGGCTTCATATATGCAATTTATTCAATGTCATGATAGGGCTGAATTTGGGTACACAAGAATAAAGTGAACGGAGTCAGCTGCAAAACTGATAAGGAAGCATAATTAGTGCAATTATTTTACAATCAATTCATACTCAGTAAAAGCCAGGCGGTGTTGTATTATAATATATTATATCATAATTGTTAGGCTGCAATTTGAACTTGTTGTTATTGAATCATCCGCACTTGGAAATAAAACAGCGCTAATAAAGTTCATCAAGCAGAAAGGGTTTAGTGTTATGTCGGGTAGAGATAACACTAAACGCCAGTTTAATTCTCGGTTTACAAACCAATTTGGAAAAAGGGTGCTGCTTCTGAAGATGAAATGAAACATAAATGTGATAAACAAGAGCTTTTTTTATTTATCAAGGAAAGTATATATTGTGATTATAAGGCGTTTCGATAATCGCAGCAAAATAAAAAACACAAACAGTTTGTAAACTTTAAATGTTATTTCAAATGGGTCATTCACCATTACAAAGCAAATTTGTAAAACCATACCTATGGCAAAGGTTAAGCAGTGCACCGAGTTGATGTATTAATAACAATAAAAAGCGGGCAAACATACTACTAGAGCAAGAAAAGAGTTTTGAAAAATAAAATGAAATAAAAAATGGTCAAAGTAAAGTGATGTTTTAGATATCCATCCTTCCCACTTTAACTCTATTCCAAATTATAATCATGGTTTATTGTTGGTAACCAGAAACAATATCTTTCTATTTATAAAGCACCGTAGAATAAAGATAAAGAAGCTCACGAATGAAATTAAACGGAAGTCTACAAGTAACAGTAAAAACAAATTAAACAAAAGTTCTTTGGATGCACCCGCAGAAAGAGAGAGATAGAAAATATAGCACTAAAAACGTCATAATCACGCCGAGAGAGTAGGATTAACACTTGGAATATTTACGAACTAAAAATAAAGTTACGCTTAACAAAAAAAACAAGTATACGCGAGTAAGTAATAAAAGCTAATAATTGCCACCAAGTCATACCCGATAAAGGTAGAGTACTAAAAGAACAGCACTAGGGATTGGAAAGCATAACGCAGTCAAGTAAAAAAACAACCAAAAAAGAAACTACAAAGCTTGTGTTTTCAGACAAAGCATTGAACCAAAAGCAATACTACACCCAAACTCGTATACCTCGCTATCTTTTTCATTTGGCCTTCTATAAACATCTATCTAAAAGAAAAAGTAAAAGAAAAAGTAAAAGAAAAAGAAAGAGTTGGGAGGTACAGTGAATTAGAGATTTGCTGAGGTAATAGAAGAAAAGTAATAGAAGCATTGAGCAAATCAGTTGTTTGGATAATCATGTAAACCAAAAGGTAGACAACGACTGGGTATAAAGTAGGCAATCAAATAGAGATATTACATGAGCAATATAAAAACAACCAGTAGCAGGCGGATAGTTACAAAATCAAGCCAATAATTTGTACGCTAAAACTCGAAAAGAAAAATAAAAGCTTCTAGAAAGAATCTTTAAACAAAACGAAAACTAAAAGGCGCAGAAAAATAGTAAAAATCGACAGGAGAAAAGAAAACACGACATAATTAGAGAAAAGTGACCAAATTAATTGATAAATAAATAGAAAGGTAAACAAATAAAAAGATAAAAAACTATGTTTTGGAGAAAAAAAGACAAACCTTATAGTTTATTCAGCTCAACAAGTAAAAGTTCACGAACGGGGTATTACAACAATAAGAAAAAAGACGATTCAAAAGAAATACACATAGTTCATTCGGATTTAAGTCTAGGAGTAGAAAGATTGAATCAATATTTATTAAGAGAATCGGTAGAGCTAGAAAACAATAGTGGCCAGAGTATAAGTAGAAAACAGTCAAGACACAGTTCGCTAGGAGCCTCGTTTAACAGAGACAGTACTTTGGGATACAACTCGTTTGGAAAGTTTGAGCAGATTGAGCAGGCTTTAGGGGACAGAGAGTTTCAATTTTTTTCCGAGTCAAAAGTCAAGAGCGAAGAAAGTATAGACGGCAGCAGTGTATTTAAGCTAGAAAAAAACAGAAATACATTGGGCAAAAAAATAAGTAGAAGAATAAGCGAGCCACCTAATTCGCTGAATTCGCACGTATTGTTTGGGATATTTTCAAAAAGCACAACATTCGGAAGATTAGAACCAACAAAGGAGGATCCAGAAACAGATCACGCATTTTTAGCAAGATCTAGATTAGAATCCAAAAACACGAAGTTAATAATGGAGGAACAGCTCAATAGGATGGCCAATGTAGATAGCGAAATGCTTGTTGATCTAAGCCAAGAGAGGGTTTCAAGTTCAAGCTTTAAACCAACTGTACGTGAATCATACGCCGATTTAAACAATGGTGAGGTTGAGAGTAGTTTATACGGAGAGTACAGGAACTCTAGTGTACCAAGCTTTGCCGGATCTGAGGTAGGGCAGGGGACGGATGACAAGGAGGGGGATATGCGATTAAAAGTAAATGTAGTAGAGGAAATAAAGAGTTTGAACATGATGACGAAACAGATCAATTTGGTTGATGATAGTAAGGCGGAGGAGAAAGATAATGAGAGGGAGAGTGTGTATAGCGAAGATGATAGAATTTTCCGCAGTTTAAGCGGTGATGGAGTGCAGCAAATAAATGTGATGGTGACGGAAAAGAAAACGGTACATTCAGCGCTAGAGAGTCTGAAGATGATTTCAGAGAGCACAAAAAGTTCAAAAAGAGCGTTTGTTGATACGTTGACGCCAATGAAGGAGGAGGAGCAAAAGAAGAGAGAGATGATGGAGTATATCGACACACCAATGAGAGCACCAGCACCACCAAAGCGGCCGTTTTTTGAATTTAATGACCAAGAGAGCCAGGGAGAAAGTAATGGGCTTGAAGGTGGTTTAGCAGGAGCGGAGAGTGAGAAAAAAAGGGGTGATTCGTTTTTTGAAGAAAATGCGGCCAGTATACTAGCAAAGGATAAGGATAGGGCAGATGTAGAAGAGTTCAAGGAAACAATGAACAGAAAAGAACCAGTTGAAAAGATTTTTGGAATGAAGGTTAAGAGCAAAGAGAGCATTGAGGATTTTGGGTATGGCGATGAGGAAGTAAACGAGTATGACTACAGCGAAGGTAAAGGTGTTGCATTTGACAATGCTGGGATCGAGAAGGCAGGCAGTCCAGGTCTCAAAAAGAGTGAGTCTCCAGTGTCGAGGCTGGATCCATTTGGACCAGTTGCAGCACCAGAATCACCCCAGACAGTTGAAAGTATGGCAGATACACGCGTACCAGAGACATATGGCAACGAGTCTGGACAGTATAGCAGCGTTGATGGATCATTGGCGCATACAGCACCGTTGTACCCTGTAGCTGAAGGTGAAAACCGGAATTGGGGATCACCGATGGAGACATCGAGCAACAGAGGAGATAATACAGACAACATGGGCGAGGTAGGTAGTGGGCAGGGTGGAGAGCTGGAGGCGATTACAAATGACCTGAACAGGAGCCATTTGGCCGAGCTGGAGGAGCAAAAGAACATGTATAAGGAGTTATTGGAGGCAAAGGACGAAGAGGTTCTGCGTGGCGAAAGAGTAATACAGGATCAGAGGAACGAGTATGGGTCAGCAGGCATAAACAGAGATGATGAGCTGGAGCAGATGTTTGAAAGGCGATTGGCTATGGAGATGGCTAGAAAAGAGGCAGAGTTTGAGCAGCGAATGAGGGAGTTTAAGCACCAGCGAATGGGAGAGATTCAGGAGATAAAAGCTGAGTATGAGCAGAGCAAAAACGAAATAAAGTCAACATACGAGGAGATGATCAGAGAACTTGAGCACAGCCTACAAACTGAGAAAAATAACCTTTTGGTGGTCAAGCACGAGTACCAGGAATACATGGACTTGTCAGGCCAGTACATGGACGGACGAGACCAAGTGAACGAGGGGCTGACAAAGGAGTTGGCCACGTTGACACTGGAGAGAAGATCGTTGAATGACGAGGTTGGAGGCTTGAAGGCTCATATCGAGCAGACTGTGGATTCTCTGAACGAGGTTACACGGAGACTGGAACAATCCCAGCTAGCTTTGGACAAGTGCGAGGCTGATAAGGCGGTGCTTGAAAGCGACATAAACGTTGCCGTTGAGAGGGAGCAGTTGATAATGAACCATTTCGGTGAGCAGCTCAACAACGAAAAAAGCGTATCGGCACAGCTTGAGCAAAGACTGACCACCTTGGAGTCTGACAATTCGTACTTAAAATCACAAAACAACAGACTGGAATTTAGTCTCAAGCGTGCCAAGGTTGAGGTTGAGAATTTGAAGGACGAGAATGCGGATTTGTTGAAGATGTATAACGAGCTTGAGGAGTATACCTCAAAGGGTCGAAACTTTTAATTTTTAATTTTTAATTTTTGGCTTTTGGCTTTTGGCTTTTGGCTTTTGGCTTTTGGCTTTTTATTGTGTAAATTTTCATTTCAATCTAATAGTAATTTAATGACCCTTATTTAATATTTTATCTTATTTTATTTTATTTCGTTTACGTGGTTTATTGGTAACACAATCAACACAACACAACACAACAAAACATACAATATTAAACAATAACATAAAACACTGTACTATTTTGATCCGATAAACAACTCTATTAGCCAACACCCCCCTTTGGTCAATTAGATCGTCCGTACCCGATGGGCATTGGTTCAGGGAAATTGGTGCTACTTTAAGCCTGGACAGAATCAAGTAAAACGGGGATTGTGGATGATGGACCAGAGTATACAAGACACAAAAATAAATAATATATTATTTAACTATATCACAACAGTTAATTGGTCCCAAGTAATGATGAATGGTTTATATATAAGAAACGATATACAATGTAGTAAAAAAAAAAAAAAGGCAAAAGTAAAGAAAAGAAAGGTAGCAAAGTTGAAAAAAAACATAAAGTGACTTCGCACCTCCTTCCGGTCCTAACAGCTATCTAATACAAGGAACACATGAACTGTAACAGTAACAGTTTGAAATTTTCTTGACCAGAAAATAGGCGATGGCAAGTTGGAAAGACAAGGGGTCGAGAATGTGTGATTCCTTTTTTTTTTTTTTTTGG
>LUVW01000015.1:321883-341005 GCA_001661515.1 Capniomyces stellatus | reverse complement strand
CTTTTTTTTTTTTTTTTGGTGAGGGGTAAGGGAGAGGGGAGTAAGGAAGGGGGGGAGGGGGGGGTAAGCGAAAGGGCATAGGCAACCAGAGAAAATAAACACAACTAAAAGTGTGCTATTTATTTCCAGCAAGAAGTTGTCTCACTAGTGCCGACCTCATTACTAGCTTTACTCTAGCCTTAGCTCTAGCACACTCATCCACCCACAAATGTCAATATTTACTACAAGATGATTATTCTTAATTGGTTTTAGTTTTAGTTTTAGTTTTAGTTTTAGATTTCAACTTTTCTTTTTTTGATTTTTGGTACTGTACAAGCAAAGCGATTAAATCAATGCCGGTCTTGTCTATTTTTCATTCTTTTTCTTTTCTTTTCATTTTGCCTTTTGCATAGAGACAAATATGTTTTGGTACAGCATTTCTAGCACAACCTCAAGTGCTGCATCAAACATCCCATAGGTCATAGTTTTATCCTCGTACATCCTCAACAAGGACTGGTATAGTGTTCCTGGAACGTTTACCATTGAATTGGACCCACTTTCAAAGTACTTTAGGTAAAAGTCTTGAAAGTATGGCCGCAGTGGCCGCGGTACTCTTGTCTCTCCAATCAGCCTTAAACTGCTCTCTAGCAGCATTTCTTCCGAAAGTTGCGATCCTTTGCTCGAGCCTCCCCGGTTACTATTGATTCTCTGTTGGTAGTACATCTTTGGTACACTGCTGATAATCGACTCTGCTATTGTTGCTGGGAGTGGCAGGGCATGTATTTGAAGAAATATGTCTGATGTGACCAGGTTCCTCCACAGCGATCGGTCTTTTACATTTGTCCGCCCACTTGATATAACCGACGGGATTTGGTTGGTCTGATGTGTATTCGAGTGTGTATTTGGGTTTAGGTTTGCGTTCATTGGTGCAGCTACTAGATCCACAGAATAATCAATAATATTTCCCGCTTCTCGGCTATTGCCCTCTTCTTCTATCTCATACATCGTTATAAATCCACCGTCGTTATATTCATAATCACCATTATCTTCATCATTTCCCATAAACTCTGTCTCCTCTCCTCCCAAGCCTCTCTCATCCTGGTTCTGCCTATTGTTGTGCCTAGCTCCCCATCCGAAACCACTATTTAGTCCTTGGAAAGCTTCTTTCGGTCGATGTTGCCCCGAAGGCGCTTTTTTTATTTTGTTTGTTGCCAGGTTGCCATCTGTGGGCATAATAAATGGTAATTGTGTATGTGGTGCGCCATTGGCGGCATATGTCATACTCTTTCCTATTGGCCTTTGTCTATCCGACTCATTTCTAAAGTTGCTTGTGCTCGTCATAACCTTGGGCGCGCTCGCTTGTCTTTTTCTTGTATTGTGTGGTAATTTCGGAACTATCGGTAAATTTCCGGCTTTTCCACCGGAACCCTCCAACTCCAGACTTTTCTGCAACGATTTTCTGTACTCTGTTACGTATGACAGCACTATATACTTTAGCTCCTGGTAGCTTTTGATAAATTGAACCACCTCCACACAGTACTTTGCTTTCGCTCCCTCCTCCAACTGATCCAGTCCGTTTTGTGTTCCTAGAACATTGAAAAATTCGTTCCCAAATGTCGACTTTAATTTGCCCGTAAGGTTTACTCCTTTCATGTTTAACGCCGAGGCGGGCTCCACTTGTATCGAGCTTGTATAACTATATTGTGAATCCATTTTTGCTATAGGGGTAGACACTAACATGTATGTTATATATTTATGATGTTTTCTTTCTTAATGCTTGTCTTTGTGCTTCTTTCGATCTGTATTTAGCCTTTTGCTTTTGCTTTTGCTTTTGCTTTTGAAAATTGCGTTTCACCCCCCTTTATTTTACTTTTCGAGTTGTTGTGATTTGCCAAAGTTAAATCTAGAATCGATTCCTACGCCCTTTCCCTTTCTAGTTAAATACTTTCTTCAAGATTACCTATCTCTTGTTTCTGTCGCAGTATATATTATCTCTTTTGGTATGAAAAAGAAAAAATCTGCTGTTTAAAAATATTTTTAATTGAATGTATAGCTATTTTGGGTTAAAGCAGACTTGCTTCTGATATGCTGTCTTTCTAGCTCTTTACTTCAACTAGAATTCGTCCTTTGTGTTCCTAAACTCGACGGGTTCTTTTATATTCAAGTGTTCTCTATGTCTTTGTACCAAGTGTTTCTTTTATTATGTCTTTTATTCTCACCTACACTAAGTTGAGGCTCTTTGTTTAGAATAGTTCTTTCTTTCAGGGTTAAAATAAAAGTCGTATTTTATTTTTAGTCTGAGTTTCTCGTTTATATTATTTAAATTCACCGCTATTTTTTAGTTTAATTTATTGCTTTTTTAATTATACCCTAGATTTTAAAATTCAAGTAAAGTAACTCATTTCATTCAGTTTTTTGCTGTTAGAATAGGCAAAGATTTGCACCACTAAAAGAAATCCAGACTGAAGAGTACAATAAAAAGCAGGAAATTCGTAAAATCGAATTTCCTAGTTAAGTTGGGAGGGTTTTACTCAAACTGTTTATTGGCACATCAAGCGAGTTTTATTGGGGGAACAAATTTGGGTCGTATTTGGGTGTACAATTAATTTAAGTTAACAAGTGCTAGGATCGACAGAACTTTCTGGCCAAATGCTTATTCGCTAGTTTATTGTTTCTCAAAGCTCTAAAAATTAAAAAATTCCAATTTTAATAATAGAAAGAAGAAAAAATTAACTTGGTTAAGGATAAACGTCACTGATTAATACTTCCCTCATACACTTTTTTATTCAAGAGCAATTTATTTTTAAATATTTGCCCTTTGAAATGTTATTCAAATGACAAATAACAATTTAGCATTTATCCATTTGCTAAGCACATTTCAAAAATTGATAATCATGTTGGTAACCTTTGGTGTATTTATTTGTACATTTTTCTTCTTTTGCTTTGATCGACTTTATTTTCCGACAAGTTGCTATACCAAAACCTCATGTTTTTTTTATCACCACGACCTGGCCGTCCTCTTTAACATAAAATATGTTTGGTGTTGTTCAAATTTTTAATTGTTTATTGTTAGCTATTGATTTTGGAAAAAAAAAAATAGAGAAAAACTATAAAATCAGTAAGGGTAACTAAATGTGATACATAACTTTAGTCAACGGTGTAATTCTTTTTTGCACTCCCTTATGGAGTTACGCGATCTCTTTAAGTTGCAACCGCGTTATAAATAGGCATATTCGAAATTACAAATTTATTGCAATCATTACAAAAAGCCCATGAATTGTATTAGCCGATAATTGGCTAAATCCTATCAATTACAATGTGTAAGGCAGTAACGAGTCTTGGTTTACTAGAAACAGTAGTCACTTTGATAAGAGCAAAGACGAACTTGTCGCCTTTACATCCATGTGTATAACATATAAAGCGAGTCGTATGTACCAGTATTGTTTGCTTGGTGCTACAAAACGTATTGATTAGCTCGTGTTCCAATAGTTTTTGCATATTATTTAAAGGCAAGTTGCATGTTTTTTTATCAAAAAAAAATAACAACTCGAAGAAAAACATAGTGAAAATAAGTCAGCTTACCCAACAGCATATTTAAATCGTAATAGATAAAGCCAATTTTAGCTTTCATTTAGCTACTTCTGGCATATTCGGACGCACTTTGAGCAAGGTTATTCAGTAGCCATTCTTGGTTTTAGTGTGGCTGCCAGAGGTAACTGAAATATTTTACGAGTAAAATGAGGTGTAGAAAAAAAATACTGAAATACAGCAAAAAATCGCCACATAGCTCTCAGTTTGGAGAAAAAGCCATGCGTTGTACAACGCATGTATTACAAGATTATACACATAGCTAAAATGGTAGAGGTGGTATTACATCGACCACTCACTAAACACAAGCTATTTTGCTGAGCGGGTAAACCAAATAGTTAAAGACCCCGGAGGCTGCACCTATTTTAAGTTCATCTTTATTATATAATTTCATTATAAATAAAATAAGTACTCGGCTAGCTTTTTGCGGCTTGGAGGTAAAATTAAAGCGCCAATACCGAACATCAACAAAGCCGATAGCGGATAATTTCAATTATGGAAATACAACTAGTGACTAAGCACCAAGAACGTGCCAATTCAATATCAGTTCGACTAAATACGTTGTAAAAAAAAAAAGTAAAGTTGCTGTATAACAAATACACTGGCTAGTGTAAATCCATTTTAGGATTCTATTTATAGCATTTGGTACTTTTGTAAGGTGAAATGTTCTAAAATAGAATTTGCCATTCTAAAAACTAAATCAAGCAGCATATTATGTAACGAGATCTAAAAAAACGCTAAAATTTAAAAATCCACTTTAAAGTATATAAAGCACCGATTATAAATAAGAAATAAAAAAAACATCAACTAGTTTTTCTTCATGGCCTAAATAATCAGAGTAAACATCAATTGGGTAAGTACATAATAGATAATCAATAGACTTATGTTAAAGGCGGAGTGCATTATGTATTTGCACACAAACTTGTACAAACCACAAGTAGTATGTTAAACTGATTAGAATAATTGCCTAGTCTATTACCTCATACAAACCGGCATAGTAGCCCGAATAGTACCAAGACATACATAGCTTTGATAGGGCCTCGTTTTCTATTTAGTAGGGGTGAAGTATGGATTAACAATATATGGTTAGGATCAAGTGGTGCATGTTTTAACAACTGGTTTATCAAATCAAAAATAAACTAAACACTTTAGGTGTTGTAAACAACATACCATCTTTCGGAAACGGCGGCTTAAAAAGCTGTATTTTTAGACATTGTAGAAACAAAATGTTGTAAGTATGTATACATAATACATGTGTGTATGTTAAATAGCAGGCAATGGAAGTTTGAATTGAAAAGAGTTACCTTTGGTTGAATGTGCTTGGGTTGGTAGACATTTTCGCCATGGATGGGATTTGTAGGCATTTCATAGTTTGTGTATTTCGAATTATGTTCTGTGGGGCCCCCTTTAAACCTCTTATTTGAGCTTCCATAACCAAATGTATCAAATTCTGGCCAATTACTCTCAGCGCCCATGTTTTGGTAGGGATGTTGGTAGAGATGATTTGCAGGGTATCCCATACCCAGGGGTGTTTGGTTATAATAATGCGGTGGATAGTTTTGATAATAAGGATCCTGGTATCCATAGGGGTATGGGTTTGTATGTGAATGTGGGTGTGGATGTGGGTAGTAGCCGTGGTAAACATGGGGTTTGGTGGTGTTTTCATAGCCGTAATGGTGGTCCTGGTAATTAGCACCTCCGTGTTGATACTCACCACAGCTTTTTATGCCATGATACTCCAAATTTTCGTTTTCTTCATGCGGTTCAGCCGCCTCCTCAATCTCTTCATCCTTTTTTGCTCCCAGTTTACTTTTAGGGCCACTGTACTTTGAACCTTGTATATACTTTGAGTTATTATCACGGCCCACCGAGTTTCGAGGGGTTGATTTCCTATTATCCTTTTGAAGTTGGTTTTTCGGCTGCGGTGTTTGTTGTAGGCCGTGTTTATCCATGTCGCCATTCTCGTACTTGCCACTTGCTTCGGTCTATAGCGCCATGTAAAACAAGAGCGTTTTAATTTCTTATTATACCGATCTGACTATATCCCAATTCATATATTTATATTTATATACATCCTAGTGCTGATATAATTACTCTATTTCTTTTGTTCAAACATGCGCTTGACTTGGGGTTCAGAGGAATGCTGAGGTTCTTCATAGGTTTACGATCTATTCTAACTGCCACGTCATCTTCACCAGCCTTCTCAGTTGGAGGTTTGGAAGAACCAAAGCTATATGTATACATACAGAACATATTGAAAGCACACAAACATATAACTCCAAACCAACAGGCAAACAAAAAGAAAACCAAACATATATAGATATATATTTATATTACTTTGAATCGTTTTCAGCAGTACCGCCAAGATTATCCACCAACAAGTCTTTAGGTATAGTGCTATTGTACTCCTAAAACACACAAGTCACTTTTATCAATATTCACAACCAATTCGATTTTATCAATAACATAAAAGAAAACTGCACTGTATAAAAGTCAACAATACCCTGTATTCTTTGATAGACTCGTCCCACGCGGCAATTAATGCTGAATCATCCCAAATCTCTTCGTGTGTTAACTATAGCCAAATTGTTTTTTTTTTAAAAAAAGAATAAACAGGCTGCTTTAGCAAAGAATAGATCATAAAATTAAAGTAAAATCGGTTAAATGTGCTCGGTGGGATGCTTTTGCAGTGCAGCACACTGTAGTTTTATAATATTGAGCTTGGAATACTACCTCCTCTTCCTCCTCCTCTTCTTCTTCGTCATAAAGTTCGTAGCCCTCTTCGTAGTACTCGTCCAAGTATTCGCCATTTTCTTCAAACCTTTCCTCACCTTGGCTACTTTCCAAGTCTTTGTTGTTTAAATTAGCATCGCCTTTCATTTTGTTGCTTTTAGATTTCAACTCTCTATTTTTTAGATTTATTATTGCGTACTCGACTGATTCGAGAGATTTTACTTTTTTGCCGTATTTTTCTTTTTCTGTGTCTATATCCATAAACCACCGACTTTATTTCTTTGTAATTATTTGACCGAGTATATACATGGGCAAATTCGCCTGGAACAAATGAAATCAAAGTAGCAAAGGTTATACTATATCAACTATCTAAATGAGGACCGACTTTTTGCTTAACGTCACTATTAAATTTTTGTTGCAAAGTAAAAATAAGCAACCTCCAGTATAAAGTGGGATTAGTATACTAATTTGATCCGTTGATTTATTACAGTAAGCTAGCTTGTGGATAAATAAAAAAAAGGACATTGGAAAATAATAAACAATAAGTTGTTCCCAAAAAGTGACTGAGATCCCAAAATTCATTGAAACATTTCAATAAATAAATAAATAAAAAATCATTGGAATCATCGTGGATTGGATTCTAATCCAACCAAATCATACCAAAAAACGTAAATGGATTCAATATAAAGTATCAATAAAAACAATCAAATCGAAAGCATCTACATCAATAAAGCTTGTCTATTGATTTTTACCAACAGCAAGCTGGATTTATTGGAATTCCGTTTCCAAGATCCTCCAGTAAGTTTTGACAAAGAGGTTAATATCAGACAGTTTAGTTTCGCGCCCAACGCTGAACCTCAAGGCGGTCAGTGCAATGTCTGGGTCTACGCCCATTGCAGTCAAAACAGGAGAAGGTTTATTGATTCCAGAGTGGCAGGCAGACCCTCTCCCAATAGAAATACCATTTTCCAAAAGCTGTTGAACCAAGTCAAAAGACTGCATGTTTACTCTATCACCGCCTTTTGAAATGGTGACTGAGAAGTTTATGGTGTTGGGAATTAGTTTTGCGTTTGTTCCAACGCCATGGAAATGTAGCTTGAATTTGTCTTTATTTGGGTTCTTGGACTTGATAGATTTAACAAGCTGGCATGTTAGCTCAGAATAGTGTGCAGAGAACAAGCCCAAGTCTTGAGTTATTATCTCGCAAGCCTATAAATATACACAATCTTAATTATCAGAGTCTGGTCGCAGATTAAATTTGGTGATTATAAAAGAGAAAAAAGAAATCAGTAGTACTGGTACCTTTCCTAGACCCACAATCATTGGGGTATTCTCTGTTCCTGGTCTGTAGCCTCTTTCCTGACCAGCGCCATATATTATAGGGTATAGAGGCGTAGACTTTCCTATGGACTTGGCGTACAAAGCACCAATTCTGGGGCCATATATTTTGTGTCCGACAATAGTAAGGTAGTCAACATCCAAGTCTACAACATCAACGGCAATTTTGCCTATAGCTTGGGCTGCATCAGTATGGACAAATATCCTGTTACACCCGTCGCAAGGAGTGCTGGGACAACATGTTTTGTTGAGGGTGTCTTCGTGGTTTCTTACCAACCGAACAAGTTTTTTTATATCGTTAATTACACCAGTTTCGTTATTTACCATCATTACGCTAACCATAATGGTGTTTGGAAATTCGTGCAATATTTCTGATATTTTTTCCACTTCAACATAGCCACTGGGGTTTGTAGGCAAATATGAAACGGTAATCAAGTCGTCTTTTACCATTTTATTTATAGGCTCGACTATCGCTGGGTGCTCAATATCAGAGATTACAAAATGGGGTAGTTTGTGTTGCGCAAATTTCCCAGTGCTATTGCAGTCATCGTTATTTTTTTGTGCTGATTTGCTTCTAATTTTCCAATGCTCCAGGACAGAAAATAACGCGATATTGTTGCTTTCTGTTCCTCCAGAAGTAAAAACTATATCATCCTTACTTGAGTTGATTAATTTGGAGACTCTTGCCCTTGACTCTTCAATAGCAGATTTGGCTTTCTGGCCAAATTGATGGGGCGAGCTTGGGTTGCCCCAGTCTTTGATTAAGGAATCGTATATGGCTTTTGAAACCGTAGAATCTACTGGAGTGGTCGCCTGGTAATCCAAGTACAAAGTTGATTTCATTTTGTTTTGCTGTCCTTTGGCTGTTGATGTTTGTGTTATTGGTACGTCGAATGCACTTTTGAGAAAAAAGCCGAGTCCATTAGTCAAGAGGGCTGTATGTGTTTGATTTTTCTTTTTAATTGAAGTTTGTTTAAACACCCAATTCAAGAGTCGTTCCATCTAAAAGACTATAGTGAGAAGGATTCGTTAGACCTACCTAAATTTGATTGGTACAGAAGCTCTGATCACAAAAATACGCTTTTGTCGAGAAAACAATAGGATATCCAACGAATTCAACAAGCGCGAGCGTTTAAATTACTTTTTTTTTTTTTTCTTCAGTTTTTTTAATAATTTTTTTTTTTTTCGAAAATGACGGGAAAATCTAGAGGCGTTTTATTGAAAGCAAACCCCAGTCCAAATATTAACAAGTTAATTAAACAGGTCGATGGTAGAAATAATCAACCAACTACACTTTGCTTGATAGATTAATTTATATTAAAATATCCTCCAAATCTACAAGGATCAGATTTTATATGAATAGAGTAGCTAGATAAAGCCGTGATGGTATCTGCAAATTTAGAATTCATATCAGGTGCGTGTAACCGAGTGGCGCACTGTCTTTCTTTGAAATCAGCAACTAAAGCACCTTACAGACAAGAGAATGAAAAGCCAAGCGAGGGGATCGTGAATCACGACTTGGTAGCTTATGGCGTTGGGAATTCCTTGGCTATAGTTGATCTTGGGGTAAAAATAAATATATCGAGTTAGATTCACTCTAGTAGTAGTACTGAACAAAGACAGCAATCACCAAAGCCGTGCTTAAAATGTATAATGCTTTATGTATGTTATATTAGGAATACAACGGAATTAAACACACCTTGCAGGGCCATACTGGCCGAGTAAACTGCACTGCATTTCTCTCTTTTGGTAAATACTATTGTAATTTTATTCGCAGAATATGGAATTTGTAGATTGTGATGTCAAAGTACAGCAATAAATTTCAAGAACAGAGTATTGGTGCTGTATTTAAACTTACAAGAATGTAATCGCTGTGGATTAGATCAAGACGATAGCACCATCGAGATATTTAGTGGATCTACTGATCATACAGCAAAGATATGGACACTAAGCGATTCAGGCGAGGTATGATTGGGAACAGACTAACATTTATTTGTCCAAAGAGCCATTTTATTTGCTTTTGCTAACGGAAATGTGTGTGATTTTATTCGGATAAACGATTACTTTTTTTTTTAGTATGTTTGCACGTCGACGATGGTGGGTCACACTGGGCCTGTTATTTGCGTTGGTAGCATAGCGATCAAAGGGACTAAAGATGAGAACTCTGTAACCCATATAATTGCGACGGGTTCATCTGATGGAACTGTACGAATTTGGAATAAATACGGGAAAGGTAAGAGCTTACGGCATATTGGGTCTGCAAAAGAATATAATGCGGTGTTGTATGTTTAATTAGAGATATGAAAAAGTTCCTGGTAATAACAAATGTACTGTGATTGTGGTTTGCTTATTTATTTTTTTATTTTTTGTTAACGAAATGGTTGGATTTTAGGCGGTAGATGCGAGTGTGTGCAGACGATAACTAATGGCAGACATAGTGCAATCTCGTTAGTGTTGGCAAACCTGCCTACGTTCTTTGGCAGTACTGATAAGTGTGGCAAGAAACAGAACGAGGGAGTGTTCTTGGCAACAGGAAACACAGACAGCAAGGTTCATTGTTACGGATTGGATATAAAGTCAAATGTAATAGCCACACCAACTCGACATAAATAGCATGTGTGTTTTTGAGTTTTTAAGAAAAAGGTTTAACAGAGTGAAGGTATTAAAGAGATGAGGAATGGGGGAATAAATGCGCTGTTGACTAATGATGATGGTGTATGCATTTGTATAGGAATTCAGCAAGCTGTTGGTTTTGGATGGACATGAGGACTGGGTTACTTCGCTTGCGGCAACGCAATTCAGCGATGTGGGCGGAGAGGCTTTGGAAAACTCTGCAATCAAGCACTGGAAGCACGGCGATGTCATTTTGGCATCAGGATCGCAAGACAAGTACTGTAGATTGTGGAGGATTTCCGCAAAGGGGAGCAGGGTTGATGAGGGTGGATCTGGCAGCGGAAAAGGAGGAGAGGCAGCTAGGGACGCAGACTACAATGGTGATGGTGATGAGGACGACAAGCACACAGAAGAGATCGACATTCTGGCAGCTCTGGCCACTGGTGATATTGTTCAACTCAGTATCAGAACCCACAATATGGTTGTTGGGTAAGTATTTCTGGATTAGGCAGCATTTATATAGTTTGTTTTGGTACTTTTGTATATGATGTTGGCTGGAAAGCATGTAGAAGAAGGTTTGTAATGAGCAGAGTTGCAAAAACAAATAGGGGCCAGGCATATACGCTGGAAGTCGAGTCGGTTTTATCAGGACACGAGGGGTGGGTGCATAGCGTGAATTTCCAGGCGCCTATCAGCACGATAAAAGATTTGCAGTTGATGACAGCGTCGGCTGACCAGTCGTTGTTGATATGGAAGCCAGAGGCAGACTCTGGGGTTTGGGCAAGCGATGCTCGACTGGGGGAGGTTGGAGGAGCTACTTATGGGTTTTTCAGCGGGATTATGAGGCTAGATGGAAATGTTGCTGTTGCTGTTGGGTACCACGGATCGCTACACATCTGGAGAAGGATAGGAGACAGTGGAATTGACGGTTTCAACGAAGATGGGGATGGTGGCGAGGCTGGGGATTTTGTGTGGGAACAGGACGTTGCGCCAACGGGTCACTTTTCGTCTGTGATGGATGTCCAATGGGAGCCAAAGGGCCGGTTTTTGTTGTCCCAAAGGTAACTTAATTTATCTAAATAATGTGTATTTGCTTTTAAATGGACTTTAGCAAGTACGTGGGCACTAAACTGGGCAGTTAATATATTTGTAACTTATAGTACCGACAAGACAGCACGAATATTTGGACTGTGGCAAAACAAAATCAAGCCATCGATGGGGGGTAGTGGGGGCTGGCACGAAATAGCTAGACCGCAGATACACGGATACGAATTGCACTGCGCAGCGTTTGTTTCTCCACTAAGCTACGCGTCAGGCGCAGATGAAAAAGTGGTTCGAGTGTTTGAGGCACCAAGCCACTTTGTCCAGACATTTGACCAGCTTTGCTACAACGACGATGAGGGTAGAGAGAATAAGGGCGATTTGATCAATCTGCGGCTGGGCAGCGGGAATGAGCAGGAGGAATCAAGGCCTGTTGAGGCGAGTATTCCGCCACTTGGTCTGTCAAACAAGGCTATTTTCCAAAACGAAATCGACTCTGCAGCAGCGGCAGCACAAGAATCTGATAATGACGAGGATCTGGAGCTGCGCCGTCAAACCCACGTGGACGTGTTTGCAAGCGCGAGATCCAACGCTTCATCAGGTGCACCCTCGTCAAAGTTGCACCCAGAAGGTCATCCGCCATTGGAGGAGACTTTGCGCAGAAGGACTTTGTGGCCTGAAACCGACAAGCTTTACGGCCATCCATATGAGACTTTTGCAATTGCCTCAACAACCCCAGAAATTAACCCTGACACCAACGATGTCGGGAACGGCTGGCTTGCAGTCAGTTGCAAGGCCGCTAGCGCCAAAAACGCTGGTGTTAGAATGTATGACACTGTTGGTTGGCGTCCAGCCCAGAAAACCACTGCTTCAAACGGTACCTTGGGTTCTTCAGACGCCGATCCTCTTGCAGTACACGCTTTAACTGTCACTAGAATTGCGTTTAGCCCCACGTTTGTTGGTTCTTTGGAGCCTAACCAGTCCCCAAACCTACTAATGCTAAGCGTTGGTCGTGACAGATCTGTTTCCATCTTTTCTCAATACAAGTCTCAGTTTGATAATGGCGTTGGGACTTCCTCCTATAAACCCACATCAACCGAGAACTCACTAAATCACCCTTTCAAGCTCATCCAAAACGTTCCTAAAGCCCATGCTAGGATTGTCTGGGACTGTGCCTGGGCTCCTGACGCCTCGTTTTTTGGCACTGCATCGCGTGATAAAACTGTAACTACAATTACATTACTATGTATTCTACTACTGCACTTAATTTATACGATATTAATCTGATTTCTAATTATGCCTTTTTATATCTGCAAATAGGTCAAGTTGTGGATGCAGAACTCTGATTTCTCCGAGTGGGTTGTTGTATCTACCATTAAAATGGCTGACGCTGCAACCGCCATCGCAATTACATCAGCTCCAGCCAACTCCTCCGATTCTGACAGTACCAACTCGTACTGGATCGCTGTTGGTCTTGAGTCTGGTTTAATCAATATCCTCAGTTGCCAGGTGCCAGCACTAGCTCCTGGGTCTGATCGTTCAGGAATTGTTCCTAAAGTTTCAGTTGTTGCAACCATATCTCAACAGTAAGTAAACACTATTTTTACTCTTTCTACACCACAACAATTTGCTGATTCTTTTTCTTTGTTTATCTTACATTTACAGGCTTGCTCACAACTCAAAAGTTAACCGGCTAACATGGCGCCCAACTGGCTGCTCTACTGACAACAGTATTCTAGAACAATCAACAAGACAGCTTGCGAGTTGCTCTGACGACCATACTATCCGTATTTTCTCAATTGTTTAGTCTTTCTAGTTTTACTTACTTTTTCTTTTTTTTAATTTCCAAATATATAGTATATTTCAACTTGCAAGTTTCTAGACATAATAAAAAGTCTTTTTTTTCCATTTCTTTTTTTTTTTTGCCATGTAATTTCCTAGTAATTAGGACAAGTTTGGACTTTAAATCTCGTTTATCCAATTCGTTAATTAAAATCATCGGGGGATTGTTGTGTTGATTTTGTTACCAATAAACCACATAAATAAAAAATAAAATAAAAATCATCGGGTTTGATAAATTGACAGTTAAACTGGTCCATGTCTGTTTTTTTTTTCTTTCAAAAAACAACAAAAAAAAATTAACTAATACAAAAAATAACAGTGCCTACTTCCAGAATCGAACTGGAGGCCTTCTGCTTACGAGGCAGACGCTCTGCCAACTGAGCTAAGCAGGCGATAGAATTTTTTAAACCTGCTGAAATATACTCCTCACTGACATTATTTATTTCTGCTTGTTTACTTTTATTCGTGTACTTTGGTTATAATGTAAACACTAGCACTGTTTTAGCTTGCAAGTACTGTTAAATTTTCAATTATTGGCCACGTTAAAGATACCAACGGTTATAGCTAAAAGCGAAGGAAAATCACTTGATCGCTTAAGGTGTTAATGCTTGGAGGTTGAATTTCTTTGTTTAGAACATCACCGCTTTCACTGTTTGTTTACAACCTCTATCTCTCTCCTTCCCTCGCCTACCTTCTTTGTTCACACTCGCTAGGCTTTAGATTTTTACCAATTGGGTCTAGTATATTCACAAAGTGCTAATATAACACTTCACTTTTAACTCTTTTGAGTTTTAGAACTTGGTGGTGTTCACAATTTAATCAGTTGGATTTATTTGTTTGAGAAGTTTGTAAGGTGGGTTAGAAAGAACAAAATCTCTTAAAGTAAACGCAAAGATCAACACACAGTCACTGTTCGAATAATTTAATCTTGCCTAGGCATTTCTTCAGTAATATTTTATATGAAATCCCAAAAGTTAATTAAAGCATTTTAAATTTAGGCTAGGTAAACAGAGACTATATTCGGTTAGATTGGTATCTATTTCGTTGATTTAATGTCTTTTATTCTAAGAACTCTAACTAATTATTAATCATAGGCGTTAGGCTTTTATTAATATAAATAACTATTTACTCGTATTTTTTTTATTCATCCAAAATAAAGAGAGTTATAGCGTTAGTGAATAAAAAAAGCTTTTATATAATTTTAATACCGTTATAACTGGGTTCTTGTTAATTAAGTTTGAAAGATGTCGATTTCATTGAATATTAGGTAACTTGTTTTAATGTTTCTTCTGTTTTTAGTATAATCAATAATATACCCCTTTTATTAACTCGAATATGGGTGGGACAAAATCTTGAAGATATGAGAGAATTTATTAGACATAGACACATTTACTAATAACCAGTTTCCCAAACTGTTTTTTTTCCAAAAATAACTACGGTGATTCCTAATGGTATTTTCAGGAACTCTTTGGTAAAAAGAGCTAGTAAACCAACTCGTTTTCAGTTTTAAACCCTTTCTGTATTGCTTTTTGAAGTTACAGATCATTGGTCCAATGACTCTTGGTTTTTTAGAATCGTGAACAAGCTTTTTTGCACTAGAAGGCTACCCAATACCCACTTGATAGTTGTGCATATTTTGCTACTTTATCGAATTCACTAAAAATCGATTTCAACTTTTCAAATCAAAACGCGGCCTCGTTATTAAAAAATAAACTGGCAGCAAAACTAGCTACATTTTTTGAAGAGAAGGTCTTTATAATCAAGAGTTCGAGGACGAAATGAAATGTAAAAATGCCGGTTTTAAGCTTGAGGTTTGTCAAAAACATAAATTCATCAGGACTGAAAATGGAAAAACAAACATTGTTTTGATTGAAGTTAAACCTTTTGCCAAATCAAGCTCCAAGAAAGCCTAAAGCAGCAAAAAACATCAACCATCAATCTAAAAAGAATTATTCTTAAAAACGTATAGTTTTGGTGACCAAGAATCAATCTTGTGTTAAATGCAGAACGTAGAGCTAAAAACTAGAGGCTAGAGCATTTTGTTTAAACATTTTGTATACCCGAATGGATGACTTGAATATTTTGATGATAAGCCTAATAAAAGCTTAAAAGAGAAGCAGCAAAACTGACTAGATGTTGGAATTAAAAACGAAATGTTCGTGTTCATGTTCATAGGATTCTCCCAGATTCATATTAGATACATCATTAAGAATTTTGATTTATTAAATTTGTGAATTATTTCGTGATTTTCTAATGACATTAGGGCCAAATCCAATGAAATTAATGCTGTAGTTTCGTCCCGTGAATTCCTGGAGGCAATTTAGTAAATTCACCGGGGAAAACTTACCATTTTAAACCAATTTTATAATATTAAGTTTTGGTAAAACTTAGCCGAAATGAAATCTCATGAAACAATCACTTTTATGTATAAATACAAAGGTTGGTGTCTTCGGAACTCAAAAAATCTATATCACATTTTGTATACTTGTTTAACTAATTGCAGGGCTTATTCCAATATCAATATAGGATAAAGTGAACTTATTCAGAAGTATACTAAAATGCGTGTTAAGAGAGGCTCAATAATTTTATCAGATTCTGGGTCAGACGGTTCACCTAAAGATAATCGCCTATCAAAGTTTTGTAATACCAAACAAGAGCTAACTCGCAAAAAGCTAATATTACCTAAGCCAGTTCCTGATATAAGCTTGAATGGACCTTGTGATCTTATCATGAGTTTGGATAGAAACATCAAAACTATTACTCCTAAAGAGGTGACAGGTGATGATGGAACAACATTTATTGAAAATCCCTCTGATTACTACATGCTGTTCATTCCCGATAACGTAAATACAGGCGATTTTGCGAAGCGACTTCAAGCTTGTAATAAAAATAGAGTAAAAAGCGCCCCAACCAAGATCAAAAGGAATACTCAAAGAACCAGCAATGGGTTTATTCTATACAGAATTGAGCGCTCAAAAGCTATAATAAGAGACGATCCAAATATTAACCAAAAATTAGTATCTAAAATCTGCGGGAACATGTGGAAAAATGAAAGTCCTGAAACTAGGATTCACTTTAAAAACAAGTACTTAGAGAACCTAAAACTTTTGAAAAAAATAGATGCAAAGGATAAAGTTGGTTGCAGCGACTACAAGTATTTGAAATTACTTCAAAATGATGAACCAGTAATAGAAATTACCAACACGGAGATAAATGACACAGAAATGAATAGATTAATAAGTGGACAAATGTCAATCAACCTAGATTATACATTCTTAGACATATATACTAGCAACATTCCTCAAATCGATAGTAACTTTTGCAGTAATGACTTAGATGATATCCTAGGGAATACAAAGCACAGAAGTTTAGAAGAAAACGACAACTTTAGTTCAAATATAAGTTTAATTGACGAAGTTGGATTATCGACAATATATAAACAATCAACATTACTGCTAAACAATGTTTCAGGAATCGATTCGATGTTAAAATTAAGTTCCAATCTAGAGAACTATCAATACCCTTTAAGCGATTGTGATGATTTAGACATCTCTAATAACAAAACCCACACAAGCGACACAATTTGTCATACTATCAGCATTGACTATAGCCAGCATCATGAAAATCAGTTAACTAGGCCCTACGACAATTATGCATTCTAGTTGAAGTAGTAAATGTACTAATAAATCATAAAGTTTCAACTTAAAATTTTTAATTTATAATTTTTTTTAGCTATTTGAAACTTATTTCTTATTAATACAATTTGCTTCAGAAACAAGTGTACTGCGTTTTGATTACTTTTCGTTTATCCAAATAGGATTTTAAAATAACTGAATAGCTATATTGATATTAGAGTCTCTTATTAGCTTACTAGATACATAACAATTGAACATAAGTTACAACTCTCTCCTCTTTCTTAACCAAGCGAGAATTTTTTTCAAATAGCCAATCATAACACTGAATCTCAATTATCTGTAGTAAAACCCTATTTCTAGCTTATATATCTAGTTGTACCAAGACGATCAGTCTAAATGTCGACACCGAATGTGGGTGCAAAACAACTAGCTACTAGTTATAGTGCCACTGTTAAGACTGGTTTAACACCAGTAATTTTGTACCAATCAAATAAAGAGTAAATAGAGTATACAAAAAATACCAATCATGGAGGGATTGGAAGAAGTAAAAAAGTGTTTGTCATTCACCACTTGACAAAAAAAAATATTTAATTTTGTTAGTAATGGCCAAAAGGGGTGGTGGTAACATCATAGGATGCCAAATGTCCTGTGCAAAAAAAAAGTGAGTTCAATTATGAAGGTTGTGGAAAATAATGTGGGTGATTTGTCGTAGTGTAAAACACGACCGGATGTCACAAATGTCTTTGAAAGCCATAAGTAAAAGGTGACATCCTAAATTTCTCTTTGTAAAAGAAAGAGAAAGGAGAGGTAAAGGAAATGGCGTTAAATTCTTTTGCAATTAACAGTTTTCCCCTACCAAAGGGGGTTTTTTATGTATGGTTAATTTGTGATTACAATGACGTCTTTTAGTTTTATCTGCAAGTATGTGATCGATTTAAGCAAAGATGTGCATCAACAGTGTTAGACACTCCTAAGTTACGATTATTCACATTATAATAATTATTAGTTCATTTATTTAAAAAACAGTTCAAGTTTATTATTTAGTTTTAGTTATCAGTTTATTAGCTTCAGTTTAAACAGGTATATAAAAGGTTTGGATCGTGTCTAAACCGAAAAAAGGTCTGAAGATAAAACAAAAAGTAAAAAAGGATATATTTTGAAGAAGTATTATTATTAGGTTTAAAAAGGAAAAAAAAAAGATAAAAAACAAACAAACAAACAAACCTAAAGATAACACCACAAAGAGGAGAACCAAATAAGCTAAAGCAGTTAGTAACCATATAGTATCAACATAATAAAGTGTTTGCTGTTTTACGAACAAAACTCCTAGTGAAATAAGCTAGGTACACATGTATTAAAATATTGTGACAGATTCATTAATTGGGTTCAATTTGGACCAAGTGAAGAAAAACGTACTGATAGGCTTTACTTCTAATGAGGAAATGGAGAACTTCCTGAGTAAAGAAGCAGTTGTAAACAACAAAAAAGTCGAGTTTTATAAAATCATTGGCATTGAGAATGATGTGTTTAATATTAGCATCCCAAATGGGAATGGAGTGGAATTCGGAATCCTCTTGAACAGGATTAATGAAGTCATGTCCAAGATAGAAACCATCCACAACATTGCCGCCTGGAGGTTTGGCGAACGCAATATATATTCATCTAACAATGTACATACATTGTTTACGCCAAATATCCCAGTGGATGGGATGCAAAATGCGCTAAAAGATGAGATGAAAGAAATACGATGATACTTTGAAGGAATGAATAAAATAGTCAGAATACAGACCTAAACATGATCACAGCTAAGGATCTACGTAACGATCCCATATGTTTTAATTGTGTTGAATGTATTTATAAAATTAATGTGTATTATATGTGCCAACACATGTACAGAATATGATTTTATGCATGCAACAACACATGTAAGACACATTGATGAGATATTCATATTTACTCGCTTTGCTACTTAGTATTCTTATTTTATTTCAATGTTTATGTGCCTGTTAAGATAAATATATTGGTACGATTGATTTTGGTTATTAAATTTATTGGTTTTAGTTCATAAATATAATTCAAAAATAAATGTTATAAACGCCTACATTCAGGTCCATGACATTAAGAGACTTTATAGCAGGAATACGAGTGGGAGACAAAAGTAATATAAGGAAATTCACAAAAGAGGATATATCTTCAGGATTGAATTTTTTTTAAAAGAAACAATCCCTCAAAACACGATTTTCTTTGCTCTGGCAATTTGGGAAATTAATAAATCAGTAACTGAAAAAAACTTGAACATAAATTTGGACAAAAAGGCACTTTTCAATCGTTGGAAAGTAAATTTAAAAAATTT
>LUVW01000015.1:288972-321442 GCA_001661515.1 Capniomyces stellatus | reverse complement strand
TATAATATGTGTGCAACTAAAGAGGGCAGCTGTGTTTTCTGTTGTTTTTTGAAAACAAGTTTGTGCAGCTCAAAATTTCTATATAAACTCCATCGTTTCGGCCTACTTTTCAAAAAATCATAAACACCATCACATTGCATATTCAAGCATCAAGTATCAAACACCAAACACCAACCAACCACCCCCCATCTACTTTATTTATCAAAATGATGAAATTCGTTCTAGGAGCTGTAGCCGTGCTATCACTTGCCACTGCACAAGTACCAGAGTCAGCAGACGTCCAAGCATTCAACAACGCTGGTTACTCGGCTGGAGGCCCACGCCCACCTGTCAACCCACCAAAACCTCCAACCAATGGTGGAAAGGTAACTGTAACCGTCACCAAACCTGCCAAGACCAAGACCGTCACTAAGGAACGTGTTAGCACCGTCACTGAGAACGCCGTTGTTACCAATGCCGTCTATAACACCATCACCGAGAAGATCACCATCACTAAGCCTCCAACTACTATTACCAAAGCCGCAGAAACTACAACTGTCACTTCAACTGTTGAACTTGGCTCCCAGTACAACTGTGGAAACCTTAAAGCCGAGTTCTTCAGCGATTTTTATTACGAAAACACAATTGTTACCAATTACATGGAACCAAACAAGTGCTACAGCTTCAGCAAAGCACTCTCTGCTAAATACGCCGACAGTACCCCTGGAACTGGAATCATCAAAGTCTGTGAATTCGCAAACTGTTCAGGAAGATGCTACGAGTCAAACCGCAGTGAAAAGTGGTTCCCAGCAACTTTCATTCATGACTATGGCCACACCATCGAGTCTGCCATGTGGACACTTTAGAATTGTAACTTTTTATTGCAAAATATACTTGGTGCTTTTTTTATTCTTCAAAATAAATTTTAAATGTATCAACAATATCTTGGCTACCCTCCCTTTTTGCAATTATCAAAGGCATGTCCTAAAATGAAAGGTGTGCTGGCTACACTAGAGCCAACGCGATTTATGGACCTGTAAAGCATCAAGCTGTTCCTGTTCATTCAAATGTAACATCGAGTTATGTTATTTTAGGAAGGCGGGAGATGGATAGAATAGATACTGCGCGTTGTGGCTCACAACTGGTCACACACATACATTACTAGCAGTGTTGATCCCAGGACGCTCATAGAATAAACTCTAGGCCTTCTTTACATAAAATATATAGCCAGCCGAGGAGTGAAGCCTTTTCCCATACCACCTTCGATCAATTAGATCGTCCGCACCCGATGGGCGTCGGTTCAGGGATTGTAAATCCACTTGATTTAGTTTGACTACAGCCAATTTAGCTAGTAGCTTGGTTATTGTGTGAATGAGCGAGATTCCCCTGTAATAACTATTATGAATTCTATTATCGCCTTTTTTGTAACAAAACTTTCTTAAAATAATTAAAAAACAAATCCATTAAAAATAGTAAAAATAAGGACAAGGTTATTTCAATAAATAAATAAAATAAGGGCAAAGGCCTATACAAACGAGTCTATGTCAAAGTTAGTAGTCCAATCCATATCCGAGTTTGAGTTTCTAGTGATTTGCATAGATGGCCAGTAGTGCTCGTCCAGCTTGATACTTAGTACCCTTGGGGTGCCTAATTTGTTAACGACAGTTAGTCTAACATAACCCGTTTCTAAATTGGTTTTGGTCATAAACCCAGACCCTTCGTTGGCCGGATCTGTGACCATCTCATAGTCTTCGTTATTTTTGTTACTGTTGGTTGAGATTGACTTTATAAACTTGGTTAAATCCTCCATTGTTCTGATGGGCGACCCTTCGATCTCGGTTATCCACACACCGGGTCTTAAGCCATAGCTGTTTGCTGGTGACCCAAACAAGGTGCAGGTAACATACACATTTGATGGAAGCTCCTGTAGTTGTTC
Source organism: Capniomyces stellatus (assembly GCA_001661515.1). Lineage (NCBI taxonomy): Eukaryota > Fungi > Kickxellomycota > Harpellomycetes > Harpellales > Legeriomycetaceae > Capniomyces > Capniomyces stellatus. The sequence goes on along the minus strand of LUVW01000015.1, from coordinate 319,527 downwards.
CTGAACGGCGCGGTATGGGGTTTGTATAATTGCGCCAGCCCACCCAATGATGTTGGCGGTTTCAAAGTTTGGAAGAATTGATGTTGGAACTTGGATTACCATTTCTTTGCTTTCGCGGAGTATTGTTAGCGGTACAGTTTCTCTGTTGTAAACAACGGCAATATCTGATATGTCCACAATAAGCTTTCCGTTTATTTCCAGCACAATATCACCCGTTTTAAGGAGCTTCGAAGCTTCGCTTTGTCTGTTCATCAACCCCAGAACGTAGTAGAATCTGGAATACGAGTCTGATCTGTCGCTCATTTCCTTCAGTCTTTTATTGCTTAGTCCCAAAGACCTTGCTGCTGCAGGTTTAACTGTCCAAAACTCTGCATCCAACGAACACAAGTCAATTTTTTCACCAGACTTCAATGCATCAATGATTGGTCTAATTATAAATACGTCCAGGCCTGTCATAAACGACGCGTTGTTGCCTTTGCTATCGGTGTTGGAAATGTTTACCCAGAATGATTTGACCAGCCCATCTTCATCGCTGATTACACCGCCTTGGCATGGGGGCTGGTCGTCCAGCTTCACACCTTCAACGTTGGCTGCCCTCCAGCGCGGTGGAGAACATTCGTTGGTGCTCAACATTCCACGCGAAGAAACCAAAGTTCGACGAACAAAAGGGTTGTGGTCGCTGCCCACAGCAACCAGGATAGCCGAGTCGCCTTGGTCAAGCCTCTTGGTTCCTTCCCAATACTCGGGGCTAAACTTTAGCTCTTTGACTTTTGTATCGCCCAATGAGGTAGGGTTATACTGCAAAATTGTAAAGTTGTATACAGGATGCAAAAACAATATTTTAGCTGTTAATACAAGTGACTGTGCAAATGTTACAAACACATCTCCTGCTGAAATAGGGACAGTGTCACGGTCGCATAATACAAGACCCAGCTTTTTATCGATAATGTAGCCAGGACCATAAAACTGAGTCAAGGTCATCCCATCGACCAGGTACGGGATGTAAAAGTCAATTGAAACAAAGCTAGGCCAGAGCTTATCTGCAGGGCTAAGATTGGGTCCGAGCTTTGGATATTTAACTGAATGAGGTTCAATGGTCTTTGGAAGGCCTGGTTTTAGCAGATCTACGTACTCCCACAGCCCCGTGGTCTCATTTCGCACAGCCATTCTCAACGGATGCCACTGGCAAACCACGTTCATGATCATGACTTTTTCCTTGTGGATTTTATCAATTGAAAAGAACTTGATCGGAACTCGTGTTCCTGATGTCAGGGACCCAATCGCATTGGCAAATGCATCAAGAGTTGGTGTTGGAATGTGGTTTATGCTCAATATAATGCTATCGCGCCAGGCGCTTGCTGAACCAAGCATGTGTCCGCTTGACGCCACATAAACTCCTCTAACTGGTAGTCCGTAGCTGCGTGCTAACTGGTAGCTCAACTCGTTAACTATCCCGCCACCAATCTCAATAAACCTTGATGGTGTAATTGTGTGAAGGTCCTGCACCTTACATGTAACCGTATATGCCTTTCTGCATCTCCAGATTGTTAGCTTCACTTCGTTAAAAACACTGTCATCCAAAACACTTGATATTTGGTCAAAGTTAGTCACAGGCTTGCTGTTAACTGCAACCAGTATATCTCCAGAAAGCAGAATTTTTTCTGCAGGTCCCTCCGGAATCACATTTTTCACCACAAGCATACCTGGCTCGTCTGGGTACCGATCTCGCATACTTTTTTCAATATCAATGCTTAGCCCAAGTCTTCTCAACTCGTCATATGGGAGGTGTTCAAACTCCGTTTGCAATGTTCCTCTAGGAACCTTCAGATTCTCTCTAACATATGCAAGTGCCCTGACTATTCTTTTCAGCGGAAGGTAGTATGATGATGAGGCTCTGTTTGATCCTCCGGCATTGAGTGCAACTGCATCGCCATATATGTCCAAAACAGGTGATCCTGACGACCCCCCGCTTGTCCCGGATGCTGCTTGCAAGTAAAAGGTGTTAAAGTCATTGTACTCGCCTACTCCATACTCTGGCGCGCTATAAAACATATTGTTAGTGGTTAATAATTAGTAGTTAATGGTCAATGGTCAATGGTCAATGGTCAATGGTCAATGGTCAATGGTCAATGGTCAATGGTCAATGGTCAATGGTCAATGGTCAATGGTCAATCGTTAATAGTTAATAGTTAGTACATGGCTACCAAGTATTATAAAATACAAATGCGTAATATAAAGCCAATTACTTTCTGTCCAGCCGGGCAAGCGTGCCTGCCAGAATCGATAACTTTTCTCCCGCGTCATTTCCTACCACTCGAATCTCCATACCAACTTTGGCTTTGAATGGCGCAAGCTTGATCTCGCTTAGCTCCATAAACTTTACCTTGGATGGATCAAATTTGAAAAAACCAAAGTCGTGAATGGGATCTCTATACACCGGCAGCAACTCGACTTCCTCGTAGTTTGTGAACACAGCCTGTGACACTGTTGGCGCTGGATTAACCACATGTCTATTTGATAGTATGATGCCGTTTTTGGCATCAACCACAAATCCTGTTGCTGTGTATGTGCCGCTTTGCTCTGTGTCAAATGATCTTACGCAGTTTGCTTTAATCGAAACTATAGACTTTATAGCTCTCTCCAGTGTTGGCTCCCAGCTAGGCAGTAGATCTGAGTTCATATAGTCAATGCCGTCCGTATCTATACCCTCTAGTTCCCTAGACTCAAACGGAATGTCTGTGACTGTTGGCTGCTTCATCGTGTTTGGAAGATAGAACACCGCCATCAAGTCGCTTTGCGCCAAACTTCTTCTCCGAGGAAACACGTTTAGGTCTGAGGGCTTTCTTGAGTGTCTCCTATTGGTTATCCCGGTACTCTCACCCAAAACCAAATCTTTGTTTGGCTCTCTATTTGCTATCTGTATTTCTTCCATTTTGCCCATTTCATTTATTGTGTCCTTGAGCTCAAGTTTGACTGGCATAGCACCAGGCTCGGGGCCGTCGCTATAGCTCGACTGCACATTGTCACCTTCAACCCCTAAATTCTGGACCATAAAGTTGTTGCTAAGTCCTCTTTTTTTTTGTTTCTGGCTCATTTCGCCTAAATTGCTATTCTTCATGGTTCACGCTTTCAATTGCACTGTGTACTTTTTTCGCTTCCCGTGCTCCTTAGAGTGTTGCGTGAATAGTGAATTCGGTTTATTTTTGAGCAAGTCCAAATTAAATTAATACCAACTGGTAGGCTTACTGTGCTTATTTACAAAATTATATTATTGCTAGTTCCTATCCTGTGTTTGCCTACTAGCCCTGTTCAATATATTCTGGTAAAATAAGTGTTTGTGTGCTGTTGACGCTTGTAACCCTGGTTAAATAAAAAATAATTACTCAAAGAAACGCTTCATTTTTCTGGCCCTTTTAGCCTATTTTAAAATAATATACTGCTGACTTGGTTAGTGAAGCCGTCGATTTTATAGCTTCTTGGGTGTATCAGCCAAAATTCGTATTTTTTTTTCTTTTTTTTTTTTTAAACTTTTTTTTTTCAACTTGTGTCATTAATTTAAAGCTCAGTTCCTGTCTGTCAGCTTATTTATTGCCCTTTAATTCAAACCAACTTTCCTACGCTATTTTTTTTCCCTTTTTTTTCTTTTTCTCGCTTCACTCTATTTTAGGACGTTGTTTTTGTGGTCCGAGTTATAAATATAGACTTTGGATTTCTCATGTGTAATGTTTGTGTTACATTGGTATCTGTTAGGTTTGCAAAGTCAATATTACTAATATTAATAATATACTTTTGCCAAACCATGCTTGTTGAATCCGAGAATCATCTTTTCCCATTCATTAACCTGAATGTCAAAGCAAATATTTAGCAACTGGGTAGATTTGCATATCTATCTCCTATAAACATTGTTGTTCCTGCTTAACTGTACACTCACACTTGATTAGTTTACACCTCGGACTGTTAATACCAATAATAATAATAAAAAGAAAGCTAATCAAACTATTTTCCATTACCAATAAGCGATTTTTCTTTGCTATAGACCTTATAACTCAGCTAGACCAAATTAAATAGCTGTCCAATAATAAACTTGCAGATTTGTATTAGTCGCACATCAACAAGAGTAAACAAATAACTTTTCATTTCAGAAATGAATCAAATTGTAGTTCATCAAATTGTGGCCAAACTTTAAGGGTTCTCAAAGTCAGCTTTTAAAAATTCCCTTAATACACTCTTTAGCAGTGTTTTTAAATTAATAATAACACAAACAAAGTGTTATAATTGGAATCGACATTAGGCCCAAAATATACACGGATCTAACCTGCTGAAGCACCCGGATTCCCAGCTGAACTATCTCGCGTCTTTGTTTGTCTAAGCCATCAATCAGGCCGAGTATATTAAAATCAACAGCTTGCTAAGTTCATAAAGCCATTGATCAAATATCAAAATTAAAAAACTAAGAGAACCGTATTCGTTAAAGGACTCATTCGTCAAAATGCGTAGTTAATACAACTTTACTATAGTCTTGGTGGTATCTAAAAGCTAATTGTAATCTAGTTGTCGAGAAACACAGCGTGCTTGTTTGCTTGCATAACTTGGAACTGTGATTAACCAAGTACCAATAAAACATCTATCAAGTCCCAACTAACCAAAGCAATATACAACTCCCCCCCTGTAGCAAAGATCAATAACAACAGCTCCTGTATGTATGTTGGCTGGATATTGACATTTTGGGCTTCAAATAAGGTAGCGGAGCGATTGAGGTTGGCACTTGAAATCATTTTCTGCGCCAGTGTTAAATGCTGAAAACAAAGTATTTGAGCCTGATAAATTATTGGCCAATTTAGCTTCAAAAAATTAAAAGGAAAAATTCGCCTATAATTGAAAAAAAAATTCGACGAAAACAAATTACTAATCAACAAAACACCAATAACAAGAGCGGTATTGACAATAATAAACTTGAATTCCTTTGTTTACCAATTCACACGACAGATAAATCAATATACCGATTCAACATATATTTATTCTCTATACGATATATCTTGCCACCATAGTATACTATTTTTCAAGACATTCGATTATACGACAGCACCACAGAACAAAATGGTAAGAATCACACACATTTACCAACCCAATACCAGAGATTGATATCGGTTAACCAAATCTTTTTTTTTTACTCCAAGAGATGGTTGAAAAGCTGATAGTGATCCATTTAAACAAGTTAGCTTGTAATAAAAAAATAGGATAAATTTGGAATGAACAACCAAACTGAGCATAGTAAGTCCGCCTTCATCCATTTGTACCAATAGGCAAATCTGCAGTGTGTTTTTTTATCTTTGCTTTTTTTTGTAGATTATTTGAATTTTTAACAGACATTGGTATGCCTTATTGTATTGTATAGCCCATGCAAAGTATACTGGCACTGGACATCCCGACACTACCAAATAGTAACAGCGCTTTACTAGATACATATTTTGTTTATAATCCACAAACAACCTATCGATTAAATGGATTAACGATTTATACATATTTTGACAATTTCTATCTATTTGATTTTTTCAATAGTGAGTGGCTAACAAACCAACTTCGAGACACCTACGCATACATTGTAGCGGACAATGCGCTAACAAGCTATGTATCTATTGCAGAAGGCGAAAGTGTTTCGAGAACCAGATTTAATTGTCTAGAGGTTAGTGTAGTTACTATGTTGTGCGCGGGGTATACACCATTATTAATATGGTGTACCTAGTGCCTTTTTTTGTTCCTAATTAGCCGTATTTTTGGGTTGCTTTTCTTATTCATATTTCTGCATATCTATATTGATTCGATAAAATAGAAAATGTTACAGCCATGTGGACCTCCACCTGAGGAGGTAGCCGAGTAGTGGCTGGATCCTGTCTGTGTTTTTGGCCATGTTTGTCTACTCTAAACGTCTAAATATTTTGATTTAAACATAGCTTTTGTACTTGATATTTTTCAGCATTTTCTCTTTTATTTTTATTCTTTGTTTTGTTCTTTTTTCCATTTAGTTTTTGGTTTGCTGGGCAAAGCAAAGCGTAAAGCTTTTATAACCGCTTGCCTCAAGAGCCACATGCCAAAGTAGTCAAATGAGCCGTTTAGAAGAGTGTTTGACAAATGCGATGCTGTAAATTCAGCCGAAATTTTGGCTTTAATAAAATATGGTAACTAGATAAACGCATCAGTTTAGTGACGTCTAGGGCTACTCTTGACGAGCATCAAGTTTTAGACTTGGTCATATTAATACCATTTCGAGATATGCCAATGGCTTGACCAGCCTTATTTTTTATAGAGTTAAAGAATTCTACAAATGTTGGGATTAGGGTTGTAATTATTTGACCATTCATGTGCAAAAAGTTTTATCGAACCCCAATTATATAATAAATAAGTCACTAAAACTCGACAAAAGGAATCTAAAAGAAAGGAAAAGTAAAGGAAAAGGAATGGTTCCTTATCTAAGAAAAATTTTCAAAAAGTGTGAACTGTTTTCTACCCCACCAATTGGCTCAAAAGTATTTAGAGTTTCAAATCCTGTTACATTTAATTTTTTAGGAGAATATAAAGTGCAAGCAAATTAATTCCAGAGCAAAGTTGAGTTGCTATTGGGGATCAAGTTCAGCAAGTTAAAACAAGTGAAATTGGGGAAGAAAAAAAAGAGCATGGTTTCTGATTCAGTGCAAAAAAAAAAAACATTTCAAAGTTTGGCAGCGAAAAAGGGAGATCAAACATTTAGCAAAACTGCCATTGATACACAAAAAGGGCAAAGTTTGAGCCATTATCTCGTCTATCATGAAAATATTCTTGAAGGTACTAAGAAAAATAAAATAGTAGTAATCGACTTTTATATTGATATAGCTAGATTAGTCTTGTAACAAAAAATTGGCTATCTTTTCTTTTGTTTTTTCTAAAAAAAAAAAAGTATTCAATAATACTCACAAATAGTAGAAATACCATACTTTTAAATACGAATAGTATATCTATCAATATACACCTTGGACCAAAATAAAGATAAAAGCGAGATTGATAAATAAAAGTAGAAATGGAAAGCGCAACAGGCCTGAAAGATGTCGAAATGACAGAACAAATTAATGGCGCCGTAGAGATTGGTGCAGAATCCGCAAATCCAGAGCAATCAATCGAAGAATCCAGCATGGAGGCTGAGACTGGAGAGGTCCCAGAGGCACATTCACTCAAGGTGAAGATAAGTGCGCCAAATGGATCGAATTTATGGTTGCAATTGTTGGGTTCCGAGCTGGTTCAAGAGATCAAGCAAATAATTTTCCAATCGTCAGAAACAATAGAGTATAGCTGCTTTAATTTGGAGTATAAAGGCAAGGTGGTTGAGAATCACTTGTCGATTGCCGAGGCTATCGAGCTTTTAAAGGCTGAGGAAGGGGAGGGTGCTAAGGAAGGGGAGGAGGTGTTGGAGATAAACATAGTAGAAAAGGCATACAATGAGCGGGAGGTTCGAGTGCATGTATCGCGTTTGAGAGATATATTGGGAGGAGCCGCATCAAATGCGGAGAATGCGGTCACAGTTGATGCAGGGTATACACTGTTCCCAATAATAAACGAAAGAATCAGGGGACTTAACAAGGAGTCTGGAAAGGGAAAGAAGAAGGGCGGAAATGGTAAAGGAAAGGGGGTAGGGGTTGGTAAGAGAAATAAAGGGAAACTGAGCCAGAAGGAAGGGGGTAGCTCGAAGCCAGAAACCGAGGCAGAGAAGAAGGAGGAGATTGACTTGGCCAAGATATCTTCAATGAAAAAGTACAACATTAACAAAGAAGTGGGGCTTGGGATGATTGGTAGTCAGATTTACAGAGATAGAGTGGCGCCTGAACAGTGTATCAAGCAGATTATATTGTCAGGATGGAATCCAGTTAGACGGGACAGAGTTCAAAAGGGGGATATAATGTACTTGTTGGCAACTACACTAGAGGGAAACTCATACCACATAACAGCAAGCATGGATGGGTTCTTTGTAAACAAAAGTACAAGCAATGTGTTTGACGCAAGGCCAGCAGAGCCAAAGAGAGAGTCACACTCGTTGATAGGTCTGTTGAGAAAGCTTTCGTCAAAGTTCACGAAAGGGTTTGAGCAGTTGCAGCGCAGCGTCAATGGGTTGCAGCCATTAGAAACCATAGCTATTGGATACGCAACACAGCCGGTTGCGCCGTGGATCGTATCAAAGCTGGACTCGACAACAAAGTCGGGGCAAGAGAGCCAACATTACGACTTGGGGAGGTTGCAGCAGTCGGGCTTGAAGCTTGGGTCCAGGGGGTCGGAAGCGGTTAGAGACTGGAACGAAGAGCTCCAGAGCATTCGCGAGATGGAGTCGGACACACCAGGGGGCTATGAGGGAGCATTGAGAGACAATCAGTTGCTCACGTGGCAGAACGAGTTTAATGAGGCGGCGGTGGCAGGGGCGATGGCTATTATTGACGATGAGGTGGTGCCATTGAACCCGGGGGAGGATGAGAGCCAGTACATCTACCTGAGAGAGAACATATTCTTTTCAAAGGCAAATGATTCGCGAGACTTGTTTGCAGCGATTGGAGGAAACAACGCAGCATGGGTAGCCGCCTCAAAGGACGTTGAGGGAGTCAAGATTGTGAATGGAATAGACTCAAAGGGGCTTTACCAGCTGGGAACAGTTATAGTTGATTATAGAGGGGAGAGGGTTGTTGCACAGACAATAGTTCCAGGGATTCTCCGCAGAGACAACGAAAACCCGGTTTCTTATGGGTCGGTAGACAACGGAATGACCATCAAGTCGGACAGCGAGTTCCACAAGTTGTTGGAGCCAATAGCAGCACAGCTGAGGCTAAAGGAGCACGAGATTATGGACGGAGAGGGAGTCAGCCACAAGCTTTACACGTCAACGGACGTCAAAGGGATTAAGGGTACTGATGGAAGAAGCTATTTGGTTGATTTGTACAGATTGCATCCTGTAGATAGCGAGTTTCTTAAAAGCGAGTGTTTGGGTCAAGAGGCAGGCAGCGAGGGCGAGATGCCAAAGTATCCTCACCAGTTGGTGTTGCTTAGAAACGAGTTGCTTTCAGCATACTGGGAGCATTCGGTGCGTGGTCAAGTCAGAGAGATTCTGGCCAAGCAAACCAAAGAGAGTGCGGTAGACGGTAAAGACGGTAAAGACGCAGAGAGTGAGGGTGCTGGTGCTGAATATAGCAAGTTGGGAGAGGCGGCAAGCGAGGTGGACTTGGAAAAGACACGTGAACAGGCGCTTGAATCGATGGTGTCGTTGAACCAAGACGCGTACGTTCCGATAGTAGAAACAGAGAAGAACAAGGAGTTCAACGCAAAGGTGTTTGAGGAGGCCAAGGGTGCTGTTGATGAGGCTTCGCAGTTTTTGGCTAACGTTGTGATTCCAGGGTTTGTAAACGAGTTGGTTGGGGGAAGTTTGGCGCCAATTGATGGCCGCGTTCTGGCACGTCACATGCACAGCAGAGGAATAAACATGAGGTATCTTGGAAGACTGGCCCAGCTATTGCCGGTTGGAGACAAGTCGGTGTTGGCAGTTAGGAACTTGGTAGTTCGGGAGATGATTGTCCGATCAGTGAAGCACATTTTGCACGGGCTTTACGTTGATGGAGTGAAGCTGATGAACAGAACCAAGCACAGTGCGGTATTTGCATTTGTTGTAAACTCGTTGTTCGGAACATTGGACAACCGCAACAAGTCCGAGAGTGGAAGTGAGGATGGGGCTGGAGTTGATGGTGACGACTGTGACGAGCAGGTCAAGAAGATTGTTAGCGAGTTGAAGGAGCATAGTGGATTGACAGCAGAAGGTTTGCTGGAGCAAGTAGAGCTTACGGTGGCAGCAAGATACCGATTTGACATTGCAAAGGAGGCCAAGGAAACAGGAGTCAGCTGGGTTGAGAGCTATGTGGCAAAGAATCTCCGGGCGGTTCTTAGAGAGATTTGTCTGAGGACTGGAGTCCAAATCAGCCAAGGAAACTACGAATTCAGCAGCGAAAAGTTTTACCTGAGCAGCGAAGACATTGTGAACTTTGTTCCGCTGGTCAGATCAGCAAACTTCCCAATCCAAATGCCATCAGAAACGATGGATTTTGCTCGATCCATGATTGCTGAGGGCAAGAAGGAGATGGGGTTGAGTCTGATCCACGACCTTTGTCTGATGCACGAGCAAAAGTACGGCCACTTGCACCCACACACCTCAAGATGCTACGCAGATCTGGCGACTTGCTACCACGAACTCAACGACAACAACACTGCTATTGAGCTCATGTACCAAGCAATCGTATCAAACGAACGGTCTGCTGGTGTTGACGATTCGGAAACCATCTACAACTACCTTAACTTGGGCATGTTTGAACACGACAATGGTAACTCAAGACTCGCACTTCAGTACGTTTGGCACGCTCTTGACCTCTGGAAGCTTGTTGGCTCTTTGGACTACCCAATTCTGGCCATCATCTACTCCAACATCGCCGCCATGCAGCAACAACTATACCAACAACTCGTAAACCATATCAACAACACCGCCAAAGACTCCAACTCCAAACCAAAATCATCTAAAGACATCCAAGCCCTCTCCAACCTCGCCCAAAGCCTTCTAAACGAAGCTGTCACCTACTTTGAACTTTCCTACACCACCCGACTCGACATGTTTGGCCCCAAAAACGTTCTTGTAGCCAACTCTCTCCTCAACCTTGCCAAGGCCATTGCCGCCACCGGTGACTTCAAACTCGCCATGTCCAAAACCAAACAGGTCTACCTCGCCTACTCTGAACTCCTCGGTAACGATGACCCTAAAACTATCGATGCCAACGAGTGGCTCTCCCGCCTAACCTCCTTGGCCGTTGAGTCTGCCAAAACCGCAAAACTTATTGCTGAATCCAACCTCCTCCAGTCCCTACCCGCTGAACTATCCGCCCCATCAAACATCAACCAGATTGGCACCACTGCTCGCCCCTCTAAAGGAAAACATCCTAAACAATCCCCTACCGATGCTAAATCTGACGCCATGTCAATCGACGAGCTTTACAAGTTTGTTGTTGGCGACAAAAAGTCTCTTAAAAACATCCGCAAAAAGAAGTCTACCAAGTAATCCTGTTCGATGCACATTTTAACTCTTTCTTTGCACCATCTACAGCTACTCTTACTTTTTTTTTTCCTTCTTTTCTTTTTTTAATTACTGATACTATTACTCGGCTTTATTCGATTATCATTTATACGTTTTTTGTTTTTGTTTGCACTCTTGCTTTTATTTAGAGCCCATTTATTGTTTTTTTTTTTACAAGCTTTAATACCAGTCGATTTTTATCGATTCTTAAATCTTGAAATCAAGGTTTTCCAATACGCTTTTCTCAACATACCACCATAACACGTTTTGTTTTAGTAGGCTTGGTTTTCCAAGCATTCAAATTGGTAGAATTAAAACCAAAACGAAAAAAAAATCAGTAATTTCAGTAAAAGTTAAAAATAAGAACGCAAAAACAAAACATTTCAAAACCAGAATTGTAGTACTTGTTGGAAATAGTGTCTAGTCTCTGGGGGTTGCGGCGCCTTTACGCGTTTACTCTACAGTAACTGATTTGGCCAAATTTCTGGGGAAATCAACATCGACGCCATTCATAATCGCAAGGTGGTACGAAAGCAGTTGAAGAGGGATGATTGCCATTATTCCCGACAAGCAGTCAACAGTAGTTGGAATTCTTATGGTTCTGTTTTTATCAGAGATATCCTCATCTCCTATGTTGCAGATAATAATAGGGTTTCCTCCTCTAGCCGATACTTGCTGCAAAGCACTGCGTGACTTGTTGTAGTGCGAGTCTCTTGTCATCAACATCAATATAGGCATGTTCTCGTCAATCAGCGCCAACGGACCATGCTTCAGCTCACCAGCAAATATACCTTCGCAGTGAATGTATGACAGTTCCTTGATCTTCAAAGCTCCCTCCAAACATGTTGCTGTCTGGAATCCTCTTCCCAACACCAAAAGCGATTTTTCACCATGTAACACATCCTTTGAGAGCTCTTTGAGAGAGGCGTCGATTTTAAGAACCTCTTTGATCTTTCCTGGCAACTCTTTGATTCCTCCAATGATCTCCTTGCGGCGCTCAAGCATAGATGACCGGTCCTCTCCAAGCTGGAGAGCCATCATTATCAAGGCAAGGAACTGCGATGTGTAGGCCTTTGTGCTGGCTACTCCGATTTCTGGTCCTGCATTGATGTGGATACCGCAGTGGGTCTCTCTCGATATTGTTGAGCCTACAGTGTTTGTCACTCCTACACACAGCGCTCCTCTTTGCAAGCAGTATCTCATTGCCAAGATGGTATCTGCTGTTTCTCCTGACTGCGAGACAAACACGCAAACATCGTCTCTGAAAATAGGTGACCCTCTATCCAAAAAGTCACTCGCAAGCTCTAGCGAAACAGGGATCTCCGAAAGCTCCTCAAAGATTGCCCTGGTCGCAATACAGCTGTTGTATGATGTACCACACGCACAAAACACAATACGGCGACAACGACGAATCGATGCCAAATGGTTACGAAGCCCTCCTAGCATCACCTTGTTGTTTTCAAAGTCAATTCTTCCTCTAATTGTGTTCACAACCGACTCTGGCTGTTCGTAGATCTCCTTCAACATAAAGTGTGGGAATGATCCCTTCATGATCTCGGCAAGTTCCATCTCCAATGTCTTGATCGATCTGATCGAAGACATTCCGTCGTTACGGCTCAAACGATGGATGCGAAGATCGCTGTTTGCTGAGATGTGTGCAATGTCGTCATCCTCCAGGTAAAGAACTCTGCGCGTGTGCTCGATAATAGCCGATGGATCCGACGAAAAGAAATACTCAACCCCTGAACTTCCTCCATCAATGTTGCTAAACAGTTGTGTCTGTGCACGTCTAGCATACGCTGGTTCTGAATCTCCCGTAATGTTGGTTTCTGGCAGCTCGGTTTTGGCTTCATTGGCAAACTCAACATCAACAAAGTCAACAATAAGCTCCTTTTCTGTTTTGATTCCCAATAGTAGTGGCGATCCACGGCGATAGACTACAAGCTCCCCTGGGTAGTGCACGCTCTTGAAAATAAACGCTGACGCGCCTTCCAGCTCTTTGCAAACCGCCTTAACCAGCTCGTGGAAAGCTAGCTTGTTTCCTCTGGTTGAGTCGTAAATGTAAAGAATCAACTTTGCCACTACCTCTGTATCTGTTTCAGACTCAAACACAACTCCTTTATTCTCCAAAACTGTTTTGATTTCTTTGTAGTTTGTAATAATACCATTGTGAACCACAGTGAATTGCTGTTTAGGGTCTGAACGATGTGGATGCGAATTTATTGAACATGGCTTTCCGTGTGTTGCCCAACGTGTGTGTGCCATTGAGGTTTGGGTTTCATAGACATGGCCCGGGTCTTTTACAGTCCTGCTTACAAGGTCTTTAAGTGCTTTGACTTTACCAACCTCTTTGAAAATCTGGATTTCATCTGTCGTATCTCCATCAATTGCCATACCTATCAACACACACAGATTGTAAAATTATAGCAAATACAGCATTAATACTTGATCAAATGTTGAACACCCCGCAGTAACCATATGTTGGGTTGATGGCTACCTCCGAATAACAAAAGGATATCTGCTCAACACAGTTGGTAGCTTTTTAACACGCTACTATCATAGCTATCAATTCGTATGCCTCAATTTAAATTCTAAAACTGTTAACACAGTATGTTTTGAGCTGTGATTCCTACCTGAAGAGTCATATCCACGATATTCAAGTCTAGAAAGACCGTTGATCAATGTATCAATTACAAACTGACGATCCCTCTTGCAAGAGTAGCTGAGATATGCAAAAATTCCACACATTGTTCAATATTATTATTTTTGTCGGACTAGTTAGTTTGGTTTGGTTTTGCTAGGTATTTTTTTTTTTTTGCTATTATAATGCACTACAAGGAGTTTTATATGGAATTTAGTTGATTTGAAAGCTTCAAGTAAAAGTACACTTTTTTTCCCCTTTTTTTTCTGTTGGAATTTGTGATAATATATATATTATATTAAACTGTTGAAACTTGAATTTTAATATTCACTAATAGTGTAGTATTCTTTAGTTTTGTTTATAAAGGTTCAGTATCTACTGCTGTTATTTTTAAAAGTAGTTCGGATTGAATCTGAACAACCATGTCTTATTTATAAAGATTTGTTTTAGCGAAATGAAAATTAAAAAGATAAAAATAAAACAGTAATCAGACTCGTAACTTGTTTCTAATGCTATTAGGCATTCACACTCAACTTTGCTGCATTAATTCATTACATTGTTGGTTGCTTTATTAATGAATTTCCCGTTCAATCTCAATTTAGTAAATCCTCCTTTATTTATGGTTATGGAGTGCCTGCACAAATACAACCTGAATAAATATTGTTCCACCTCTTCCATTTCAATCACCATTTCTGCCATTGTAGATATACTATTTACTTTAATTGACCCCTTATATAAAATTCTACAGCACCATTTGCCTTCTCTGAAATGCTCGAGTTTGTGTGTAATTTTAACTAGTCAATGCATTCTATAGCGTATTGGTAACCCTTTTTGTGTCTTACCCAATTTAGTTGACCTTATTTTTAACTGCGAGCTGCTTTAAATATAGCTGATTAACAATTGCTCTATTTGACTTGCCAATGTTTTAAGCTTGAATTACTTGTAAACAATATATCTGCTTACACAAAACATATTTCATATTGTCACTGCCACGCTCAATGAGTAAGAATTTTCTGCTGTATCCAATGGACTTTTAACATGCCTTTTTGATTATTTTCTGTGCACAATTAGGGAAAAATGTGTCTTGTGAACAACAATCGATTAATAATAACCAACTTTATTTTCTTTAATTTATTTTAATTGATTCTGTTTATTTACTTGTGTTGTGTAATTTTTTTTTTTTTTATTGAAATATAAATTTTGTTTAAATTTTTTTTTGCATTTGCTCTTGCAGTTTCTTCATTGCCAATTCTACTTTCACCCAATTCCAACCATTCAATCTTTTATTAACCGTCAGTGGGAATTTGAATTCCAGTGTGCTATAAACTTATTTGCTGGACTTTGCGTGCTTTTATAAAGGTGACCGATAAATGGGTCGCTCTAACCATTTTAAAATAGCTTTTGAATTGCGTGTTGCTCATTCACTCCTGTCTATATTTGATGACCGCCCCAAGTCTACAACAGCATCGTGCTTATTTGGATACATCTAAACAACCATAAAATTCAGCCTAGTATTTTTCAGAATTTTATAAACTGGCTACAAACAACTTGCAGTACATACTCTCCTCTTGACAAAATCAACAATACCAAGTTATGCGTGTTTACTAAACAAACATGTTCCACATGCCAACATAGTAACAATTATCTATTTGATCAACCCGCCATGATACCATTCGTCGGCAGTCGATAACTAAAGACCTCGCACGCCACTTTTTTTTTTTTTTACACTTGTTTCATCCTTTTGTTTCAATTTTTTTAGCCAAAGGGTCTTTCTGGATCTGTACGATAGTATCCAGTTTGCATATTGTATTTACTATACTCGAGTATGCTTATTGGGTAGCTGTGCTTATGCCCCAATCAAGTCTACACTAGGACAGTTTATTGAAAAGCGTGATAAGACTAAGCTCTGTAAGTTTCACGCGAGCCAATGTTATTAATTAGATAATTAAATGTTTCATCGTTTCAAAACCAAATCTTCGCCAAATTATTTTCACATTCAATAATGACAAAGTTCAGATTATCTATTACTTTTTTTTTCCGCAAGGTTATCGTTTACTCTAAACCAAATCCAACTCACTTGCAACATGTATATGAAACAAACACTTGACCTAAATGTGGTCGGACTATCAATCCTGTTATTAATTATTCCCGTTGGTTTATTGTCCATTCTGTAACTATCAACTAAATACGATGATTAATTCCGGGGTTTAAGGTTACGTAGTCTGACAACGCCAAAAGACCTTGCATGCATAAACCAAATCAGAACTATAGAATATATTTTTCATATTATTGATTATAGATCGTTTCTTTTATCGATATAACTTTTCTTTAAAAAAAGGAAACCACACCAGTGTTTTAGATATGAATAAAAGTAATGTTGTATTATAGTGTATTGCCACAAGCTGAACAATAAAAAAAATAGTATATATCATTTCCGAACGTCTGTTACGTCCATTATCGTAACATATCCTGCTTAATAATAATATATTGATTAGCAAGACAGAACGCGGTATTAACAGGTTGTTATGCACCAGGATATACTTTATAGCCTAGTGTCAGTATTGGCACCAGGCATGTGTATAAGGTATACAAAGAACCGTCAAGGCTTTGGCACTGGTATCTGCAATCGGATAAGTCAGACATCTTGTTACAATGTGTTGGTTTCATCTAGAGTAACAATAAAAAGCTATTCCACATTACCACTTCCAGAGCTGAAAACATACAGCCAATCAGGTCAGTGATTGATGAGCGCTTCTAAACCTGCTATATTTTGTGATTTAATTGACTTGGAATAGTAGAAAATAGTGGGCTTCTATCACAAGACTTAAGGGATTTACAATAAACTAAGACGTAACACCAAGTTAATCAGAAAAAAGCTATAGCTTTAGCATGTAGGGACTTTAACAGCTTTAGCATACCCGAGCTATAGATAGATGGGTTGCTAGAACTCGAGTTGAATTTAAATTTCAAAAGAAATTTCAAAGATTTTTTGTTAGTTTTTCAAAGTCGGTATTTTTTTTTCTACTTTTATTTTTTCTCTCTTAAATGATTCTTTTGGCTCTAAAGGATCAAGCAATTGTTGTCTTTTTAGCAAGCCAAGATTTTTTTGTGTTATCTTTGCAGATTATTTATTCTCAAAGCTTTTATGTCTACTGTTTGGGTTATGTGTTGAATTCTGCGTCAAAAGAAAACAAAAGCTAATGCCACCTTTGACTTGTGCTGCAGCTCTCGATTTCAGTACGCTCTGGTTGGCAACACTGTATAACACGGGCTGAGTCGATAAAGCGCAGGAATCGTGAACAAAATATAAGTCCATTTTTGAATTAAATAATACATTGAACAAAGTGAAGCCAAATCAAATCAGGTCCAACTTAATACAGGTCAAACTGGCATTACTAAAAGATGTATATCATGGTAATCTGGGATTAAAACTTCCACCATTTCCATTTCCGCTTTCATTTCCTTTCTCATTTCCACTTTCATTTTTTTACATTTTTTATATCTCCTTTCTCATTTCTACTTTCATTTTTTACATTTCAATTTCATTTCCATTTTCCATTTCCACAACATTTCAATTTCCATTGCAACTCATATTCAAAGATTTTCATCGAGTTCTTTTTTTTTATAAAAAAAAAGAATCCAAAATTAGCAATTATAAATAATCGCCTATCCGTTGATTAAAATGAGGAGAATCAAATAAGAAGTTCTTGTGTAGAGCTAGAGCATATTTTAGAAATCAAATGGCTCAAGTTCGTTTACATTTTGGTTTTATTTACAAACATATTAATTGCTGATTTTAATTTGGTGAAAAAAACTGACTAGGATCTCTAAACTCATCGAAATCTAAAAACAAAAGCAAAAATTAAACAAAAATTAGAGGCAGTTCAATCGCAGTTAAATGAGTTGTGGTGTGGTCATTATTATGCTTTCTTTTATTAAAGTTAATGGTAAACTGTATATTATGGTATTTTAAAATGGCTATTATGGTTAAAAAGATTTTTATTAAGAGTTATTTGACGCAATAAACAAAAGAAAAAGGCTATTATGCTTTAGACCTGTTAGATTTGCACTCTTTTGAGTTTTTGTTTATAGGTTTACAAAATAGTGGATCCTAATCATAGGCCACAAATCAACACAAAAGAGAGTGTATATCAACAACCAATAAAAACACAATAACAGACCTCACATAAACTTTAATTAAAATGGCTTCAAATGTTTTTCAAAAATGTCAAGTAATGTATTTTTACACCGAAAACAATTCGACAAAAATAGGTTTTAAAGTTCGATAGAAATGCATAATGTATAAACGGTTTTTATAGCTGGAAATTGTTTATGGTGGAACTAAGGCAGAGCCAAAACGGAACCATTAATTTTAGTTCTTTTTTAACTCTTAACATCAAGTGGAATTTAGACATTAATTAAAAAACGGCTAGTGCAAAAAGAATAAAAATACCATGAATAACAGCATTAGCAGCTTTTTGAAGTTTGAATTGTATTTCCAATTAGTGCAGCATCCAATTATTTTAGTCGCTATAATTGTAAAATTTGCTAATATTTAGTATCAGATTTATAATTCTTGGGTGTAAAATTATTTGCCGCTAAAGTAACATATTCAAATATTAGATTTATGTGCTAGTAATCATATACTGTAGTTTTATAGTTGCTTTTACTTGTCTTTTTTGTTGTTTTTGTTTTTGTTTTTTGCTTTTTAACAGTAAACCCTTTTTTAAGACTAACGACGTTTTAGTATCTTAGCTGTAACTATTATACCAACATTACCAAAAACTACTAAAAGATCTCTTAAACTTTATATTTCCTCAGTCAATCTACCTTAAGCTACTTGGTTACTTGGAATAGCTTTTTCAGCCAAGAGATATAAAGCTTTATACTACTATACAATCTATAGTAGGATTTTACTTTAAACAATAGAAGCCTATTTTTATTATATATACACTAAATATTACATACAATGGGCCTATTCTCAAGCTGTTTTGGCTCCGATGAGGTTGCAGGCCGCGGGAAGAAGAAATTCAATAAAGATATGATTGGAAATCCTTCTAATTTCACCGTAAGCATCCAACACTAATTATAATACGCATTCAGTCATATCAGATATACTATACTCCGCTGCCAACTGAATGACAAACGCCGAAATCAAAAATAATACAAGACAAAAACTAAAAAGCAAAAAAGAACAAAGTATTATACCATGAACACTGAGGATAAATTTGCGACCATTTGTTTAAAAGTACTAAAAAAATAAATTGTATGCACCTTTGAATTGGCTTAGCATGCAGTTCATTTAGGAATAGGGAACCTTTCTGACGACGACACAATCATTGCCGAAGATGTAAGCCTTATCTATTATACACTGTCTTGTCTAATTTACACCGTCTTGTCTAATTTACACCGTCTTGTATAATTTACACTGTCCTGTTGAGAATATTGCCAAAAAAAACCATAGTATATCACGGCAGATTGACTAACTTGTTAAACCCTGTTTAAATAATACGATGTAGTTGAGTAAAATACACAGCACTGTTTCCCAAAAGACCACCGATAAAGAGAAGCACAAATCTGACCACGGGTCGCTTGTTTCAGAGACACATAAGGTAACATATATTTTTTAATAACGCCACTGCCAATGTGTGCAGTCTGATGAAAACATTTACTTATTATTTACATGTTCTACGCTTGTTATCTCTTAGAAGGTTGAAAATCATACTACCAATTCTGGTCCAATGGTGATGGCCAATTGACAACACTAGTTAGTCCTGTCAAGACTGTAATTCAAGTCTTTGCTATTTTGGCTATACACATATATAATATTTTTTATGACTAGCAGTAGATTTCATTTTGTTTTTTTTTGACCGAGTTTTTACATTTTTTTGTAAATATATGTATAAGTAATTATTTGGAAGGCCTTGAATGTATTCTCATTGTAAAACCACCCAAAGCATTCTCCATCGATGTTATTTCCGACATCTAGTCTGCAGGATAAGGGTTTGTTTTTAAGAACATTCCAGTTCTATTTCAGCTAGGAGGTTTAATGGTTTTATACGTTTGGCCACAACTTGATTTATCTATTATCGTTTAGCGTTTTATAGTGTTTTCTCCGAGTCTTTTCAGTATAGTGTCTCTCACTAAATAAAACATAATATTAATCATACTTGTATTTGCATAGCTGGCTCTACCTATTAACATATGTGAGCTGTCTATGTTTTATATTATGGCAAGTCCTCTAGGGGTAGCAAACTAAACTGGAAGTGCGCAAAAGTGGTTAATCTGTGGCATGTGGCTATGTTTAATAGTGATGCTAGTTTTGAAACGTTTTTACCACTGGTGATGCAAGTAGAAATAATGCTTATTCTATTATTGGGATAGCAGAGATGTTGCTTTTGTTCTGTCAAACCTGTGGGCTATTGACGAAGAATAGCTTTTGAGTTGGACATAAAGCCGGGCAAGTTTTGTGAGTTGCCCACCCCAGATGTTAGTTTGGACATCGCGCATAAGTTGTGCTACCGATTTACTAGCGCTTTATAAGTTTTTATGCATTAAGGGAGAACTGTGTAAATCTGTGAGTTTTATATTAAATCCAATATTAAAGTTGGGCACCCGCACTTTTTTTTCGATAAATATTGGAATTCACAACTTTAATATATTATGAGTTTAAAGGGTGACCAATAAAGGAGAATATGTTATAAAGCCCAAATTAATGGTGAATCAAGACTAATCAAAGCCAATTCAATAAAGGTAAATAGATTGGTAATTCGATTAAAAAGAATTTAGCAGTTATATTAAAAAATAAAGCTAGAATTTTATCTCAGCTAAAGGAGTTATTATATAAATTAAGAAAATAACAGATACTGGTATTACGGCTTAATTATCTGAGTGTTATATTTGTCCCATTCACAACAAATCTTGAAGAGGAATAGTACGCCAAGGATCCAAGCTTAGTTACCAGGACAGAATCCCACAAACTTAAAAGATCCAGATATACGGCCAACATCCTTCCAACTTGTAAATATTAACCAACATAAAATGGAGGAATATAATAACGTAACATACAGTAAAGTGGAGACATCAGAAGCACGGAAAAGAAGTATGAAGAAACTAGGAAGTGTTCCAGCTGGCCGAGCAGATTACGCCGCAACAGCGCCTAAATTTCAGCGTGAAATCGTCTTTCAGCCAAGCGGATTGTACCAAGGTGAAGGAAATAGCGATGAGAATGGAGGCAGCAAAAACAAAAGACCCGTGTTTAGAACCACCAAGGCAAACCAAAAGTTAAAAATGTTGCCTGATGACGAAGATAGCTCACTGCTAAATCTTGCTCACGACGAAAAGGGTTACTTTTCCAACGACGAGTACGCACACAGGTTAACCGAGTTGAAGGAAAATATAGATAGGTTGAAGATGAGCAGCTCTAGCACATTACCACGGGTGACAGCGTACTGCTTTGCAAGCTCGTACAAAACAAGAGAGATTTCCAAGTGGTTTTTATCCAAGTCTTTAAATTACAAATCAATGATCTATGATGAATGGTAATTTTTTTTTTACAATGATGCTGCTCAAGACATTTTGATTGTTTTCATATCTTGTTCCAATGACCAGATACCATGTATAGATAGTACATGGTGCATAGCACTAAACGTCCCCCTTCCTTCTCTCTTTTTTCCACTGTACAAACCCGTAGCATCTATCTACCGGATGTTTACTCAAACAAGTACACCATTCAAGTGAAGGACGATTCGAACAAGTTGCGGTTCAAGACAAAGACCAGCGATGGTACCATTGAGGATATTTCAGATTCAATAGTTATCAGAACGGAGGCGTTCGTGTTTGATTATGGCGTTGCTGTGTTGTGGGGGATGTCAGAGAGCCAAGAGTTGGAGTTTTTAAATGAAATATCTTTGTTCGCTGTTGAGCTTCTGGACGAAGAGGACCAGCAGTGCGAAGATTTTAACTTTTTCTATGATCTAGCATCTCAGCCAAGGTAACATTGATATATTTAGTTGGTACATACGTGCAACCTGTTAATCTTGGGTACGCTTTAATACAGAGTTGCTTGATTGCTATTGCATTTAGGATATACAATGATGTGATAATGTTGAAAAGCCACCACAACCATATGGTCAAGATGTCAATTTCCCACGCAATAGCCCAGTCATCAAAAATATCGCTGTTTGAGGAGCTTGTAGAAAACTCGATAGATCAAACAAAACACGTCCCCCAGGCAATGGCAAAGACAGGGTCGGTTAATCTCAATCGAAATGCAATTTCAAAAAAGATAGGCCAGGTAAGTGTTGTAAATTAGTATTGATGACTTTTGGAAACCCAGAATATGCAAACTAACTTTATTTTTACTATTTAGTTATTTATCATGAGGGTGAATGTCAGTCTAGTAAGCAACATTCTAGACACACCAGAGATCTTTTGGTCAGAGCCAAGTCTTCAGCCCATTTATGACGCCTTCAGAGGTACGATGTCCACCGAATTATATCTATACATTTGTTTATGATGCCTTTTGTTTTAAAAGATATTTATGTTTGTATATGTATCTTAATATAGCATATTTGGAGATACCCCAAAGAGTGGAGCTACTAAACCACAGGGTCTCAGTAATAGGCGACTTGCTCGAAATGTTGAACAACCACTTGAACGGACATCACGGTAAATTTATATACACATTTAAACATCTACACATCTACATATATATACATGTGTGTTTTTTTTTTGCTTTAAAATCATTTTCTATTCTATTGTTTTAGGCGAATTTTTGGAGTGGATTGTCATTATTCTAATTGGTAAGCATGTCGACTTTACATTGGAACCCTTTCTGTTTATTCATAGTGCTGTTCTTTAACTTCAAAATTGTTGTATAAATGTAGGCGTCGAAATCGTTTTGGGTCTCTTGACAATTTTTATAGAATCTTTAAAGCTTTAAGTAAACCTTTCATACCTGGCCGCTTTATTGCACTTTTACTAATTTTATCAACTAGTGGTGTTTGATTTTATAACCTTTAATATATTAGTCGCATAGCTATTTAGCCATAAACAACTACCATGCATTGCAGCTTATTTAAGGCCCAATAAAACTCGTCCAGTTAATCAATGTTATCAATTGTACACTTAATCCTCGCGGGTTTCCAGTTATTTGGTTTGAGATTGTGATAAAAAGGAGCCAAACCACGCATAGTTTGATGATCTTTATAATCGGTTGCGTCTAAATATCATGTGGTTTTGGGTGATGTTTCCGTACCGAAGCTGATAGCTTAATAATGTATCTTTCCTATTTATTTTTTTAACCAGCTTTGGGCAAAGTGTTTGTGTATTTGACTTTCCTGTTTCAAGTGTCCTGTTTGGCTTGGCTAGCATTATATCAAGTTCTTGATATGTATGTTTTTAGATAGTTAAGCCACGCTACCAACCTGATCATATGTCCAGACTAGCGGTTTGGTTGTAGCGTGAACCCCAAAACGTTCTTTCTTCTTCTTCGGGCTATTGGCTGGGAGGAAAACCAGATGGCGATTAATCAAGCTTATCTTGGTTGATGAAGGCAGAAAAGTAACACTGATGGGCAACAAAATAAAGTGAAATATTGAAAACAAAGTCAAACTAGTAATGTAAATTGAGCCAACAACGTTTCGGTATAATGATACAGATTAGTTGATTATGTGAGAAAATCGTGCTTTAAAACAATAGTTGTAGGAGTTTAACATAAGCAAATAATTCAGCAATGACAATTAACTATGAAGTTTGTATTGTCATATTTGCGTGGAATTATATATTTTTTTTTATTGATTTTTTTTTTGTGAAAGCAAATTGTTTATGGTTCAGTAACTTTGTAAGATATTTCTTGCTATGTTTAAAAGTTTTGCAAAGTTTTAATAAAAATAAATGAAAGAAAGACTATGCGAGCTCTGATAATCAAAGTAACTTGATCTAGACAGATTCTGAGTAGCCTAGCTAGTTATGGATGTGTGGTGTATGGTCCTTATCAAATCAACTTTTTTTCCTTTAAAATATACAATGATCTATGGAGTTAAGGGCCCGGTGTGTCGGGGGGGTTTTTTTTTTAGACTTAGTAGCAAGCTTTATGCTTATGCAGTGGGTGGTTTTATTGAGTGGCTTGGTTTAGAAGGGGGTTTGCCATTATGATATGATAAAAGCTGTGCACATATCAACACTGTTGATGATACTGGGGTTGTTTTTACAGATGATATTTGGTTCCGCTGTGTTTAGCCAATCTGGGTACTGCCCAAATACACTTGATGTATGTATTAAAAGATTGCATGTCAGCTTTTAGGATCGACTGTTCTTGTGGTTAAGTTTACGAACCACATTCCAATTACTTTTTGAATTACTTTCAACAAAAATAAAGTGAAATAAAAACAGATTGTCTATTTCTATAGAAAAAAGGATAATGTAGCTTTTGTTAAGGACAATGTAAAATGTATAATCAAGGCAAATAAAAGTATAAAGATGAGAATAAAGACAGAGGTAACAATGCAAATTCAGGCGTATCAAATGATAATAGGGAGCAAAAACAATTGAGGTCATATAAAGTTCAAGCCATAACATCTAAAAAGAGTTTTTACCAATACCGCTAATGACTAGTATTCCAAAACGGATGTATGATCTTTACACAGCACATTTATGAATCAAAAGCAGACAATGGGTGATATAAGCGTAACAAAACATGTAGAGCATTATACAAATAGCGAAAGTTATTATGTTTCTGCAAACTCGAATGGAATAGTCTGTCTTTCCTCAAGTAGTAGAATCAAGGACAAATAAATGATGTTTGGTGTATAGCGAGTAGTAAAATGATGTTCTGAGGTGAATTAAAATAAAGGATATAACAGTATTGTTTTCTATCACTCTAATGATATACGCCTGAAATAATGTAATACGTAGTGGTTCGGTTATAGATATTGTAAGCCAATTGATGATGAATTAAAACGAGAAAGGCGGAAACAATAACTCTGTGTATCGAAAAGCTCATGTTGAAAACCAAAATATCTTGAGCATTACTTGGAATTGTGCTCAAGATATTGAAATGTATTGTAGTATTGAGTTAGCGACAATCAAGAATTAAAAGTCTAAATACCAACATTAGTATCAGTCCAAAGTGTGAGATGTTTGAACAGAAACGCTTTATTTTACACTTTAAGCAGCAATACCAAAAAAAATAAAGTTCTTGTTTTAAAAAAAATAAAGAAAAAAAAGAGAGAAAAAAGAATAGAGAACTTGACACAGCCGGTTACCAATCTTTTTTAAATTCGACTCATAAAACCAGCAGCAACGGCAACACAGCAGAAACAAGATAAAAATCAAAACCAAACTAAAATTAATCGTCACAAGTTCGGTGTAACATTTGGCGGAAATACAATATCATTCTTGATTTTAGTCCAAGTCAAAAAAGAACTCCCTTATCCTCTTATTTGCAAACAAGACATATATATGTATATGTACACATACTATACTATACCATACTCTCATATCATTTTATACCTAGTAAACATACACTACCAAAGAACAAAATAAGCGAAGTCAAATCGCCATATACACATATAAATACACACACAAAAAAACACACAAACACGCACACACACGCACATACACACCTTCCTTTTCTCTCGAATAGTATAATATTATATAAAAGATGACTAGACACAAGACACATCAGATATCAAAAATTGTTTGGCTGCTAGTCATAACAGGGAGGTACTACAGCGACGCTAGGTGTTTTTCGTTAAAAGGTAAGAGATACGCGGATATATTTAATATTTATGTATATTTGGTATAGTCTATACAAGGTGGAAAGTGTGGTTTACTCGGGTGATTTTGTTTGGAAGAAACTAAATCTAAGGATATCCGAAAGACATCGGGTACATATTGAAAGTAGGTATGAATAAAGTGAGGGTTAAAAAAATGTGGGTTCCTTGGTTGAATAGGGTCATTGGCGTGTCCTGGGTACAGCGATGCTTATGTGAGCACCGAGTCAACAAATTTATTTTCATGGTATCCAGGAGATGACGTTAGAGCATTTGACACAGCACTTATAAACTATATTGGTACTCAGAGCGATGTTGACCAATTCCAAACGGCATTGCGGTGTTCTGGATATAAGGTTGGAGTTAGTAGTTCGTATTTTGACATGGGATCGTCAACAATTCGATATAGAAGAAGTATGGTTTGTTCGGAAATTGTGGCAGGATCAAAAAACGTAGACTTGTGTTACACAAATAACAGCAACCAAAACAATAGATACTTGGAGTATCGTCCATACAAGAGAGACGCAAATGGCACAGAAGAAATAGATGGACAGGGTGATAATATTGGTGGTGGAAGCTCGGGTGGTAAAGAGTCGGGTGGTAAAGAATCGGGTGGTGGTAATGGCAGGTTGCTGAAGGTCAGGCAAATCCCGAGTAGAGTTGGCTCTAAACCAAGGCTGCTATGCAGAAACACCTGTGTGGCGTGGGTTAACAGCATCAACAACATGGCTAAAAACACTACTATATGTCCGCCCTCTTCGATAAATATAAACGAGTCAATGAACACAATGTATAAAACGTGTGATAGACATCCATTTAATGGCGACGATAATTGCGTATCTGGGGATAACTTGGAGATTGCAACATGCGGTAAATTGATACATATATTATTAATACTAGCGTGACTGTTGTTCAAAGTAGAGGCACAGTGTGTTTATAAAAGAGTTGAATTCGAATTGAAAGTCAGACTCGAATTGAAAAAAGGGATATTTATATGTTGGCTGTCGTTGATTTGTGATTGGTAAACAATAAGGCTGATGCTTGGATTGCAATAAAAATAGGGTACAGCCATATTAGAGACTGGTGTTCGAGTTGTAGACATTCGGCAGAATTTCAATCAAGCTGCAATTATGTGGTTTCTAGGGGGCAGACAAGTGCGTTTTTTAATGGGTATGTGTTTGGAAGACCCAAAAACAACCCAAATATAAACATGGATGGGACCAAGATAGACGGGGATGTGGACGATTTGGTTGGGGGAGATAGCCACAAGGCGGTAGAGACGGAGAAGGAGTCGGGATACAGAAAGACGATAATAGTTTTAAGTATTCTTTTAGCGATTGCGGTTGTGTTGCTGCTGTTTTTGGTGTTTAGAAGGAATCGAGACTATAATGAGGTTCCGAGCAAGAAGGAATTGCCAGAGAAGGGCGGAATGAGTGGATATAAGGAAATGGCGAACAAGATAATGCCGAATCAGAACCTGTTATTCTTAAAGAGTACAAGAACAAGCGAAAACAATGGAAATATAGAGGAGAAGAGGACGGTTGATTTTGTGGATATGTTTTTGCAGTGCGTGGGAAAGGCGAGGCCGGTGTACCATCCGTTTTTTGCAAAGAGGGAGGATGAGATAACATTGAAGATAGGGCAATCAGTTCAGGTTCAGATAGCCTTTGATGATGGGTGGGCGGTTGGAAAGAACACGGTTACGAAGGAGGAGGGGACGTTCCCGCTGATATGTATATTATCGGAGGCGCCGTTTGACTTGCCTAATGCATGGTCGAATCTAGAGGTGGCGCGGGTGAATGAAAAGAGTGGGCAGGGAAAGAATGGGAGCATGTATGGGATGGCGATGTCGAATGGTAAGAGCGAGAGAGTGAGTGTTAGACATAGTACAAGGTCAGTGGGGAGTACGAGTAGTTCGAGTAGTTCGAGTAGTTCGGGTAGTGAGATGATGAGGAGGAAGAGTAGTGATGAGGGATATATAGAGTCAGTAGCAAGCACTTCGGTATCATCGGATAGGTCGTTGAACCACAGGCATCATAATGATAGCAGCGAAGGGTTTGAAGATGCTGAGCTGCATAGTGCTGGGTCAAGAG
The DNA here is from genome assembly GCA_001661515.1 of Capniomyces stellatus. Taxonomy (NCBI): domain Eukaryota; kingdom Fungi; phylum Kickxellomycota; class Harpellomycetes; order Harpellales; family Legeriomycetaceae; genus Capniomyces; species Capniomyces stellatus. Next base: position 291,900 of record LUVW01000015.1, on the reverse strand, counting down.
GAAATATAGGACATGAAAGAATGGGGGGTAATGCGGAGGAGAGGACATTGGAGTTTGGGTTTAAACATGCACCATTAACACCAGTGAATCTGCCAAAGGAGCGGGGTTTGGTGGGAAAGAGGGTAATTGATGGGGAAAGAGTAGATGTGACCGGTAGTGGGGGCAGTGATAGTGGTGTGCAGAAATACGGTCAATATAACAAATACAAGCATGACAATGGGGTGGGGTCGTTTGCAGGCAACATGGAAGATGGGGGATCAATTGGCGAGTCAAACCACGGGAACCACAGTGTATAGTGACAGAGTAGGATAGGGGGGGGGGGGGGNGGGGGGGGGGGGGGGGGGGGGGGGGGGGGGGGGCACTTTAAGCATCATCAACAGCAATAGCAATAAAGAACTAATATATATATGTACATTTTATGTTTATACTTTTAATAGTTTTACACCAACAAGCAACATGCATTTTTTTTAAAAGAAGAAAAAAAAAGAATAGAAGAAAGAGATTCAATAAAATAAAATTCAAAAAAAGAATAAGAAAAGGGAGGGTCGAAGTGATAATTGGGAGTCAAGTTTATTAAGAGAAAATAATAAATAAATAAAAATAATAAAAAAGAAAAAAAAGAAAAAAAGAAGGTTACTGGAGAATGTTTGCAATGGCCATTGAATCTTTCAAGGCGTTAGCTTTTGTAACAAACTGGGAAAGAAGGATAGTTTCACCCTTGGCAGAGTTTGGATCATCGCGATTGCGGACATTGACGGAGCCTTCAGATTCTTCCTGGGCACCAACGACGCAGATGAAGTTGAATTGAGCGATCTGAGCGTTTCTGATTTTTTTGTTGAGGGTTTCACCGCCCAAATCGGCTTCGACAAAGAAGCCAGCGTCGTGGAGTTGGGATCTGACGCGTTCAGCGTAGTCGTAAAGACCGGGGGCGATAGGGATGACGGCGACTTGGCGTGGGGAGAGCCAGAAGGGCCATTTACCGGCAAAGTTTTCAGTGAGAATAGCGATCATGCGTTCAAAGCTGCCGAGAATGGCGCGGTGAACGATGACGGGTCTTGGGAAGGAGGAAGTATCGGCATCGGCATCGGCGTGGGCGTCAGCAGGGGCTCTGTACTGGAGGTTGAATCTGATAGGGAGTTGGAAGTCTAGCTGGATGGTGGCGCACTGGTGGCGGCGGTGCAATGCGTCGCGGATGGTGATATCGATTTTAGGGCCGTAGAAGGCACCGTCACCAGGGTTGAGGGTCCACTTGACACCGAATCTGTCCATGGCGTTAGCAAGTTGTTTCTCGGCGTCGTTCCAGACCTCAATGTCGCCAAGGTAGTTGTCGGGGCGGGTAGAGAGGACGAGCTCAAAGGTGAAGCCAAAGACGGTGTATACCTTCTTGAGGAATTCGAGCTCGTTGAGAATCTCGTCCTCGACCTGGGCAGTGGTGCAGAAGATGTGGGCATCGTCTTGCTGGAAGCGGCGGACACGGGTCAGGCCAGTAAGGGCACCAGAAGCCTCATTACGGTGCAAAACACCAAAATCGGCAAAGCGGACTGGAAGCTCGCGGTAAGAGCGGTCGCGCATCCCGAAAATCAGGCAATGACTTGGGCAGTTCATTGGCTTGAGAGCAAAAGTTTCCTTCTCAACATCAAGCGAAAACATGTCGTCGCGGTAGTTCTGCCAGTGCCCAGACTGTTCCCAGAGCTTCGAGTTGAACATGTTTGGCGTGATTACCTCCTGGAATCCGCGCTCCCAGTAATGCTTTCTGATAAACTCAAGCAAAGTGTTGTACAGCCGCGCTCCGTGTGGAAGGAAAAACGCCGACCCCGGGCTCAGCTCGTTGAAGAAAAACAGTTCCTGCTCCCTCCCGATCTTCCGGTGGTCCCGCTTGCTCGCCTCCTCCAAAAACTTCTTGTACTCTGCCAGCTGCTTCTTGTCTGGGAACGAAATCCCGTAAAGTCTCTGCAACGAATCGTTCGCCGCGTCTCCCAAAAAGTACGATGCCGAGTTCTTTGTCACTGCCATCGCTCCTATACGCCCTGTGTCTGGAATATGTGGCCCTCTGCAGAGATCAATCAATGGCCCGCATCGGTAAACTGTCGTTGTATCGCCGTCAGCAATCTTCGACTCTATCAGCTGAACCTTGTACTTGTTATACGAAAACATCTCCAAAAGATCTTTCTTTGAAATCTCAAGTCGCTCAAACAACTGCTTCTCCTTAATCGCCTTTTGCGCCAATGTCTCAATTGACGCATAATCTGCCTGCGAAACTCCCCCAACATGCGACTCTGGTAGCCCAAACTCATAGTAGAACCCTTCCTCAATCGGTGGCCCAATACACAAACTGCATCCAAATCTAAGCTCACACGCCTCTCCCAGCACGTGCGCACTCGAGTGCCAGTACACTTGCTGTCCCTCCTTGCTCTCAAAGTCAAGCAACTCCAACTTACTGTCCATCTCAAATGGTCTCAATGTATCCCACAACTCCCCATTTACCTTCGCTATCACCAACCGCTTCGCCAACGAACTTGAAATCGACTTGGCTATCTCCATTGGCGATGTCTCATACGAAGTTCCCTCGCGAACTGATCCGTCTGGAAGTGTAATCTTAATTGCTACTCTTTCCTTTGCTATTTTATTTATTACACCATTTCACTTCAATAACTATCCTCTACATTCACCACACACCCCCCCTCTCCCACTTCTTTATCCCTATCTTATATTTTTCTACTTACCTGCAATCAATTCATCTTGAATCTTTTTTAATCTGTCAAAGATCTCTATCCGCTTATCAATATATTCTGGTCTCTCTACCAACTACAACCAAAGTATCATATAAAACAAAGCACTTGCGTATAAATATCCTGTTCTTTTTCTTTTTCTCTAAATTAAGGCCAAAAAGTTTTGAAGCGTTTGCTGCCAAACCCCCCCCCCCCCCCC
>LUVW01000015.1:262852-287568 GCA_001661515.1 Capniomyces stellatus | reverse complement strand
CCCCCCCCCCCCCCACTCCCAAAAAGTGCAATATAGGAACCTGTTAAAAGAAGAATCGTAACCATTGCTAGATATTTATAAAATATCCTTCCCCAACTGCTTTTGTGTCTTTTTAAAACAAACCCACTCGTCGAACAAATGTAGCAATATGCATGTTTACAAGTGGCACAGCTGGCAAATGTATGCTACCTACAATTTATTGAAACGTGTATATATTGGGGGAGAGGAGGAGGTTTATTAAAATGTGTGTTTATGGGTTCTTTTTGAATAGGAGATGGTGAACGTTGTTGTTTCTCTCAATGATTAATGGTAGAAACATTTTAAACAACTTATAGTTATGCTGGCAGTATAAAGTTTGGCGCATGGCAAATCCTGGGGTTGAGGAACAGGTTGGTTAAAGTTAACAAATATTTAGAAAACACGCAGGAAAACAACAAGAGAATTTCGGGTGATGGATGCGAATTGACAGATATTAATTCGTAGCAAATAGTTCTGAAGGTAGAGTTACTATTTATTTATTTTTCCACATAATATATTGTATTAGTGTGCTAGAACACAAGAGTGTATAACTATTGAATTGCAAGGCAATAAAGTGAGTAAAGTCAATAATCAATGCAAGCCATTTGTGATGGATGCAGTAAAGCGACAAGGCCTAAAATTATTGGTGGAAATAGAGTCTGCTCAATCAACTTGCAATTAGATTGGTGTATACCAAACCTTTTGTTAATAATGAATCAGATTTTACATTGTATCATTTGATTTAATGTCCTCACGAAGAAAAACAACTCGAAAAAAAAACATTGATAGTTTATATAAAAGGGCAATTTGGACGTTGTGAAAACAGTTTCTAGCTTGAGCTCTTTCCAGAATATCAAGTAGTAGAAAATTAAAATATCGGTGTTAGTACTGGGATTCGATTAAGTTAGGATATAAAGCAGTAGAAGCAGGTCATAAAAGGGGCTTTTGGTACGAACATGCAATCAAAGCACAGTTACAATGGCGGGGTTTCCGCTAGACTTGGAGGCATAGTCAAGTCATTATTCAGAAAACGAATTATCGTGAGGTTGACGCTGTTTTTCTTAATTGTGATATTGATAAATGTTGGGATAACTACTTACTGTGTAATAAATAGCACAAACACAAGCCATTGCCACCCATTTTTACTCGAATCACTTTACAAAAACCACGGCAAAGAAAAAGGGGTTAGCTATAAATCCTTCAAACAAAGAGAGTCTATCAAAAATGCAATGGTATATACCTGGAATGGATACACAAAGCACGCTTTTGGCAAGGACGAGTTGAAGCCGATCAGCAAGTCGCACAGTTCAAGGTGGGGTGGTTGGGGAGTTACGCTGGTAGACTCGCTAGACACACTGTATATTATGGGAATGGAGAAAGAGTTCAAGAAAGCGCGTGACTTTGTAGAAACTATTGACTTTACCAAAACCAAGCCAAACTACAACGTGGAGTTCTTTGAAACTGTTATCCGTAGTCTGGGAGGACTGATAAGCGCGCACGAACTGAGTGGCGATAAGATGTTTCTGGACAAAGCCGTCGAGCTGGCCGATGCTCTGCTTCCGGTTTTCGACACCGCCACAGGGATTCCAAGAAATGGAATAAACATCAACACCAAAAAAACCAGCTATAGCAACTTCATAGCGACCTCAGAGGCCGGAACTGTGCAGCTGGAGTATCAAAAACTTGCTCTGCTTACAGGAAATAAAGATTACTATAACAAGAGCCAAAGGGTGGTTGATGTTCTGGATAAAGCCGTTAAACCAATCCCAGGTCTTTACCCATCCATAATATCAATAAATGATGGGTCATTGAGTGGTAAAATAACAGTTGGTGGGCTGGTGGATAGTTGGTACGAGTACCTGCTGAAACTATACCTGCTGTACAACAAAAATGGAGAGCAGTATCGCCGAATGTATGAGGAGTCAATCGACAGCATCAAAGAGCACATGACGTTTAGATCCACCACAGGTTCAAACCTCATGTTTATATCCGAGCTAGATATGAGTGATCACAAGCCAAACGGAAATATGGAGCATTTGGCGTGTTTCATGCCTGGACTGCTGGCGTTGGGAGCAAAGGAACTAAACAGACCCGACGACCTTGCGATGGCAAAGGAGCTGATGAAAACATGCTACTACATGTACTCTAGCTCGCCAACAGGGCTAAGCCCCGAGTCTGTTACGTTCAGGTTTGATCGATTTGACAAAGAGACCAAAGCGAGCCAGGCAGAGTCGAGGTTTAGGGATGGGAACGCCAGCAAGTTCAAGCATGAGTTTTCGTCAAACAACCGCGGATACATTCTTCGCCCAGAAACCGTGGAGAGCCTGATGATACTGTATAGAATCACTAAAGACGAGATGTACAGAAACTGGGGTTGGCAGATATTCTTGTCCATTGAAAAGTACACCAAGAATAAGACCGCATACTCTGCATACAATGATGTCACCAGCACAAATACACATGCCAACCAGCTGGATAAAATGGAAAGCTTTTTCACAGCAGAGACTCTCAAGTACCTGTATCTGCTGTTTAGCCCAATCGACTATATTTCATTGGACGAGTATGTATTCAATACCGAAGCACACCCCTTCAAGAAATCCACACAACCATAGATGGAGCTGTGGCGCCGTGTTTTTTGTCTTATTTTTCTATTTTTTTGTCTTATTTATTTACTTTACTTTTCAAAGTTTGTACTCTAAAACCCATTTAATGTTTTATTATGCTTCTATTTTCGCTTTTTATTTTAATATCTTCAGATCGAAAATATCAGTACTCGCCATTATACCTAGATTCCCCTCTCCCCACCCCTTCCTTCCATCGAGTTCAACTGGTCACGTTACGTTTTATTCGACGATTGATTTACTGGTATTAAATGTTGACCTTTCTCTCTTTTTTCCACAATTTAACAGGTGTGGCCGACTTAATGCTTTATTATTTACCACACTTGCCTGTAAGTGATGTTATTTAATAGACTAATGTTTCTTGTTTTATTCCCAAACTATTAATAAGATAGATTATCCTCGCAAAGTTGATTTTCACACTAGTAAAAATGGTCGAATAACACGGCTTTGACTCTGACAATCCAGAGAATTTGAAAAAGTTGCGGAATCTATTCAAAGTATGCAAACTATGTGATTTTAGCGGGGATATCTATTCCCATTTCTTTTAAAATTCACGTTTGAGGTTTAAATAACTGTGATACAAACAACATTTATAGTCAACCCAAGTAGAAACTTAACAAAGCTCCATTATAACGTGTTTCAACTCTTAAACACACAATAGTTACTATATAACAGCATAATAAAGAAAGTTACCATGCTTTACTATTGTTTTGAATATGCAACAATTAACCCACCACCCCTTAAATTAACCATTGATATAATTATCAACACTCTTTGATCAGAATCATCTTTGACTCATTCCTGTCTTTTTGTTTATTTGTTTGTTATAGTTAAACAAGCAATATTAAAGCATACCAGTGTATCATTGCACAAGCAATAATAACCGACGCCACTGTTCATAGCATTTTATTTTTTAAAAAGTTGGTGATTTGAAAAAGTATCGGGAGAAAAGTTGTTACAAAATGGAAAATGTTAATTTAGATTTGGAATCTAAATTGGAGAGGGCAGACAAGCTTCCAAGCTGTAACCTGGAAAGTAGAAACTCCGGTAGAAGGAGTACTCGTCGATTTTTTGTTGCGTGCGCATTAGTGTTTACGATTTTCAACTCGATTAATTTTGTAATATTCAATTACCCAGGCAACACTTTTAAGAGTATGACCCAAGATATATTTGGCTTCTCGGCTATTGGTGATGCTAAGACAAAACATAAACCTGTGGCTGCCAACGAACAAAGAGCTGGTGCAATCAAGCAAGCCATGGTACACGCTTGGGGGGGATATACCAAATATGCTTTTGGAAAAGACGAGTTGCTCCCAGTATCTGGAGGCTCAAACTCAAGGTATTCCAACTTTATCATTGCTGAAAATTTCCGTGGTTAAGCATGTGCACCAAATATAACACGTTCAAAAAAGCAGTTTTTCTATACTAACTTGGCCGAAATTAATTTGGTTTTAATCAATTTAGGTGGGGCGGGTATGTATCAATATATTTGTTAATAATGTGGCGAAAGTACACATGTTCTCATATCACAACCGGAAACCAAAGTTTTATTTGCAGTGTGCATAGTTTATAATCGGCGTACTGGTGTTAACGCGTTGCAATCCAATTATCAATGGTGTTGTCTAGATGGGGGGTTACTTTGATAGATTCGTTGGATACTTTGTATATAATGGGAATGCACAAAGAGTTTAAAGAAGCCCGTGACTATATAGAAACAGTAGATTTTACAAAGACGGTAACTAGTTTTTATTCAAAGTTTAAACTGAAAAGCAATGTTAAAGCTCAGTAGTGCTCCCGCAGTCTGCTTTTGCTCGAGTTGGTTTGTACTCGGTGTTGGCCCAAGTGTTGACCACAGCGTTGACCCAAGCATTCAACTGTTGTATTTAAATAGAATACAGGCTACAGAGCACAGTTTTTTGAAACAGTTATCCGGTCTTTAGGAGGGCTGATAAGCGCATACGATCTAAGTGGCGACGAGTTATTTCTAAGAAAGGCTATTGACGTTGCTGACGGTCTGCTGCCTTGTTTTAACTCTTCCACAGGGATTCCGTACCCATACATTGATTATAATCTGTAAGCGTACAAACCACACATACATCATATTTGCAGTAGCGAATTTCCCCATGCTTGGACTTGGATATCCAAGAGAGTGTTAAGGCATATCCAAACAAGGCATAAACACAGCTAATGTTGGCAATTCTATAACACATACGTTTCAACATAGGAAGACTCCAATAAAGAGCCAGAGCATAAATATTGCTGAGGCAGGGACTGTGCAGTTGGAGTATCAACGACTTTACTTACTAACAGGGAACACAGAGTATTTCAAGAAGGTGACTTTAACTAGAGTTCATTCCCATGACGACATTTCCCTGTTCAAATTGTAATTATAGCTGCTTTGTTGGTTGTTGGTTGATGGTTGTTGATGGCTTTATTTGCGACTGCTTTTTTAGAGTCAAAAATTTGTAGATTTAATGGATAAGGCCGTCACAAAAATACCAGGGGTGTATCCTATCTACATAGACATTGAATCCAAAGTATTGTCGGGTACGATTTTGATGATTGACATCCATTGTTATTGTATTGCCAATGCTTCTTTGGCGACTTGTTTCAATTAAAATGCAGTGTTTACATCTTGACTATTAACACTTTAGGGAGAATATCGATTGGCGGTGAGGCTGATAGCTGGTACGAGTATTTGCTAAAGTTGCACATATTGTATGGCAACAAAGGTGACCAGTATAAAAGAATGTGTAAGAATCGGTCTTGTTATTGTATTAAACGCAGTTTTTGGTTGCGCTTATTACCAGTGCCTTTTTTGTTGTTCACCTTTAAACTCCCAGGTGACTGGAATATATTTGCTTGTGGTTATTTGTGATTATGGTTTAACAGACGAGCAGTCGGTAGATGGCATCAAAAAGCACATGATATACAGGTCAGAAACAGGACACAAGTTGACTTTTCTAGGAGAGCTCTCATCAAACCACAAGCCGGTTGGAAGAATGGAGCACTTGGTAACAACGCAGCTTTTATTTGAAACTACTCTTTGCTGGTGGCTTGTGAGTGTGAATTTATTTAACGGCTCGTTTATTTAACCAATTCATAAATTGCACACTAGACTTGCTTTATGCCAGGAGTTCTTGCGCTGGGGTCATACAAACTAAACCGCAATGAAGACATCGGCTTGGCCAAAGAGCTTATGAGAACATGTTACAGCTTTTATGCATTGTCACCAACCGGGTTAAGTCCTGAAAACATCAGATTCGACTTTAAAAAACAAAGTTTGATAAACAAGTACTTTGGCGGTCTTGGGTTTAGTTCTGATCAAAACAGCACACAAAGTGGGATCGATTTCGAGGTTGAGTCAAAGTACTACATTCTAAGACCAGGTACAGCTCTACTTCCTCCCCAAGTTTTTGGTTATTAATACTACCGTAAAAGTACATGCTCCACCGCAACGCACCTATTCTCTAAAGTTATCTAATTTTTAAATATTTGTTGGTTTAGAAACTGTGGAAAGTCTGATGATACTTTACAGGATAACCAAAGACGAAACATATAGAGTAAGACGGCTATTTAAAGAATTTACAGCAAACCAAACCATCATGGTATTGCAACTAACTCTATAAATTGATTGGTATTTACTGTTGCTGTTTGATGAATTTCTAGGAGTGGGGGTGGGAGATATTCCAGGCCATTGAAAAGTACACCAAAACAGATATAGCATTTTCGGCCTACAGAGATGTTACAAGCACAGACAAGAACAGAAATTTGTTAGATAGAATGGAGAGGTAACATACTTTGTAACAACGTTTTATTATGGATTATGAGTTTAGTAGTGTATATACACACAGTCCAATACTAAAACTGTGCTTATTTTTGTTGTTGTTGTAGCTTTTTCACAGCAGAGACTCTCAAATACTTGTATCTGCTGTTTAGTCCAACCGACTATATTTCATTAGATGACTATGTATTCAACACCGAAGCACATCCTTTTAAAATATTAAAGTCGCCATAGTAACGCAATAGTATTGATTGTATTCTACCATTTAATTCGACTGTTGTATGACGTTGTTTGCTTTTAATGGTTATATTTCGGATACCTGGCCGACATTTCAACTAAAGTTTCAACTTTTTACCCTTTAATTTTTACTATTTACCCTTTACTTTTTACTATTTACTATTTACTTTTAACTATTCACTTTTTCTTTGACAACAAGGAGAACAAACAAATCAATATACATACTATAATATAAATAATACACGCCATCATGTTTCATTCAAGCATCTTGGCTCACACAAACATAAAAGTCACAATATTACATCAATAAAAAGAATATCAATGTCATTGTGAGCAGCTTCAATTAATCATTAACTACAACGCATGATATATTGAATAATCAAACTAAAGCAGAATGGCTACTTGTGAGCTTATTTATAGCATCCCAGAGTCTATAAAACGATGATATATAGCTTGTTTTAATTTATGTACTCTTTTTTTTTTTTGCACTTGCAGCTCTTTGCCACCGTTCAACTCAAATAACATGGTTTGTTTCTAGGTAACGCCAAGCTAGAAGCATAATCATAGTATCAAGAGGTTTGAGAAGGGCCGAGATTTATAATATTTGTGTTGCCACTTGGACTATATACAACTGTTTGCGTATATTTCGTGAAAGAGGGCGAGTTGACTTTGGTGTATTGATATTCACAATAAACGAACAAAATACATACAAAATACATACAAAATATCCAGGTTTAAAGCCAGGTTGTTAAGCAAAGGCGGGTAGCGAGTAAGTGTGTGTTATAAATACCAGCAAGGTTTGCCTATACATACATGTATCATAGCACCATTATTCTCTTATTAACTTTTGCTTTAAACCCCTGAATATATATATATACATATATATTTCTTCAACTCCAAAGTCACAAACAGATACATTCATAACTTTTAGCTTTTACAGACCAGCCAACTTGAAAGCGAATCAAGCACAGGAAATCATAACATAAAAAACGAAGATAGTATTACAATAGGAAATAGCCAAATATAAGATGAGGTTTATTAATAAAATAACATGGCATATAACTATGATAGTCGTGCTTGGCGCTCAAAAAACTCATGGAGAGGATGCAGCCAATCTAAGCCAAAACAACCAGGCTTCCAGTCCACCGGGATCAAAAAGTGGTGATGCCGAGAATACAAAACAAGCACCTCGTGGACCTGCAAATACAATACCTTCTAAACCGCAATCCGATCTTAGAATAGTGATCAACGAAGTGAATGGAGTAAGTTATTGTGGAGGGGCATTAATAGCCGGCAATATTGTTTTGACATCTGCAAACTGTTTGTTTGATAGATCCAACAAAGTGAGGAGTATAAATGACATACAAGTGGTTACCGGGAGTTGGCTGGAAAACAGCAACAATAAAAAAACCTATAGAATTAACAGAGTTATACCAAATGAAAGTTTTAACACAGTTTATTATAAGGACGATATTGGTTTGTTGGAGCTGAACAGAACTGTAGAAAAAAACGACGTAATACCGATTAAGATATACGACAGAAGTATCAAGAACGGGATGAATATCAAAATGAAAAGTTGGATAGAAAAGGAGGATGGTGGAAAACCCAGACCTGTTATAAAAAAAGTGACGCCGTCCATTTCATCCTCAATATCATGCAAATCACGGATCGGATTTTGGACAGGAAATGCCAACAATAACATATGTGTCGTAAACAGCGAGGGAGAGGATAGCTGCAACATTGAGTCAGGGAGCCCGCTTTTACTCACAGAGACCAATCCGTATTCCATAATAGGGCTGTTTACATTTGGTAACCCAAACACCGAAAACAACAGAGATAAATGTAGCAATGAATACAGGGTGTCTTATTACACCAACGTATATTATTATATAGACTGGATATCAAAGAAAACAGGAATTGGCGAGGAATACTTTTTGGTCTCAAGAAGCGGCGGTGATCGGGCTATCAGGCAACTGAGCAACTGTCTGGTATTTTTCGTGCTGATCCTACCTATATTGACTAGTTTTGTGATCTAAGTAGCCTATTTAGCAATCACACACACGCACACACACACCAAAGCTAAACATTTGTTTATTTTTTATTGAAGATTATTATGAACGTTAATAAATGTGTCTAGGTTTGAAAGCTTTTTTGGCAAGTTAGTGTAATTAATGTAAAGTTAATCCTTGCAAATTGAACCAAGGTGGGGGGGGGGACTTTTTCAAATCAAAATTTATTTGAAATTTGAAATTTGAAAATTTAGAAAAGCCAGTCCAAATTAAAGCAAGAATAAATAGTAGCAAATATAGTTCCTAACTTGTTTGTACCAGAATCGTAACTGTATATCTGCCTTTAAAAAATAGGTGAATATAATAAAAATAAATCAACACAAGAGGATTAGGAAAAAAAAAAAAGAAAGAGCCAGGAAATCAAGTTCAAGGAATTGAGATGTTTAACGCGATAAAGAAATTCGGGAATGTGGGAATAAAAAGCAGTATGCTGGTACAGGGAGGAACAAATTCGCGTAAGTTTGGCACGAGTGGAATGATCCGCTTTGGGCAGACCAAATTCAGTTTAAATGGGGAGAAATTGCAAACAGAGTTTTCCACACCTGGCGAGAAATTGATATTCGACAAGTTGTGTTCAAAGCTAACGCCAATATCACTCAAAGTGACGGATACTTCAGGTAGACATCAATGATATTTGTACATATGTAATATTATTAGGAAGGGGGTGGGGGAGAAGGTTGTTGCCTTTGGTGCTGTAAATGATGGAAGCAAAAGTAAATGTAGCTATAGTGGTGTGGGTGTGAATGAAAAATAACTGTATGGTGTGGCTGGTGCTGTAGGTGGCTGTGGGTCAATGTATCTTGTTGAAATTGAAGCTGAGGAATTTAGAGGAACACAGATTGTAAAGCAGCATCGTATAGTCAATGAGGCACTAGAAGAAGAGATCAAGGAAATGCATGGATTAAGGATTTTTAGCACTGCACCAAAAAGCAATTAGAAGCATATAAAGAACAAAAGCAAATGAATGACCAGGGCAGTATAACTAGCAGTTAAAGCCACGTGAGAAGGGGGCGGGTAATGCGAGCTGGTGTTTAGTCTTGTTTGTTCTACAGTTTGGAGTTAATAATTATTATTATTTGGTATGATTCCAAAGATAGATCAATAAAAAAAAAAGAGCAGATCAAATAATGAATATTTTTTAAAAATAAAATAAAGCCAAGGGTCTACATTATCCGAGGAGTCTAAGCCTTTTTTTGATGCATTCTGGGGCTGGTGTGGGTTTAGTTTATGCCCCACAAAGACAAAAAGTACAAGTTTTTTATTGGGTTTTTTTTATTAGAAAGAAGGAATCAAAATAAAGAGTAAACAATAAACAGAAATAGAAACAGGAAACTGTAGTGATAAAAGCAAAGCTACTCTTTATAAACGGTTTCTTCATAGCGTCTCTTGGATCGAATGATGCCGGGAGGAGCTTTGGCAGACTCATGCCTGGACAGCTCAATGGGGCAGGTGGAAATGGGAGACTTTTCAATCATTTGGCGTAAGTCGTACAGGACATCCGTATCGTCAGCGCTTAAGAATGTAATAGCAGTTCCTGTTTTTCCAGCTCTGCCGGTTCTACCAATTCTATGGGTGTAATCTATTGCACATACACATAAAAATAAACGTTTAGTTGGTAATCGATCTAATGGATTTGCTTGAAAAGTCGTTAGCAGTGATACAATCGACGCTTTGAAAAGAAAAAAAGAAAAAGCGAGATTGTGACTCCTACCTTCTATTGACTTTGCCATATCGAAATTAATAACTAAAGAAACATCTTTAATATCGATTCCTCTACCAGCCACATCGGTGGCAATAAGCAAATCAGCATCACCACTCTTCAATTTGGCCAGTGCAGCCTCACTAAAAAAAAAAAAAAAAAAAAAAAAAAAAAAANAAAAAAAAAAAAAAAAAAAACAAGGTTGGACAAACAAATCAAAGGTTCAGTATAAAAAGTAACAAACATGAACATCCAAAAACAAAACAAAAACAAAAACACAAAAACTTGGTAAAGTCGGCAAAAAGTGATAAAGATTAGAAATAATTACCGTTGGTCCTGGGATCTGCCACCATGCAAAACAACAGTATTGTTCTAAAGTGGGTACAAAATAATAGTAATAATAATAAGATAAAGTGATTTGGGAATTGAAAGAAAGAAAGAAAGAAAAAAAGAAAGGTAACTTACTCCTTCTTTGGAAGTAATTTTGGCCAAAGAATCAGCGGTTTTCTTCAAGTTTACAAAGACAATAACAGGTGGAGTGTAGTTTTGATTGAGAATCTCGATGAGACGCATCCTAAAAATAAAATGAGTAAATACAATGTTAGAGCTGGTATTGGATCATATAAGATGTTGTAAGAGCAACGCGATGGTGCAAGGTGGGGGGAAAGGAATTAGGGGGGGGGGGGGNGGGGGGGGGGGGGGGGGGGGGGGGGGGGGGTAAAACAGTCACTTACTTTTTGCGTTCAAAGTTGGCAATGAACTCTACTTTTTGGACAACAGTATCTACAGCTTGGCCAGCAGTACCGATAGTGATAATAGCGGGTCTGCGCAAATACCTAAATGAGAGGGAAGAAAGAGATAATTAGAATAAGCAAAAAAAAGAAGTAAAGAAGAAAAAAGAAAAAAAAAGGACTAGTAAACTTACTTTCTTGCCATTCTTTCAACAAGCGGAGGCATAGTGGCAGAAAACATGGTAGTTTGTCTGTACCGCAGCGAGGAGCCAGACTGGGCAATCAGCATCTTGGCAGCATCTTCAGCGTCCTGGGAGTCAGGCTTTATGTGGGAGGAGGGAAGAGCATCAAGAATAAAATTGACATCCTCCTCAAAACCCATATCAATCATGCGATCAGCCTCATCCATAACAACATAAGTAGCCTGGTTAAGGACCAGGAGTCTCCGGTCAATACAGTCCTTGAGTCTCCCAGGCGTGGCAATAATAATCTCGGCACCATTGCGCAAAGCAAAGCCCTGGTCTTCAATCGCGTGGCCACCGACAATCGAAACACACGTAAAGCCCATCAGCTGCGAAAACTTGAGGGTTTCCTGCTCAATTTGCAGGGCCAGTTCACGTGTGGGGGCCAAAACAATTGCATATGGACCATCGTGCATGTTCTCCTCGGTCAGCTTTGGAAGCGACAAAATGTACACCAACATCGGAATCAAAAACGACGCCGTCTTTCCACTACCTGTCTCGGCTATCCCAATCAGGTCTCTGTTCTGCAGTCCAATTGGAATCGCCTGTCTCTGGATTGGCGTTGGCTTGTCGTACCCAACCTTCTCAATCACGTCCAGGATCTCGCTGGGCAAAATACTCTCTCGCCACTCCCGGATCGGGTTCGGAATGCTTCCACCCTTGCAGCTGATGTTGAAGTCCTCCTTGAAAATTCGCCAGTCTCTCTCCTTCATCTCGTCCAGCTTCTTTTCTGTCCAATGACGGTCGTCCCATTTCGCACGTGTCTCCTTCTTGTTGCTCATATTCACCAGCTCCTTCTGTCGATCTGTCTCCACCAAACTCCTTCTCTGCTCCAGGTGCTTCTGGTAAAACTGCGAAAGCTTCGCCTTCTGCTCCTTTATATCAAACCCTGCCAAGTGACCTCGCCCAAAGAACTGTGGCTCGTGGCGGTTCGCGTAAAGCGCATTGTAGTCCTGTGACGTGTCCTCCTTTGCATCCCAGTCAAATACGAAGTTCTTGTCATTCATTTTCCGTATTTTTCGCTTCACCTTTTCTCCCCCTATATACCGCTCTCTAATCGCCTTTGACTCCATCTCCTTCATCCGCTCTTCCATCTTTAACTGCAACGCCCTCTCCCTACTCCTACTGCTTCTCCTACCATCGTTTCTCCCTCTCACTCTCCCTCTATCCCTCTCTCTACTTGCACTCCGACTACGTGATCTACCATTGCCCCTCCTCGAATACCTCGATCCATATCTATCCGCATCTGAACTGAATCTCCCACCTCCCACTTTTTTATTCATCTGCTCATTGAAACTTTCTTCCTTTTCAAGCTCTGCCTGTTTCGCCGTCTTCTGCTCCTCGAACTGCTTCTGTCTCTTTTCAAGCGCTATTCGCTCCCGATCTTTTTTTGTCAGGAACACTGGCTTTTCTAATTCCTGGCCTTCCTTCTTTTTTTTAAGCAAATCTTCAATTGACAACGGTTCCTTCCGTTTAACAACAACCGTTTCCTTTTGCTTATTCTGGTCACTATCCTTGTTTTCACTTACATTTACTTCTCCTGCCTCTTTATCCAATGTTCTATCATTTCTATCCTTGCTTCTATCTCTAACTCTCTCCCTATCTTTGCCTCTATCTCTGTCTCTATCCCTTTCTCTTTCTCTCTCTCTGTCCCTCTCCCTCTCCCTCTCCCTCTCCCTCTCCTTATCTCTATCCCTTTCCCTATCTCTGTCTCTACCCCTATCTCTATCTCTACCCCTATCTATATCTCTATCTCTGTTTCTGTCTCTATCTCTGTTTCTATCTCTGTCTTCGTCTCGGTCTCTATATCTATCTTTTGTTCTCTCATCTTCTCGCTCTCTATACCGGTCTCTACCCCTATCTCTATTCTGGTCTCTATCCCTATCCCTATTCTGTTCTCGTTCTCGTTCTCGCCCTCTTTCTCTGCTTCTACTTTTTTCTCTTTTATCATTATTGCCCTCACTGGTTTGATGTACAATATCGATACTGTCCAATCTCTTCGCTACCTTTTGAGTTTCTGATTCTGCACCTGATTCAGTGTCAGATTTCAGGCCCATTTTATGTTTATTCTAAAAGCTTGTTTCTGCCTTGACTTTTATAATATTTAATTCAGCGTACTGCTATTTAAACTAGCCAACTACCGTTGTTGTTATTGTTTATTTCAGAACCTTACTAGATTATTTTTTTTCGGATATAATCTTGTATCAAATCTATGACTATTTTAGCAATCTTAATATACTCTTCCAATTTGAAATGGTAGTAATAACAGCTATAAAAGATTCATTAAATCAGCTAAAACTGAAATTAAATAACGTGTTTTCCCTTCTTTTTTTTTCCCATTTTATTTGTTTAGTTTTATGTATGTTTTTTTTTTTTTTACAGTTTATTATAGATTTAATTAGCTAAATAATAAATTTATTTTGTCAGGTAAACAATAACTGAACATGTGCATTTTAACTTTAAGAACAGCAAAAGTAATACACACATGTAATAACGTATTTTCTCATACTAAGATTAATTGCTGACTTGTTTTGTTTTGATATACTTGTAGTTGATGCTTGCAAAAAAAAAAAAAAAAATGGTTAGAGTAAATATTTGATAGAAAATCTATTCACTTTATTTTTTTTTGGATTTATAGATATAATCATGTCAAAGGCATAGGTGAGTTATCGATTCGATTTCGCAAGCTTTCAAGTCGCTTAACAATTTGAGCAATGAAATTATCGACCATTTGTCTATCGTCATCAGCAACGTCTGGATCCCGAGCAGTAGGCTCAATAATTGCAGACAGCATCCAAATAGACAACTGATAGGCCTTTTCGCACTTTAAAGGATACAACCAGTTCAACTCATTAACAGCAGCACCACGGCTCAGCTCCAAGGCCTTTTCGTACAGTATCTTTTCAATAGAAATAGTTGAAAAGTCGATTTCGTTGTTTGCACTAATAGCCTTCAGCAAATCAGCCTTCTCCAAACACTCGTTGAAGTTGGATCGAACCCACTGAACCGCGTTGTTGAACGGAACTGACGACACTTGATTTGCACTGTCAAACGACAGAGTGCGCATTCCTGTCCGAATGCTGTTTATGTTGGCTGGCTCGTGTCTGGCCAAGCCTCGATCCGACCCATTATTGGCTGATGGCAGAACATTGATATTGACAATGGACCTGTCAATAAGACTGTTGTTGTTATTGTTAATGGGGCTGGTCGGTCCATCAGTCCTACTTGTGGTTGATGTCTTATCCCTTCCACCGGAAACCACCTGGGAAGTGTCATACTCTCCGTTCCAGTACGCCCGGGCACACGCTATTGCCTTGTGCAGCAGCGACAACGACTTTAGATACAAAGCAAAAGCCTCACCAATCGAAATCTCAACCGTCATCCCCATCGAGTCAAGCAGCTCCTGGTGTTTCTTGCTCGACTCGTCCTTGCCGAAGCTTACCGACCGCTCCAACTCCCTATACTTTCCTGACTTCAGCAACTGGCTGACTTTCAGGTTTGCCAGCCACGACACCGCGTGTGCCTTGTACGACAGCGATTCCATCTGCCGGATTGTCGACTCTTCAAGCGGCGAATCCGACTTGCTACTAAACGTGCTGTGCAGCTTTGAGTCCAGAAACGCAAACGAACTACCTGCATAATTTCTGCTCTGGTTTGACACATTGCCACCGCTGCCTTCTCCATGCCTGCTGCTATCTTTGCTACTGCCCTCGTTCGGCCTCTCCTTATAGAGATCTTGGCCAACCTCCTGCTGTTGCCCAGATATACTGGGTGCTTTATGGCTAACTACCCTCGCCAAATTGGCCATGTGTTGTCTATTAAATCCAATTATGTCCCCTTTGATTAGCTCCTCAACACAAGTGTCAATATACATACATCACGCCTCTTAATCTCATTAAATATAGGCTTTATTTTAGTGTAAAATCGCTTACATGACGTGAGGCCTGATCCCTCCCAACGAACTCACATTCTTTAACGACGAGCTTTTTGTGGGCGTGTTGGCAAGTTCTATTATTAAATTATAAATCTTTAGTCGCTATAACAAACATTAACAAATAGAGCTCACTTCAAGCCAAGAGTATAGACTATATACAGACATAAAGCTACCACTTACCATCTGCAAGAACGTTGACCTCTACCGCCCGCTTTTCTATAACCACATACTCCTTTTCTGCAAAAACCTGTTCATCTCTCTTCACTCTTCCTTTTCCACTCCAGTCTGTCATGTTGCTTCCACCGGCAATACTTGATGATTGGCTTGCTCGAAGGTTTATGTCTCTTGACCTGTCCCTCTCTTCAAAGCCCACCTCATCATCAAAAGCATTGCTTTTTAGATCACTTGTTCTTCTGCCCAAGCCACGGCTATCCTGATTGATCTAATCACAACAGTAATTAATGGTATACTCTGATATAGTTGTTTCAATACAATGCAATACAATGCAATAATTCAACCTATATTGGTCTTTATACTTACATATGGATCGGATTTCTTGTGCTTTAAAGTATTCTCTGGTTGTGTTGCTACGCCCTGCCCAGCTAAAACCTTGGGCCTATTTGTATACCCTTGGCCCGCTGGCTCTTCATACGCAGGGCCTTTCCCATAATACTCCATGTTTCTTGTCCCATCGCGCATTCGCAGGTCGTGGTCAAGAGACTCGTACTTGTTTGCGTCAACCTCTGCCATTTTTTCCTTCAGGTAGTTTCCTGCAATTGCCAGCGATGTTGGGTTGTTTGTGTTCAGCGACGTTTTTCTGCTCTTTGGCTTTGTTTCTACATTCGACGTTCTGCCCGAACTGCTCCCCGCCTGCACCTCCCTCATTCTCCTTTCTTCCAGATACTCGCTCTTGGCTTCGCTAGCCAGCCCAAGGCCTGGGTGAACAAACAGCTCCTCAAACTTGATTCTGTCTTCTGGCTTCCGCTTCAACAGCCGTCTCACCAGATCCTTTACATTTGCATCAAATCCCTCTTTGCCAGATCTTTCCTTTTCTGACTGTGATTCGTCTGGAAATGGGATCTGGTCGTTGGCTCGGTCTATTCGATGCTGCAACTCCACATGGTTTGCTGCCCTAAATGGCGGTTTTCCTGTACACATCTCGTACATCACCGCTCCCACCGACCATAAATCCGCTCTCGCGTCATACCGCTCATATCTCAGTATTTCTGGCGCCATGTAGAGCGGCGAACCACAAAGCGTGTCTGCTAACGACGATGTCATCAACGACCTTGCAAACCCAAAATCCGCTATCTTAAGTATCGGAAACCTCCCCTTCACCTCACTCTCCCCAATCTTATACTCCGAGTCAGGTGGACACAGTAGCAGGTTTTGCGGCTTTATATCCCTGTGGATAACGTTTTGCTGTCTCAAATATACAAGTGCTGAGCCTAGCTGCGGCACAATTCCGTTGACAATCTTTATCAACAACCCCCCATAACTGTTCATCATTTCTGTATGCTGCTTTCTCGATTTGATGTAAGCTGCCAAATCCCCAAGCGAACAATACTCCATCACCAGGTGGATATGGTTCTTTGACTTTAGACAGTCAATTAGCTCTACCACATTCTTATGGTGCGATTCTTTTAATATGTTTATTTCCAACTCTAAATTCTCCAACAGTTTCTTTGTAAGCTTTAGTCTTGAAACTGACTTTATCGCTACTTGTGTTTTTGTTTTTTTGTTGACCCCTTGATAAACTTTTGCAAACGATCCCCTTCCAATCTCATTTCCAACCAAATAATCTCCTATTGCGATTGTTGGCCTTGATTTATTTTCCTCCATTCTTTTTATCTCCAATTATTCCAACCTCTTTTCTTCTTTCTTTCTTTCTTTCTTTCCTCCTATCTCTCTTTATTCCTTTCTCTAGTACTTGTATTTATTCTCTTTTATTTTTGTTTCGCCTTTTCCGTTTTTTTTCTCCCTCCGAGTATATACACCCGTATCTATAGTCTTTTCCAGCTTTTATGCTTTTTTTTTCCTCCTTGTTTTCTCGCTTCAAAATCAATCTTATAACAACGAGTAAATTGCAGGGCCTTACTAATTTACCCTTTGATGTTCTTTATTTTCGCTGCTGTTTCTTTCCCAAGTTGTTTCTCACATTAAAGCACTCGTACTTGTCCGTTTAGTAAACACTTTACGTTTTCTCCCTACTTTTGTAACTCGAACGTTTTCCAATTACTAGATTTTTTTTTTTTGCTCAGAGATTTTGCTCCTAATATCCTGTAAATTACTACTAACAACACTTGTGCTCAATGATATGCCAATCTGCCTTATACACTCGGCGCGAATTTAAATAATATTTCTGTGAAAAATAGATATCCCTACAACTACTGTTCAGCAGCATTTACTATTCAATGCTTTAAATCTATGTATTTTTTGAACAAGAGTTGTAAACTAAAAGTACAGTTTCTTCCTCAAAGCTACTTTCTTCTAATTTAAGTTAAACTGGTTATTGAATTGGCATTATTTAATTCCAAACTAATTTAAATTGACTTAATTTGTAAATTATTCCAAACCCGCAGTTATTTACTAAAGTTTTACTCTCTATTAAAATATTACATCTATTGCTACTACACTATTTATAATTCGTTTATCACACATCTTTTCAACTCTATTGGTATTTCTGTCATTCCGCCTTGAATCCTTAAGCTCTAAGCGAGTAAAAGTTTGATTTTTGTACTAGGAATCTGCATTTGGCTGCATTTTATTACTAGCGCCATCATAACCAATTACCAAACCGTACCGATAAGATGTATAGTTGACTCCCTTGATGGTCAGCATCACTTTAGAGTCTAGCCCAACCTATCCAGCTCCCAACACTTCAGGCCACTCACCCTATCACCCACACTTTATAAAGTAAACAACACTTTTTTTTTTTTTTGGCCAAAAAAAGTCCGTTTTTCCGAACTATTTACTTTTATTTTTATCGAATTTACCTTTTTTACTACTGAATTTGAATTTTTTTTTTCCTTCATTGCCAATATACACGAGTAAATTGGCAACTTGTTTGTTTTGAGTTTTGTTTTGTTGGGGACAATGCTGGTAAAGGAAGGAAAAGATTTCGTTTCCTCTCGGCCTCTAACATTAGTTAATTATAAATTGTCATTCAATTTCCATGCCTTTTCTGTAACCCAATCATACACTGTTTTTGTAAAGCATTTCTCATTATTCATCTTTATGCCAGTACAAAAGACAAACCAAATTCAAGCCAAATAAGAGGGATTCAATCTGCCATTCAATCACATGAGCGGAGGAACAACACATTTCTCCAGCAGCTTGATCATTAAATAGCGGACCACGTTCAAACTAACTGAAAGTTACTTTTACTCTTGAATATACAACTTATTAGATTAAATTACTTGGGAAATAAGTTTGTCACTAGCTTGGAAAACACAAACAAGAGTTTCTAGTATCTAATTTCGCTAGGTCTCGCTTCTACAACCTAGCCAAAAAGCACAAACATCCGAGAGGAAATAATCAGGCCCAAACTAGTTTCCATCCACTACACTATAGCTCCATTAGCTCTGGATATGTCTATTCTCAACATCAGATCACATTATTAAAGCAATTGACATGATACGTGGTGTTACCAATATGACCTAAAACAGCTTCACACTAGATACGCTTTTTTCAATATCTACAATCTAAAATATATTATCCTTACATACATATTCTCTTCACATACATACTCTCCTCACATACACAATCTCTTCACACACAATACACACACGCTCACTCACAGAGCGGATATTAATTACATAAATAACTATCCACATTGTACAATGAAGCACCTCAGCTCAACTAAAGCCTGTCAGTATACCTACTAGCGCCAAGTAATGTTGGTAAAATAAAAGAAAGACAATTCAATTGTGAGCTTCAATAAACCGCATGACTTGACTGCAAGCATTGGCAAATAAGAATTTAAAGAAATCACGCTATATTGGCTAAATATGACACTATGTTCTACAAGGTGTTTAGTTAAACGCCCCGGGACCACATTAATCAGCGTGATTTTCTTGTTCTATAAAGGTGCGCTATATTGTATTATAATGTTGTAACGCAAAACTCATTATTTAAAGATTTCAAGATTCAAATTTGCCATATCAAGCAAGGGTGTTTACTCGGCAAAACAATTAATCGATGATATACCAACAAACCCATGCTTTCAAGTAGGCACAGTGTGTAACTGTTTATGGCTTTCGGTTTGAAGCTGATAGAAATAGTCGGGCAATTACCATTGTCTGTTTACAATGGCCAGCTTTTAATTGTCTAGAGTCCCAAACTAGGCAAAATAACTGTAGTAAATACAAGCAAGAAGGCGGGGATAAGTGTAACGCCAATTAGGTGACTGTAACGAGACTTGAAGCCCCATTTTATCGTTGTGGCATGACCGTGATAAGAAGGATGCGTTTCCAAGCATACAGATTTAGCCACATACATTTACAAACATCCTGATTTGACGGATTGTAGACATCAAAAGCTGTACATACCACCAAAACCATACTTAATTGGCATTATAACAAAAATAACATACACGCGATTAAAGCGTGTTTAAGTGTGCCGTAGCTGTTTTTTTTTTTTTCTTTTGAAAAGCAAAATAAAATGGCAGATAAATTCAAGATATACAATCGTAGCTAATATTGCCGTAAATCTAATGGTTTATTTTTAACGAGTAATCGATGTGAGGCACTCCTTGACTAACTGAACCAAGACTAATGATGTCGATTTCTATTATAATACCAAATATTAATCGATTAAAAAGCCAATATAATACATCTGGGAGCAACACCAGCAACACCAGCAAATATTAACATCGTTTAAAGTTTAGCAGTATCTTACCAGGTGAAAAATAATCTGCAATACTATCTTCGGTAATGCCACCACTAGCTTCTACGAGGACCCGACGGCCTTTAGCTGCCCACTGTTCTTTAACCGACTTTGCTCCTATTTTCATATCTTGGGGAACAAAGTTATCCAGCATCACAATGTCTGCACCAGCCTCTATCGCCTCGTTTGCCTCGTCAATCGATTGACATTCAACCTCGATCTGGATTGAAAATCCACCAGCCTTTCTCGCAGATGCAACAGCGTTTGTAATTGATCCTGTAGCCCACACATGGTTGTCTTTTAACATTATCATTGATGACAGATCCATTCTGTGTCCGTCAATCCCCCCAACCAGCATCCCATATTTCTCTACCAGCCTAAAACCTACACCACCACCAGCATTTATTTTTATAATTGCAAAGTAAATTCCAGATAGACTAGTAAGACTTTGGGTAGTACACACCTGATATCAAGGCAAGGTTTATATGTTGAAATTACCTGGTGTGGTCTTTCTAGTCCCAGCAATAAAGCCCTTGTATTGGTGCTGCTCTGCCAACTTGCTTAAACGCCGTGCCCTCGTGGCAATACCGCTACAGCGCGCTAGTATATTCAGCGCCACTCGTTCCCCCTGAAGAATTTTGCAACCTGGGCCTTGTACCTTGGCAACCACCATTTTTCCATTATCTAATTCAAGATCCTCTCCCTCTTCCAAATACCATTCAATGCTAAAATAGTTGGTATTTTGCACGGTCAAACATAAACAATAAGGTTAAGAAACAACATTTACAAATTTAAAATGCATTAATTGCGCTATAGCGATGGGTCCAATCAAGCTCGAATCGTTACTTACGTGCAACCCACTTGCTTAAACACCTCGTTTACAAATGGAACACCTGCAAGCACGCCCTATACGTAAAATTTATAAAATTAATATCAAAACTAAAACGCTAGCACACAATAAAATAAATTTGAATTTGAATTTGGATTGTTTTAAATATTCAAACTCTAGATAATGAATTGTACTTTAGTAATAGTCAGTGACATTTGTTCTAAATTACATTATCTTTTCCATACAAAGTGGCTGCCTTCATGTCGCTACCAACAACATATCCTCCATAGTCAAAAGAAGGTATATCTTCCGCCAACCAGGCAGAAACCATAGGCGTGATAGATTCGGATAAAAGGTTGGAAAACATCTTATTAACTAGTTGTGTTCTGGTTTAATTTCAGAGAATAAATAATTATGCAGAAAGTCTACAAAATAAATCAAAAGATTGAAGTGAAACCTGAAACCCGAAACTGCAGTCTAAATAGGTATTTATATACCAAGATCAAGAATAAATCGAACAGTGTAATTTCGAATACAATCAGCAACTCGGATATCTACGATTAGCGTTTGGAATTAAATGGGAAATATGAAACATGGCTCTAAAACAAATTGAGAACGCTACGTTATCAAACAAACCGTTGCTCAAATTCAGTAATAGTTGTAACGATGCGATTCAAAAGCTCAAGCCCTTGTAAGCTTGATGATTTTATTGGCCAAACGTAATTAATAATGTTAGTCACTAACCAAACTTGGAAGAAGTAAATTAATAATTACTGTCCGATTAATGGGGTGATATGCTCTGAACCAAGTTTGCCATTCGACATTGCAAGTAGATGTAACTAATTTTAAATGTTAAAACATAAAAAAATAAATACTAAACAGGTACTAAAATTGAACTTGTATCATAGTAACAGTTGAGCTTTGATATAAAGTAATTGATATGTGCATGTATACCAAGTTATATATATATATACATATACATATAAATATAAATATAAATATAAATAAATAGATTTATGTATACTTGTATTGAATTTAGTACACCAAAAGATTAAACAAGCATATAAACAAATAAGAAAATGTAAAGGGGGCAAATATAATGGACATGCAGGTGTTAGAAGCTGAATGTTGAGCAGAAGAAATGTCACAGGTATATCGCAGCAGCCCAAGACAGGTTTCTGCTCAAAACAAGTATTCGCATGCCCTTTTGTACATGAAATTTATCTGTGAAGGGAAAATGACGACCGCAGAGTAGAAAAAGAATACAACAAGCGAAAGCACAAAAACATCTAACATTGGATACACATAAGCATAAATAGTCGTGTGAGGTGTTGGCAAAAAGAAATATAATGTGCGAGACAGATAGCAAGGAATATGTAGTAGAGAATGAGGAGTAACAAATATAAGATATGGCATAAAAAATAAGGAATAGATAATAGATAATAGTGCAAATTTCAAATCAACGTCAGTAATAACGGTAAAGCGAGAGTTATGGTTTAAGTTTAAATGTGTTGGAGTACTTACTGACAATAGCTTTTTCCCATGGCTCGAGCATATATAAAGCGGTAGTGGTTTCATAAATCAATTGCATTCTCTCCAGCATTCCCCTTCCGCCTTTCTTTTCGTACTTGACATAGGCAGCCTCTCCGTTATAAGGGTTGTTGTTTTTCTTGGCATTTGGGTACGACATTTTGATTCGATTTATATTTTGCCAATTCAGTTATCGTGTTTTAATACTCGTTTGTTTTCCTCTGAAAAAAATCGAATGTAGAAAACCGTAATGAAGAAAAAAAAAACAAGATGCTACTTCTTCACCGTTGATGGTAAGCTGGAGCAAGATTCGGATTGTAAAATTTCCAAGCTAGATTTATGCTTTATAAAATTTTATAACGATTTGAATAAAGGGAATAAACGACTCAACTTTTCTGAACCGAGCACGATAACACTAGAAATTGGTGACCAAAATGTTTAAAACCAAGCGTAAATTCAGATTAATTTTATTGAAGAAAATTACTAGGTGGAAAATTAAGTGATTGAAAATTAGCCATTTCCTTGAAAGTAATTAAATTAAGTCGACCCATGAAATTCAGTGGACTTGCTTATTTATTTGAAATCGAAATATTTTTTAAAGATATTATAGTTAGTGAAAATACGACTCTATTGGATGATTATAAAACTTTTATTAATGACAATTGGATATTAACCTGTGATTATTCATATTAAAAGCATACAAAGCATGAACAAACAGGATAAATGTACAAACCTTGGAAGAGCAGTACTGAAAAATGTCCGGAGCAAAAAAAAAAAAAAACAAGCGAGCAAGACTAGGTAAAAGCGTTACAAGAACGGCCTATTGTTTAAATGTCGAACTGAGTGGGATTTTGGGTTTTAGAAGTTAAAGTTGAATAAATATTTTCTTTACTTGAAAAAAATTGGCAAATTGAAAGTTGGATCAACCAAAAAATAATCAGGGTGAATTTCAGAATTAATAAGTGAAAATCGAGAATTGGGAATTGAAAAAAAAAATTTCCAAGATTTGAAAAAAAAAAAAACTAAAAGTGGTTTGGTTCAATAGCAGACCGAGTAGTATAAAACGCATAGTTAGAAGAGTGGAAATAGAGTAAGGCAGAGTAATGACTTAATTTAATATCTGGAAACCAAGTATCAACAAGATAACACCAAAAAGAGTGAGCAACCAGAGAGCATGAAAACGATTGAAAGGTGTAAAATAGGGGGAATTACCCGAAAGTTGTACTCGACAATTTCAAAGGACAGAAATGTGGTTAGCAAGAAGAATCTGTTGGGGTTGCGAGCAGAGGAGATAAACGAGGAGATAGGAAATGAAATAGCCAACGTGAAGCCGTATATATCACGTCAGATTTACGAATGGATATATAAGAAAGGTGAGTAGGGAAATACATGCATTGTGCTTTACTTTGTACAGGTTTATGCAGGCTTCACAACGAAGTAGAGATAAATGAAATGGGAAGCGAGATTGTGAGTAGAAATAAAAGCAAAAACAACTCTTTTTTTTCATTAGGTGCGGTTGAATTTAGCGAAATGACAAACCTGTCGGATAAAATGAGACATGAGCTATCAAGCAAGTATACTATAAATTATGGGACAACGATTAATACACAGACTTCGGTGGATGGAACAAAGAAGCTGTTGGTAGGATTTAAACGGCCAGAGCAAAGAGCTACTAGAGCAAAGTCAGTAGATAATGATGAGGGGAAAAGCGAGGGTGAAAGGATAGAGGGAGAGATAGACATATTAGAGAAACTAGGGAATAAAGAGAGTGAAAAATTAGTAGAAGATGTGTTAAAGAGTGTAGAGAAAGACGAGGCGAGTAGGGTAAAGAGTGAGGGAGATGACGCTAATGAGATAATAAGAGCGGGAACGGTGGTTGAAGCAGTGTTCATTCCAGAGCCAGGAAGGGGGACGTTGTGTGTGTCGTCGCAAATAGGGTGTTCGTTGAGCTGCAAGTTCTGCCATACGGGGACACAGAAACTGCTTGGAAGTTTGAAGTACGGGGAGATACTGGGGCAGTACATGACAGCAGCGCATTTTTTAGCAGATTTTAAGAGGAAACCAAACCAACCAAGAATGATAACAAATATAGTATTTATGGGGCAAGGTAAGTGCAAAGCAAAAAAAAAAAAAAA
>LUVW01000015.1:171971-262847 GCA_001661515.1 Capniomyces stellatus | reverse complement strand
AAAAAAAAAAAAAAAAAAAAAAAAAAAAGCAATAGATGGGTAGTAAAGAAAGAAAAAAAGCAAGTTGCTAGTAATAAGAATAGAGTAAAGAAATGTAATAAACGAAATTGTGTGGTTGTGTGGTTATAGGTGAGCCGTTATTGAATTATAGACAGGTAAAGAAGGCAATAGAGATATTGACGGATAAGGATGGAATTGGATTGGGGTCACACAAGATTACAGTTTCGACAAGCGGGATAGCACCATTGATAGAGAAGGTGGGATCAGAGTTGGGAGTGCAGTTGGCGATATCGTTGCATGCAACAAATGACCTGTTGAGGTCAAAGTTGATGGCAATAAACAAGACATACCCGATTAGCGAGCTGATGAGCAGTATTCGGAATTTCTGTGAAGTTAGCAAAGAAAAGAACCGGCGAGTGACTTTTGAGTAAGAGTTTGGAATATATGGCAATAGTTTTGTTTGGTTTATATGTGTGCGTGTGTTTATGTGTGTGTGTGTTTATGTGTTTATGTGTGAGCTAGGACGTTTAAATATAACTGTGTACGTGTGTATATGTATATGTATGTGTAGGTATGTGCTGTTGGATAATGTTAATGATACTGACGGAGATGCGTTGCGGCTTGCAAAACTGATAAAAGGAATTCCATCGCATGTGAATCTAATGTAAGCCTTCAACAAACGAAATATAACATAAATAAATATGATTCAATCTGATGTAGTATTCACCTTGCTGTGATAATAGACCATTTAATCCTTGGCCAGGATCGTTTTTCAAGCCATCTGGAGCAAACAGGGTAGCAGAGTTTTTGAATATCTTGGATCAGAAGGGAGTTTCGGCTACAGTCAGAACACCGAGAGGGTCGGATATACTGGCAGCTTGCGGACAACTGAAAAGCAATGTTTTAAGCAAGAAGAACTTGGAAAGCTTGTAAACTTTGTCAGATGAATTACATTGATGTCCCGTTTTATATGTCTTGCCTTTAGATCAATACAAATATATATATATATAAATAAAACAATGTTTTCTGGTGGGAAAAAAAAAAAGTGGTTATAACCTTTACCGGCTAAACCGGTCGTTAATACTATGTTGGTTATCATTGTTTGTATTGGTTTTAAATAAAATTTAAGGAAAAGAAAACAATAGGTGGTGTAAAGTAAAATAAGAGAAAAGCAAAAGTAAAGATAAGAAAAGGCTGTTTTAAAATGATAATAAAACAAGAAATAATAAAATCCAAGATGGAAGCAATAAATTTATCAAGTGTAAATAAGCGATTTTTATTTTAGCGGGTTTGCACCTAAGTAAACAGATAAAAATAAAGCAAAAGTTTAGCGGCATTCCATCTATAGCAATAATAAAGGACCAGACAAGAATAATGGGCAATAGCAGTAACAATGATAGAAAAAAGGAGGGGGTATTGAATGAGAGGGCTACTTACGATATCATCAATCTTCATGATCATACAAACAGTTTCGGTTGCAAGTTCGATGATGCTGGTAGAAACCAAGAGAGGCTGCAGGACATTCTCGTCAACAATGTTGGTGATGGTACCTTTGCGCACATTAATTCCAGCGTGTTTTTCGCCGTCAGCATGTCGTTTACGCAGTTCGGTAACAATGGCAATGGGGTTAAGCCCAGCGTTTTCCGCAAGAGTTGTTGGAATGACTTCAATTGCCTCGGCAAAAGAGCTGTAGCACAACGACTCAAATCCAGTCTGCAGTTTTGACAATTCCATCAGCCTTTGACTGATTTCTATTTCGGGTGATCCGCCACCAGCTACCAACGACTTCTTTTTCACCAAACACCTAATCACACACTGCGCATCGTGAAGCGATCGTTCTGTCTCCTCCAGGATCAAGTTGTTTGATCCGAAACAAACTATCGAGGCTGTCCTTCCCTGGTTCTTAATTCCTGTTACTTGCATAAACTTGGCTCCATTGATTTCTGTTTCTTCAATCAAATCAGCTGATCCCAACTTGTCCTCAGTGAATGACTCGATATCAGCAATTGGCTTACAACCCAAAGTCTATTTTATTTATCACCGCCATTTCATTTATTAGAACACATTTTAACGCAGTACAATATATTATATTATGGTTTAAAATAACTAGATGATTCAGCTTACCTTGCACAAAAACTCAACCTCGTCACGTTCTATTTCTTTAACAGCCATAATCTTCAACTTGGCCAAAAAGTGGAGTGACAAGTTGTTGACAGCATCTCTCAAGATGGACTTTTGGATCAACAAAACATTGCATCCAGCCTTTTTGATTTTTTTAACAAGGCCCAAAAGATAAGTTCGTTCCTCTTTAAGAATCTGATCCATTTGGCGGTAGTCGTTGACAACCACTTGATTGTCCATCTACAAACACACAGTTATAATAATCACAACAAATTTTGACAACCATAACAAATTTTGACAACCATAACAAATTTTGACAACCATAACAAATTTTGACAACAATGACAAATCAAAACATTTCTTTTTTTTTAAGTTTAATACACACAGTCAGGGTCAATACTAATGTGGTAATAAAATGTTGATAATTACATCTGGTTTAGGTGGTGATAGCTGGAACTGAATCAAAGCAATTTTGGCCTTTTCAATGCGTCTTGGGCCATTGGCTGAAGTAATGACGTTTTGGTTGAGGACAAGGCCTGTTGATAGCATGGTGTCTTCGATGGTTCCACCTACTTTTTTGACGATTCTGATATCATCCAAAGTGGTGTTTTGTTCGTTTTTGGGGTCAACAACTTTAAGAACCGAATCCACAGCAATTGGCGAAAGGACCGAGGAGTACTGACTGACAATCTAGATTTGAGTTCAATCATAGTTTGTGTTATTGTTAAAAGCTACACTTGTGTTAATGGTAGTATAGCATACTTGGAAGGAGTTTGATTCATCTAGCTAGACTTACCTTTGATCCAAGCGAAGTGGATGCACTCTTCAACAACGATTCCCGGTCTTCCAAAGAAACAGGAATTGAAATCGACTCCAGGATCTCTACGGCTGCCTTTGAGGCGTTGCGGAAACCTTGGACAATTCTGCTTGGATGGACACCTTGATTTATTGCAAGTGGGATAGTAAGGGATTTAATCAACTGTTAGTTTAGCTGCGCCAACAGCATCAACAGTAACAAAAACTGCCGTATTTATAAAATGGAAGGCTTGTACAAGCAGTGGTGTTATTTACCTTTTGATAATAATCTTTCGCAAGCGGACAACAAACTTCCAGCAAACACAACAACTGAAGTGGTTCCATCTCCAGCCTCAGAGTCTTGGGACATTGATAGGTTGACAAGCTAAAAAAAAACAGATTAATAGCGACCCAATATATGTTAAAATGGAAAATAAACAAACAAACAAACAAGCAGCGAGATTGTGTTGTAAGTGTTGCGTTAACAGTAGTCACAAATGTATACATTGGCATAGCTGAATTTACCATTTGGGCTGCTGGATGTAAAACAGCAATATGTTTCATTATTGTAGCACCGTCGTTGGAGATTACAACTTCTTTGCGTCCAGTCTCAATCATTTTGTCAAGTCCACGGGGACCCAAACTTGTTCTGATGGCATCGGCAACAGCTAAATAAATCAAAAATAAAGATAATAGCAATAATTAATAAAATAATCTTGGATTAGTATATCAGTAATCACAACCAGTAATCCAAGTGTAGTTGCGATTAAGCAATCAAGAATATCACTGGAATCGTTGCCGGACTTTTTTTTTTCTTATTATTTCTGTTCTTTCTTTCTTTTTCTGTTTCTTTTCTTTTTCTTTTTCTTTTTCTTTTTGATATACATACCTCTAGCTGCTACAATGTTGCTGAGACGAACTTGCATTGGTTTTTCATTGTTTTTGTATGAAGATTCTACTGGTCTTGACGCAGATGAAGCAGTGGCAGCTGACATTGTGTATTATATGTTGATTTGAAACGTTTGTTTGTACTTTGGTATTGCTGTCGTTGGTGTATAACTTGAATCTGCTTATTTTATTCTAGTTTTCTTATTTTATTTTCTGATTCAAGATTACAAATTTAAACTATTTCTGATTTTCTACTCTTTCAGTTTTTTTTTTTTTACTTCCTTACTGGCTTTTAAACTAAACCTTCAAGTATATGTGTTTTTTTTTCCTTCCCTTCATTCCAAAATATTTCAATTTAACTTGATTATTTATTTATTTAGCTCTGATTTATTATTAAAACTAGCGATTTTCTTTTCTTTTTTTTTTGCTTTTGCTATTGCTTTTGCTTTTTTTTTTTCCTATTTTGCAATAAATAGTTTTGATTGATCCGCTTTATTTACTATCATCTTGGTTATATTTTATTTTTACAGTTCCTTTAATTTTTATTTTATTTTGTTCTATTAAATTCTATTACCTTTTGATTCTCGAATCAATTTATTTATTCTCAAATAAACCAAATAAATATGTAAAAAAAAGGGAAAAAATAGTACCAATAAAAAACAAAAAGAATAAAAAGTTGTCAAAAAAATAAAGTAAATAGATAAAAAGTATAGCTTGATTTTGATTAGTAGTACGTAAATATTAAATAAGAAATAAATAAAAAAAACTCTACTGCTGCTTTTTGTTCCTAAATTTGGACAAAATCCGCAATGGCGATAGTATAAACCCTTCATTCTTGGACTTTTTCTCCTTCCCCAGCTCTTTCTCCTTGCCCACCAACTTGCCATCCACACCACCAACATTTCCCCCACCTGCACCTCTACTCTTAGTATAGTCGTTCAAATTGCTAATCACTTGATCAACCCTCGAATTGTTCCCAAACTGGAACAAACTCGACAATCCGCCACCTCCCCCAAAACTACTCGCAACATTACTGCCCTTATTGCTACCAAACATCTCGCCGGATTCAGTCTCCATCATCACCGCTTCTCCCCTACCACCACCACCACCATAAAACTCTGACCGCTTGTCAGTTGAACACATATCCATATCAGCATTAACCTTGGTTTGGACAGGCAACAGTACCGAAACACTTGACAAACCTCCCCCATAGCTCGCGCTGTAGCTAAACACTCCTCCCCCATCGCCTCCACCCATATTCCCCACTGCACCATTATACGCCATATTCTTGGCACTGCTTCGGTGAACTATTGACAGTTTCCTGTTCACACTCAAGCTGCTCTTTCGCTTGCCCACCTTGACCAGCTTGCCCGTCTTGCCCCTCGGCTTGGCTGACCCTTTACTCACCGACTTTTCCCGCCCACTCAGAACCGAGTTTCTTGGGCTTGATGAAATCGCAAACTCAGTTGAACTGGGCCTGTATATCGACTGCAACGTTGATGATACTGATAGGTTAGAGTATGTGTTTGTGTTGCTGTTTGACGTCGATGCTCTTGATGACACTGAATTTCCTTGGACCGAATCGCTCCTCTTTGCCTCTCCTGCACCCAACCCGCCATTTGCACCCGCAGCCCTGCCTCCGCTTTTACCAGCAAATCCTGATGTCTTTTGGTTGACGTTTTCAAACGAAAACTTTGGAATGTTTGCTCCTGTTGCTCTATTTGAGTTGCTTGTGCCATTGGGCCCATAAACGTTGTTGACTGTGACATTCGAGCCCTTATTGGCCAGTTTTTCAGCAATCAACCCATTGGCTATTGCACCGTTTGCATTGCTGCTTTTGTATCCAAATGAAGGACTCATGTTTGGGTTCAAAACCAGTTTCGCCTCTTCACTAAAGTCCATCATATAACTGTCTTCCTCCACGCCCGTACTGCCACTACCATTTGTTTTGATTTCGTGGCTATTGGATCGTGAGTGCCGTTTGCCTCCACCTCTTGCTGCTACGCCTGGAACATTTGCCGCTGCCGCCGCCGCTGCTGCTGCTGCTCCTTGGGATGGCAACTTGATCAGCGAAGACGACCGCTTATGCCTTCTATTGTACCCCGATTTGGTTATAACCTTCTCAATCTCCATATTCGCCTTGTCTGCAAATCCCAGATTCGACACCCGATTGTTCCTCTTCACCACATCAATCGGCACCTCAGGTGCCCTGTCGTAGCCATACAAAGCCGCTGTATAGCCCGTTTCCGCTGACCCGTTAGTAAATGGCTGCTTGTTCTCAGTTCTCCTTACTCCTGCCATCGGCTCCGTACCCTTCATCAATATCGCCGTCTCCTTATTTCTCTTTAAAAACTGGGTCTTCTTTTTCAGTACCGGCGATTTTCTGTTGTTTTTACTAAACGGCTTCATTATCCTCTCAAATACATTTCGCTGGCCCTTGTTTTTGCTCTGTTCACGTGGCTGTGCTTCTAAATCCTCAACACTCTCGCCAAAGTCGCTGTTCACTGTTTTAAACGACGATGCACAGCTGTTGATCTTGTTGATGCTCTCTAGATGCGAAATCTTTTCCTTTGGCGACGAGAATGCAATGTCGTACTTTTCAAACAAATCCGCATCGCCCTCAGTTTCTTGTATGCTATGTACATTATGTGCATCATCTGTACCGTGTACAATATGTTCTACACACTCAATCATTTGGTCCTTAGCACCAGTACCAGCATCGCTCGTGCTGTCAACACGCCCGCTCTCGCTCTGGTCTGTATTCTCTAGCTCAAGCACGCTGTCTATGATGTTGTGGCTGTACAGCGATGCCTGGGAAATGGTTTTGACCTCGTTGGTTTTTAGTTCCCTTAGCTGGTTCAGCAGCATGTCGCGTTCTCTGGTTATCATTTCGCTTTGGGCAGCCATTTCTTTGATTATCTCCTGCTGTCGCAAGTGCTCTTGCGCACCAGGCCCACTGCCGGAACCAACAGTGGCAACTGTACGGTTGCTACCGGCGCCATTGACAATTCTCTGGTTCAGCAGTTTGGCCTCTGGCTGGTCAAGATGTTTGGCCATCAGGTTTATCTTTTCTATAGACTTTTCCTCAGCCAGGATTTTGTTGTCTCTCATCTGTTCACCAAACTTCACATACACCTGCTCAACCCTGTCCATGTAGAACTGCGACACCTCTCGTCTCGTCTCAATTTCCACACGCGATGCCTTTTGGGTCGCTTCGTTTGCCACCTTCCGGGCCATTTCTGCTGTCTTTCGCAGCTCCTCTGAATACTTGATAAACGTTCTTTTGTTGTTATCTTGCTCGCTTAACAACTTGGCTATCCTGTTTTCCTGCTTCAAAATTGCGCTCTTCATCACTTCAAGCTCATTCTCTGCCTTTTCCTTTTGCAATTTGGCTTGCTTTAAAATCACAGGCACTTGCTTGAGAATCAAACCTTCAACCTCGGTTTCACCACCACTGTTACTGTTACTATTATTGTTTCCAGCATTACTGCTGCCACTATCAATAGAGTTTTTGGTAGCAATCGTGTTTGGTTCACTTCCTGGTAGCTCCCGGCTAAACTCATTCAGATCTGAGAAACTTCTGCTCCTGGCTCGCCCAACAATCTTGCCAAACGACTTGCTGAAGCTATACACCACGTGACCGTTGCTATTAAAGTTGCTATTGCTGCCGAACCTATGCTTACTGAATGCTGCTCTCCAGCCGCCATCCTCATCCACCTTCATTCTTTTGGTATAACTTGACCCAAACTCGTCCAGTCTTCCCGAGTTCCGATCACTAGGCAAAACATCGGTCTGTACAGCTGCCTCAGCAGTTCTTTTGACGCCTACCATTGAAAACGGATTTACCTCTTTTTCCCTGGAATTTCCCGATACCATTCCTATAGCTTCGGTCTGAGTCTGGGCTTGGGCCTGGGTTTGGAGTTGGGATTGGAGTTGGGCTTGGATCTGAGCTTGGACTTGGAATTGGTTGCTGTTCTGGTGCTTGGTCTCCACCCCAACCATTGATGTTCTTGCCGAGTTGGTTGCCAGAATCAGTTGCGACAAGTCGATGTGGCAATCGTCCTCATCAGGCTCACCCTCACCGCTTTCCCTTCCTCTTCTGCCACCTCCTTCGTCCGAGCTGTTACCTCGGCTGTGACCTAGCCCATACCTACCATTTCCAAAGTTGCTTGCCTTCACAGGCCTTGCCTCAGCCTCAAAAAAGTCTAAAGCGTTCTTCCTGGCACTGGCTAGCAGGAGCTTACTCTCGCCTCTCAGCTTGCTGTTTTGCATCATTGTTGGCGTCATCACTCCCAGCCCCTGCTGTCCCCTGCTTTTTGTTGGCGACATAAACCCAGGCGTTGTTTCGAGCCCATTTGAACTGGCGTTTGCTGCCTTTGTTATTGTTTTGTTCTGCTTTGCGCTCAGAATAATCGTGCTCGCCACGTGTGCAAACTCCAGCACACTCAGAGTCTCCCCCGTTCCCACACCCCGAACTGCCCCGCTCAGCTGCTGCGGGTCCACACACACCAGCATCACAGTCTTTGCTCCGCCCTCAAGCGACGGCTGCATCAGCCTTGTCAGCTTGCTTTCGTTGTATGGAACCAACTGCATCTGCTCAATTGTTACCTCCGAGTTGAACCTCAGCACATCCATACACCTCTTCAGCGCCATCAACGACAGATTTATGCTGCTTGACTCCACCAGCCTGTCCCCAACATTCCTCGTCGACTTTGCCCTCTCAGACCCCGCCAAATCCACCATAGTCAGCGTGCTCAACGTTATCTCTGCCGCCAAAGGAATAGGCTCCAAGGGCACCAGGTCATGCGTGCTCTTCCACTTCACCAGCCTGCCTACACATATTGCATGACTGCGCGAACTTGCGCTGTTTAGTCCTGTTGCATGCACACTCCTTCTCATTTGCGCGTGCACCAACACCCTCACCACATCCTCTATCGTTGCCACTCTGATTTCTGTCAGCCCATCAACAAACGTGTTTATTCCCTTTCCCGTCTCGCTTCTCAGCCCCAACGCCTTCTTCTCCACCCCTGCTATCTCCTCATACGTCTGCTTATTCCCCCCTCTGCCTGTCTCTGCATTCAGCCTGTACGCGCCCCCTCGACCCCTGCCCCTACCCCGACGCGACTTTGCCCCCTTCTGCAGTTTTCCTGCCTCCTCATCCTCTGACGCCTTTGTCAGTGTATCCAAGTCCAGCAGATCAACCACCTGTTCATTGTACACTTCAAAGTACGATAGGTACAAACTGTACCTGTACATCCTACTGTCGTCAAACTCGTCCACTTCCTCGTCCTCTGAGTCTGTATCCAGTGCCTCCCCCTCCTCCTTTACAAACCACCCATTGATTGTCGATATCCATTTTTCCTCTCCTACAATTTCCCTGATATTTGGCTGCACCACCCGCGGGTCTTTGCTCCATTCCACCTGCGTTGCATACTTTGGCTTCAATGAGTATCCATCCTCGTAGATCACCCCTGTTCCTTTGTTTCTGCTATATATTCCACGCCTGTTCAACGCCTCAATCTTCTTTACTATCTCGCTCAGCGACCTAAAAACCAGCCCTGGCTGCGTCCCCGTCCCTTGCATTGCATATGTCTTTCCTGATCCCGTTGTCCCGTATGTAAACAACAGTGAGTTCTTCCCCCCAATCACCTTCTTCGTCAGCTCTTTTGCTGTCCTATTGTACAGCCCGTCATCTCCTAATTTATCCGTCAGCACTCCTGCAAACAAGTACCTTTCTCTTTTGCTCTTCAAATCCGCTGTCTGCTTGATGATCTCTATCTCCTTATCTCCCAACACCTTCATTTCAACTGTAACCAACTGGTTGTTGGTTTTTGATCCCGTCTTATCCTGCCCATTCATTTCCATCAGAGCCGCCTCTGTGTCTCCCTCTACCACCGGCTTCAGCTTTAGAAACGTCTATTTGTTCCATTATCCAATCAATTTAGCTACTACATCTATTCCTTCTCTATTCTTTTCTTTTTCCTTTTACGCCTCTATTCCCCCCCCTCCTACATCCTTTTATTTATACTAGTATTTATCCTCTTATTTATCCTTTTATCTATACTTACCTCTATCGGGTCGTGTAGCGGACTGTACTCTGCTATGGTCTTTCTGTTTGTAAACGGTGTCTTTGTCGCTGTTCCTCTCAGAAACTCTCCTGCTCCTCCTGTTGGGCTAAATATACCCATTCTCTTTGGCGTATAATTGAAATCTCTGCCAATTCCATTCTGCTGCAGACTCCCTCCTTTAGGGCTGAAAAGCGCTGGATTCGCCCCATTCGATCCCACAACACCATCTCCCTCAACACCCAATTGCACTCCAACAACCCCACCATCCACCAATCCCTTTCCACCTCCATTAACAGCACTACTGCTGTTCATTGTATTTCTACCTGATCTTAACCCTGCTGTCGACCCACCATTACCATTGTATGGTATGCTGTTTAGATGTATTGGTGGCCTACCTATCATCAATGGAGAACCAACGCCATGTGCCAATACCGGCTTCTTTTGCGGAACCACTCGTCTGTTTTGTAAAGTTTTCAGCTCATTTAATGTCACGCTACCATCAATCTCTTCGTTTTCAATCATATCTGTATTCTGACTCCTGCTGCTCATCCTATTCGCTCCATTTCTCGTCACTCTTACCGAACCATTCCCTGTATCAGTTCCTCGTTGGCTAGCTAACCTATTTTCTTCAACCTCCATACCAATACTCTCTCCTTCAAACTCCCCATTCGAACTTTCCCAGCTTTCTACGCTATCACTACGCTTTTTCATTCGCCCCGGCTTCGGATCTATCTCTGTTGTTTCCTCATCTGTTATATCGGCAAACTTTACTGCCTTGCTGGCTGCTTTTCGTGTTCTGCCCTTTATTTCTGTGATTGCTGCTATTGCTGCCTTTCTCTTCAACGGACCCCTTCTCCCTGCTTTTATTATCTTTGCCATCTCTTCTTGCTCTTTTGTTTATATCGCCCTTTTTATTTATCCCCCGTCGTTTACTGAGTTTGTGAGTTTGCGCTTTTGTTTTGAATTTATTTATACATATATCCTTTTACTGTTTCGCCACTTTTTGCTATTTACTTTTACCAGTTTACTTTGTTTTGATTAGTTTTGAATCAAGCTATTTTCCCTCTCTTTTTTTTAAAAAAAAATACCTCTTTATACGTGTCTCTGTACTTGATTATTATGCTCAATACCTCTGTTTTCCTTGTCTTATTTACATTTAAAGTTACAATTCTCAATTTACTTTTTTCTTCCCTGATCCCGTACACTTTATTGTTTGCTTGTATCCGGTTCTGATCTTTTTCTTTTCTTATTTCCTCCGTTCCTTGGCTTGATGTTTTATTATATTGTATACTACCTTTCTCTTTTGCTGTGATATATTTCCGCCAACATCCAAGTCGATCTTTTCTATCCTTAATTACCAAACAGAATCAACCCGCATTTATGTTCAAACAAAAACTATCACCAACGAAATAAAAGCTTGTATAATATACAGGTATGATAAACACTATCGTTCTTTAATGTAAATACCAACACTCTTTTTTAGCTTTATTTACGTTGGTTTATTCATTCGTTTCTTAATTATCTTCGTCTTTTTTTTTTTCAAAAGTCGAAATAACAACATCCAATTCTTTTTGCTCTGTTTGAACTTTCACCACGCCTTCTTCTGATGTGTAAACTGATGGTGTTTTTCGCTTATTTATTTTTTGTTTTGTTTTCGTATTTCTTTACCGCATTTTCCTTTCTTTTCAATTTTCACTTTTGCACATTTCCAATTTTTCTTCCCTTTTTTTTTCTTCCTTTCTTTTTTGCTCTGGTCTGCTTTCGATATTCTGGTATTGATTTCTGTTTCCCAACTCGGTTTTATCCAATTACTCCTCTTTCACTTGCTCTTCCTTTTCTCAAATTTATCATTTTGTTTATTTTATCTACCTTACTTTTACCTATTTTAACTCAATTACAATACAAATCTCACTTGTTTTTTTAAAATTCAACCAATTTAATCACCCTCCAACTGTGCTATTCGCTGACCAGTTCGATTTATTACACCTTTTTTTTTTCAGTTTTAATTTCTCTCATTTAAATCTCGTTCACTTGAATATTTCCACTGACATCCAATTGGTCTTTTTTGTTTTCATTTCTGCTTTTCTTATTAATTTATAACATCATTATTTTATTTCATTCCCATTACTTTTGTTCAGAATTGACTCTTTAAATTAACCTCCAACCAAATTTAGACCTTTTAACTTTCATTGCCCTATTTCCTCAATGCCTCGCTACTCTGTGCATT
The DNA here is from genome assembly GCA_001661515.1 of Capniomyces stellatus. NCBI lineage: Eukaryota > Fungi > Kickxellomycota > Harpellomycetes > Harpellales > Legeriomycetaceae > Capniomyces > Capniomyces stellatus. Next base: position 250,748 of record LUVW01000015.1, on the reverse strand, counting down.
TACTCGGCTACTCATTTCTTTTTAAATTATATTTGAATTATCGTGTTTGGTTCTACTACCTATCCTGTCCAACCTTTGTAATAACACTACTAACATTGTATGATTAGCATATACCTCGTATAGCCAGACATCATTCCTAGTTAATCCACTAAATATGTACACGCTCTTTGATGATTATAGGTTTTCGCAATTAATTACGAATTGTCAGAAACTGCTCCTCATAGACGTTTTGGTCAACCTATTTAGCTATTTAACAACATTCTTTTCACACCCCACCACTACAGCTTGACAACACCATATGCCGTTGTAAGTCTGTTGGTTTATAAGCCACATCTCAAATTATTTTCCAGTCCTTCACCTCATTACTACCACTCATCTTGTTACTACTAGAAACCAGTCTGGAAAAAAAATAACCTTGTGCAACCTGTTATGCTTTAATAAATTCAAAAAATTAATTATGTAAAAAAAAAATTAAAAAAAGCATAAAAGAAATGCGTAGACCGGGAATCGAACCCGGGTCTGCCGCGTGGCAGGCGGCAATTATACCACTAAACCATCTACGCAAGATATCGTCAGCGACAGGATTTGAACCTGTGCGGGCATAGCCCAATAGATTTCAAGTCTATCTCCTTAACCGCTCGGACACACTGACTCGCTGAAATTTTTGGTTTTCACTAGTCCCCAAACCCAAAATTATGTTCATAAAAACAGTTTGTTTTGGTCTTTTGGTTTTTTGCTCTTGTTCATTAGTTATTTTTAGTAAGGAATATAGCAGAACCTCCATAGTTACGCCGAACTCACTAATAAATCCAATCTTCCACTCTTCAACAAACATTAAATCTACTCTAGACAAGTTTCTACAATGGCCATTTAAAACATTTTGTATTTGTTGTGCCCATTTACTTTGGCTTGCATTTTTTTGATGTATATTGGATATTTTCCTTATTGCCAATTTTGTTCAATTAATAAAAAAAGCATGGTCTTGAAAAGGAATAAATCATTAATTTATTTAGTGTGGAGTTGGTGATATTAGAACACTGATCTTGGAAATCAGTGTCAAGTTGGAATTTCTACAAAGTATTGTCGCAATACGATGATTTAGGTTCAGGATGGTACAGATGTTGTACTTTTTATTGCACAATATACCCCTTTATAGCATCATCTGTCTTTTAGTTTTGTTTTTGTAATCTTGGAATTTAACTTCAAACAACTACTTTGCACTATTGGTAATTGCTAGGCCACAGATTTGTAACATCAGTGGTGGCTCAATCTCATTAAACTCTGAGTCAACTAGACATGGTATCGGCACTTTGTTCTTATAGAACAGATAATATGGAATGGTTAGGACTTGGTGCAAAAGCAATACAATAACGGCACAATGCCTAGGTACGTTTGAATACTTTTTGTCTGCAAATATTTACTGCTTTAGCAAGCTTGTGGTGTGCTCAGTCAATAGAATACTGAAATGGAGGAGATATATATATTTTTTCATTTCTGATAATTAGTAAAGTCTAAATAAACAAATCAATTGATAACACTGGTTCTATTCCACCATAGCTTGATAATATTACAAAAACATTACAAAAGCATTGATGGCAACAATGACATTGATGTTCTTAAATATAACATTGTTTTTGCACTTGTTTGGGTTTTACCAATTTTGAATGCAAAAAAAAAATTCAAGTTGGAATATTTTCTTTCTGATTGAACTCAGAATTACAAAGCAAATAGGCTCAATCATTATTTCCGAGTACATCAAGTATTGTGTTGGTGAATCGTGTTTTTTTTTTGAACTAAATCAGTGGATTGTTTTTATGCTGATCAAAATTGATTAACCCTAGTTCATCAATATAAAAAAACGCTTGATTTCAATAATAAAAATGTATATATTTATTTCAGTAATAAAAAAAGACATATATTCTTAACCTTCAGCTGATTAGTGGAAAAAAAAAGACTAAACTCGTACCATTACAATATTTACATTAAACTATGGCTTAAACTAATCTTTGAAATCCATAAACTTGAACTATGAGTTATCATTCATAAGCAAACAATAAAATACAAAACAATGTTTATTTACTGTATTGATTTTATTCACATCTCTATCCATACCTTGCCAAGTACAGGCCGTTTACGTTACGGGCTTGTTGTTACTTGTTTCGCTATAATCAAACAAATATTACACTGAATCAGTTTGTCCTCTTTATTTTTTATCATTGTATTCGATTTCCATTTGTAAAACTCGAAAATTTGTTATTTAAAAGTTACAAAGTATGCAAATAAAGCACTTGAGGAAAGGGGTTTGTTTAGTATAGAAGCAACAAATAGCTGTTGCTTTATGCAATAGTGACGGGAAACGTACTTACAAAGCTCAACCCGTTTATGCGTTTACAAGACTTGTTGTAGTTGAACGTTTTATTTATTTTCCCCTGCTAGTAAACTATTTATGTTTGCAGGATGAAGATCCCAAATTTAGATGACACTTAAATAAATGACTGAATCAAATGGTATTTTTGATCAGCAATTCGCCCGAAACCTTTTTTTTATTGTAAAATTTCGCTTAGAATTATACATCCAAATACGAGTGAATCACTTGCAATGGGATAAAACATGGTGAATCAGCTATAGCTTGGACTTTTTGGCAATTATTTCAAAGGGAAAAATAAGCATGAGCCCCAGTTAATTTTTGGCGTGTAAACACAAAAGAAAACGAGTGCATAGAAGTTGAATAGCAAGTTGGTTTAGAGGAAATCTAAAAGCTTAAAGCGTGACATAAATAAATAAAAAGGCTTGAAATGCGGAATTGTGGAATTAAGTGTAAAAGAAAAAGTATATTGACTAATTGTGCACCTGGATACAGAAATTGGTCTGAAAAGAAACACTGTTTAGAATTTAAACATTTAATTAAGAAGCCCGATTGTACGAATTAACTAATAAACAGATTTGCTCAATTAAAAAGGCAAAAGTGATGAAAACTTGAAATAGCACAAACTCTGTATAACGTAGCAAAAACATGTAAATAATTATAATTAAGCGACACGTTGTGTGACTAACTCACGAATGAAAGAACGAGTAATAGCAGCTTTAATCTGTTGAGATTAGTTTGTTAAGAAGCAAATTCTCGAAAAACGGAAAGAAAAAAAAAGCGAGCTTAATTAACCTGGAATTTATCAATCAAGTAGCAGTTGGTAGAATCAAATTAACGAGCGAGGAATAAATAGGTGTGAAAACTCAAGCAAAGACAATTAAAATAAATTGAGATTGAATTTGTTTTGATTTTATAAAAGACTGACGTTAAACAAAGCAACACAGGATTAGTAGAGGTATATATAAATAGAATATCCAGAACAGCCAAAGTGGTTATATGACAATTAATTCGTTTTTGAACAAAGCTGGTTTGCTACTAATGCCTTTTTCTTCTTCTATGGATACTACGAAATTAGGGTTAATTCGTTAAAAAAGCAAGTGTAACATGGTAAAGACTATAAAGTTTAAAGTTCCAAATATAGCATAAATAGACTTCCTACAGTGATACTCTGTAAACGAAGGAAAAAAAAAACAAACCATTGACGGTACTCTAGTATCTAGGCACATCACATAAATACCCAACAGGCAGAAAGATAGACAAACACTAGCTTTATGCATTTTCCACTTGTTGCCTACACCTTCCAAAATAACATTCAATACACACAGAAACAGAATAGAAAGGAATAGAAACAGAACAGAAACATAACACAAACGGAAACAGAACAGAACAGAATAGAAACAATAACAGAATAGAAACAAAAAAAATACACTACTAGGCGAAAAGCGGTGGTGTTGGAAACAAAACAGGCTACAAAGGGAAACATAATTATAAACTTGCGGATAAAAACGCACTATCCAAGCAGTACATTGAGATGGTTGGAACTAACTCGCAGGTATGTATTGTGTGTTCTAGTCGCATACATATACGTAAACATGCATATACAAAAGAAAGGAGTTCAATTCCACATGCAAATGTTAGAGTCAGTCGCACTGTGTTGATATGAATATGTGTATATACTTTTCTTCTTCTTTCCGTGTAATAGTACGTGTATCGATGGCAAATCAATGGATGGAATGAATTACCCTGCGACATTGTTCACAGTAGTCCAGGGTTTGTAGCAGACGAAGCTGAATGGAGCTGCAAGCTAGTGAAAGAGAAATGTGCTGATGGAATGGTAATGACACGTACTAGTAAATAGTATGATGTAGATAGTGAAATATACGCTTGCTAACACCTCTGTTTCTATTTTATAAACAATGTTGTGTTTAAATATAGAGAATTGCGCTGTACCTGTCGTTCGAAGAAGAAATTGAGCGTGATAATAAAACTGACAGTTCCACCTTGCCAAGTGACAACGGCGGCAACAACAGAGACGACAAGCTAAAAGAAGTTAGGGGTAGCGAAAAAGATGTAGATAGCAAGGATGTTTCAAGGCAGGTGGAATTGATATTCCAAGCTGATATAAACCCTGATGCTACAGACAAGAGAGTCAAGAGTAAGTCAGATAGAATCACAAGCAAGGCAATGGTGTGGTTTAACAAGGACAATTGTATATGGGGCGATAAAGAGTTTTTAAAAGAAAAGGACATCGGCATGTTGGCTAAGGACGATACGCTTCAGCTAGTGACAAAGTTCAGAATGTTGCAAAAAATGCCTAGAAAGTATCAAACCGGATTTCTTGAATTCGAGCAGTTTGCTGTTGAAGAGGGGAGCGAGATAGTTGATTTTAGCGAGGTGTACCAGGACGATATTGATGAGTCGGATATCGGCGGCTGTACTAAGGATCGATGTGTTGAAGAGAGTGGCAGTTTATGTGAGAATAGAAAGCAAAATTATAAGGCAGACGTGTTTGATTTGGGAGAGGATGGGGTTAAAAGGCACTTGGAAGCTTTTAGTGTTTCAGTACCAGGATATTCGGTATACTGGGGCCTGCCGTTTGATATATGTTTGCAAATAGAGAAGAAGAATGACGATTTCAAAAACACAAGGAATTTGAACAGTCTGGACAGGATGAGTCAGGATGGGTTTGAAAACGCGCTGAATGTTCTTGACGGGCTGGAGAAGGAGAGTACGAGAAGAATTAGTCGGCGGTATCGACGAGTGAAAAAGGAAGGCCAGTGGGGTTTTGATAAAGGTAGAAACGAAAACAGCGAGTCAGATGCGGCGGTGGATAAGGGCGGAAAACCGGGGGCAGATTTTATATATGTATGGGCGCACCGAGAGGCATTAGTGGAGGCATCACCGGTTTTTGAAGCGATGTTTTACAACGGGATGCAAGAGTCGTTTGAAAACAAAGTGCTTCTTGGAGAGGTTGAGGGCTCAGCTGTAATGCGAATGATAGAGTTCATATACCACAAAGACTGTTTTAAGCTAGGCGAGATACAGGTGTCACGAGTAGCGGGGCTGTTCACAATAGGAGGAATGGAGGTAAAGCCAACTATAAAGGGCGATGCACACAAGAAAAGCCCATACACGGAGGCTTCAGCATCGCAGTCGTTTTCAACCTCACCATCAACAGCAACGGGGAACCAGCTTGCTAGTACTGACAAGAGCGAGGCCAGCAAGAGCGAGGCAACAGCGGAGCTAGTCGAGACGCTGAAGTGTGCAGACCAGTTTGCGGTTTTGGATCTGGTAGACTTGTGTTGGAGCAGGCTGAGACTTTTGGTCAATGCAGCGACGGTTTGGGAAATATGGGAGCTATCGCTAAAGCACAACTCATTGTCAACGTCAAGGTATTGCAAAAACTACTGCAAAAGCAACCCATCATTGGTGCTTGAGTCGACTGGCTTCTGTTGGGCGAGTTTGGAGTGTTTAATGGAGTTTTTGATAATTGAGCATTTGGAAGTAAGCGAGGAGTATCTGTTTTTAGCGCTGATGGAGTGGGTAGTGTTTGATGGGGAGAGTGGCGATAGTTTGGAGTCAGCAAAGACACCCGAGTTTCCAAGATTCATAAAGTCGCAAAAGGTGCCTAAATCACCAAGACTCTCAAAGCCAATAAAAACGACCAAGTCGCTAGCACCGAATATGCCTGCTAGAAGCAGCATGTTGAGCAGGGCAAAATCAAGCAGTAGCTGCGGCAAGACAATCCAAGTCGACGAAAACAATGAGATCGAGTTGGTAAGCTATAGCGGAGAGGCGTTCCATGTACCAATACCAATGCGCCTTAAAAGCAAGAGCTTGGAAAAGCGTGTGATGAGTGAAAGCTATGGCTCGTACCCGCTCGAGGCTCCCAAGCTGAAGACTAGGCCAAAGTCCAAGTCAGCTGCGATAAAAGAGAGCTTTAACATGCTAAACTCGAAAATGGACCCAGTTCTAAGCCCAAATCTAAACTTAAACTTAAACGCCAGTTTTATTCCATATCCAAGTCGACACAAAAGTCCAAGCAGAAACTCGTTTCTACACTCGCAGTCTACACCAAACTCGCCAAAGAGAAAGGACTCTTACAAGTCCAGGTCAATGTTTGTCACAGCAGGGGGTGTAGCCAATAGCAACAACCACGACTTTGGTTACACCAACGCAAACGGCACGAGTTATGACTACGCTAGCGGTGACTTCAGCAAGTTTATGGTAAACAGTTCGAGCAATGGAAAGTTTCTGTCCCCAGGACTGTCAACGCCGATGTCGCCAAGTATGCGAGTGGCGGTTTTGGATGGGCGAAGAGCAGCGCTTGAGGATCTCCTGCCCCTGATTAGGTTCCCTATGATGAATAAATATTTCCTGCTGAACACTGTTGAACGAAGCGAGGAAGCTATGAGCTGCCCAATAATGAATGATTTGTTGCTGGAGGCATATAGACACCACGCGTTTAATTCTAGCCAGGATGCTCGTCAAGGAAAACCCCAGAACACGGACATCAGCTCAAACACAAACCAGCAGCTCAGCCATAGCCCAGACGCCAAGGAGACAGACAAGTTCAAAACATTAAATGCCAAAACGCTAATAAACCATTCCAATAACTCCGTCAAAGCCAAACGGCCCAACAGCCTGAGCTTTGACAAGGCCGTCGAGTCATTCCCACTACATGGCCAGCACACAGATAATCAGCAGAACGCATCCGTTGTTATTGCGCTTAAAAAACTTGACCTTACCTCTTTATCTAGGTTTATGCCGCGCAGATAGCTGTGCTGGTTGTTTACATAGTAGTTTGTAGCTAGCAAAAGCCGAAACTGACTTTTAAGCAGTGTTCGGGTTTACCTTACACTTTTAATCGGCAGTTTGTTTAATCAAAAAAGTTCAGAATTGGATGAATATGTATACAATATCAAACAGGGTTGGGCTTTTACAGCGTTCATAACAAATATATAATAATTTTTCTTTCTCTTAATTACTAGAAACAAAAATAAAAGACAAAACAAAACAAAACAAAACAAAACAAAACAAAACAATAATAATAATAATAAAAGTGATTATAAGTGATTATAAGAAGCAATCGGTTAATAAATAGACAAATATATAGCTACTCGACATGGCTATCGCTTATAGCAGATGATTGCTCGCCAGAGTAGATGTTGCTAGCCATCTGCCAGACCTGAACAACGTTATCTTCGGCAACACTGCAAGCAGTCCAGCTTTCGTTGAGGTTCCAAGAAAAATCGCAGACCCTGCTAGTATGGCCGCCGTGAACAAACAATAGTTCGGGGGGACCATCTTCAGCATCTTCAACGCTTTGCTCATCGCCAATTCTGCCAATATCCCAGACATTAACCCTTCTATCACCACTGCTACTGGCCAGAATGGTCTCGTAACCGTTTGGCATCCACTCGAGCTGCAGAACCTCGTCAGTGTGCGACTCTAGCGTGTGCAGCTTGGTCTTGAGCAGTCTGATGTCCCAGAGTGCAATCGTTGTGTCTGCTGAGCCTGTTGCAAGAAGGAACTCTGATTTGGGGTTAAAGGTAACGCAATTCACTTCAGCGTTGTGGGCAACAATGCTTCTGGTTGGCTGCTTGTTGTTGTTTTCCCTGGTATCCCACATCAGCAGTCTATGGTCGTCTCCAACCGACGCAAACAAGTGGCTGTGCTTTGGGTGCCAGTCGACGTCCTCAACCACCCCGTTATGCCCACTGAACTTGCACAGCGCCTCCAACGTTCGATTTTCTTTTGTTGTTCCCGTTATATCCCACAGACAAACTGACCCATCCTCACTTGCGCTAATCAAATGTCCTTTGTTAAACAGGTTCCACGACAACCCGTACCCTTCTTTTGTGTGTCCCACCAGCTTTATATCCGGCCTACACACCAAGTCCCCGCTTGGTATCGATGGGTGCTTTGTTCTGTCAAACACAAATACCGCTCCGTTTTCAACCACCGTTTTGGTTGCTATTATATCCAGGTTTTGCGGCATGTATCTTGCCCTGTTTATTTCCCCGTCATGGACAATTCTCTGTGTAATGTTTAGCTTGCATTCCGAGCTTGAGTTTCCCCCATATCCTCCCAATTCATTCGCCCCCCCTACCCCGCTCCCATTAGCTAGGCGCTCACTCATGTCAATGTCATCTCGTGGGATTTGCACATTTGCTATTTGTAAATAGTTTTGCTCATTATTGGATGTATGTGTTCCCAGCAACAATCTTTGCACCGTGTAGTCCTTGTTCTCTGGTCTATTTAATCAATACATTTTTATTAGCCTCCCTAATTTTTAGCACTAGCCCAACTAAACACATTTATCCACCACTTTCCGCATTAACAAATATTACTCTATACATTCTATTTTCTAGCATTACTTTTCAATATCTGGGAACCACTGAACTGTCAATGAAGGCCATTCCAAAGCATGTGTTATTAGCATATCATACAAGAATGGCGAGTTTTTTCTCCATACTTTATACTCTTCGTTAATAAGCTTCTCCTCCTTTATTCTAGCTTCCTCATCTACTTTAACCATTAGTCAGCTCAGTAACATTCTCGAACATTATTCTCTTAGGATTAAGATTAGAGTTAATAACAATAAAAGCAACACATCTGAATTTCATTCACACACGTGTATTTTCATTTATTTGTGGCCATTACCTTCATTGTCCGTCTCGTTTCCCTCCCTCAAATCAATTATCCTTTCGTCGTTATTATCTCTTTGAATATCCATTTCGCTTTTATTTCCCTCTGTTGTGGTCATCTTTTTGAACAGCAATTTCTCGGAATGTATTCCCAAACAACGCTATTTCGCTTATATTCTAAAACAAGTAATCCCAACTATTTCGACTTCAATCTCAATCAATCTGCAGCACTAAAAGTTAGTAAAAATTTATTGACCTTCTTTCCTATAAAAACAACCCGCTTCACTTTAAAAGTAAGCTATTGGAACGTCAATATTTTTTATATATTATTTTTGCAGCTCTAATAGCTGTTTTGACTGGTAAATATCAGGCCTGTTATCATGCGTGTTTTTCTTTTCTTTGTAATTTCTCGTTATTTGTATCCTAAAGGATCCTCTTTCCCACTTTCTCATTTTCATTTTCATTTTCGTTTTATTTTGTTTTCATTTTTTTTTCTCGTTTTATTTTTTATTGTTTACTTTAAACACATTTCTCGACTCTTATTCGACAACACTTTGCAATACTTTTTTACTCGCCAATTCTGCTTTTTTTTTTTTTCTTTCCTCGATTTTTTTCTTTTCTCGTGATTTTGCTATCAGGTACTTTAACCTAGCTGGACAACATTCTGATTGACTCCTTCAAAAAAAGACCAAATCAACACCATCAAAACCATCCAACATTATTATTTTGTAACATAGTCTGTAACAGGATTGATAATGTGACATGTCTGACGATTTTGGACGTGTTTTGTACATATCTGTGCATAGATTGCCCCAATTTCAAGCAACTTACCCCATTTATGTTGCAAAGATAACGTTCTGGTTCTTGAAATGATACTTGATAAATATTCTTAAAAAGCTGGCCATAATATCTGTAGCCATGAACCTATAAACACAGTCGGTTCCATTTAAAACTATATTAGAATTAAAAACGAAATGTTACAACTTTAGAGTTATAATTAGTTGATACTTTAGTCCATATTGAAATATTGGTTAAAGCACCAAGTCGCAATCAAATGTTTTTTTTGTATATAAACCCACCAAGTTTGCACAGTTCTTTTCTTTAAAAGTCATTCCATCAGTTCCAAATATTTGATATATTCAAATACCAGAAACAAAAATCAGAAAATAAAAATCAACAAGTAAAAAAGTGTTATCAACAGAATCTACAAAAGACTTGACAATGTACAACCTAAATATTCGTGTCATATTGGGCATCTGCTTGGCCAGCCTAATTCCAACCACAGTCAATCCTACGCCGCTTCCAGGAGACTCCGCTTCAGACAGATCAATGATTAATGCGCACAGTAACCAAAGCGGCTCATCAGGGAACTCGTCTAGTCGTCCTTCCAACTCACTCTGGAGTGCTGGTAATCACAAGCATACCAGCTCTGGGAGTAGCCAGCCTAAATCTAAGTCCGGCTCTAAATCAGGCTTAAATGTATCATCACGAGATACAACCAACCTTCTTCATGACGTTAGGAAGCCAACTGACCAATCGAGATATGCCAATTCAGCAGTCAACCAACCAAAAGCTGGCACTAGTAGCAGCTCAGGGCGTCCTTTTAACATTCTTGAAAGGTTTGAAAAGTCAGTCCATGAAGGTTCGGCAGTCAACCAACGAAAAGCTGGCACTAGTAGCAGCTCAGGGCGTCCTTTTAACATTCTTGAAAGGTTTGAAAAGTCAGTCCATGAAGGTTCGGCAGTCAACCAACGAAAAGCTGGCACTAGTAGCAGCTCAGGGCGTCCTTTTAACATTCTTGAAAGGTTTGACAAGTCAGTCCATGAAGGTTCGGCAGTCAACCAAAAAGCAAAACAAGGCCACTTGGGCTTAAAGCCATCTTCAAAATTTAATGGCCAAAGTGACAAAGGCAAAAGCAAGAATCAGTAATAACCAGCGAGTTGTTTAGCATGCACATTCTAAAGCTAGAAAGCGATATAAGCTGCCAAGTTAATACCGGAATTGCTAATAAGACTAGCAATAGGGTTATTTTATTTATTTATGTATTGAACTAGTAGTGCTATTATTATTTTATTTTTTTTGCTTTTGGTTAGTGGTAATATACGATCGATTCGGCTGGTTGAGTTGAGAATATCCAGACTCCGAATAAAATAAATATTTATGGCAGAGTTTTCAGTAAATAAAGACAAGTAAAAAAATGCAGATAGAACCTGAATGGCCCATGCTCTAGTTTTCAGTATTCTGATTATTAAGTTGGGTCTGAGTAAACCACCGTTAGCAAAAAATAAATAAAAAATGATGGTTTGATTTATAAGCTCGATGATTAAAGTTTAAGGTTTTCAGCAAATGGGTTCACAGCATGTTATCAGTCTCAATCATAGGCGAAGCAGTAATGCCAATAAGCGGGCAGATGAAGCAATTATCTAGATCGATGGGAGATAAGGCAAATTTAATAGACGGCGATTTTCAGATACTTTTTTCTTTTTAGTATTTTTTTCGGTGAATTGATTCAGACTTGATAAAGAAAAAGGAAAAAAAAATACAGCCTATAGGACAAAGACAAGGTCGAGCTATTGATAATAGAGTAAAAATAATGCTGAGAGTCCATGCTCAATATTTGTACACTTGCGATGCGTTGATGATAATGAGTTTAAACCTGGCCAGGTTAATTTAAAAAAAACAAACAGACATGAACTCGAGAGTTGTTGAGGTGTGGAGTGGAGGCGGGAGTGAGGGTGGTTTTCAATTGTAGTTAAGTGCTAGTTTAAAGCGAGGGGTGAGGATATTGTAAATGTGAAAGCAGTTTGAATACAAGTGTACACATTCATAAATGCGCTTTAAAAATGAAAAAAGGATTACAACGGACGATTAATCGCGAGGATCTTAAAAATCGAATGGAAAGTCAGAGAAAAGGATCAAAGCGCTTAAACTATTTGTCAAAACCCAATCAAAGGTTGTCATAAAGCATTTAAATAAAACAAATTTAGGCTATTTTAATTTGCGAGAAATATTGAATTCAAGTGAATAAATAATAAGAGAACCCCATTATTTCTTACACACAAAATCAAGAAATCAGACTAATCAGCATTGTGACAAGGGAGGTAGAGAAAAAAATATATATAAGCCAGATAAGTGTCAGGAAGGATCCCAGATATTTGATTTAGTATGCGAATAAGGTTTTACAAATAAATTGCAAAGGCAGCCAATGTGGGCAACTAAATGGATTGATTGAAACATTCGGACTTTGGAGGCTTTAAAGTTTACAGGCAATTAAATTCGATATTTGACAACTTGACAAGAAAAGCCTTTTCTCAATTGAACTCTCAATCTCGCAATTGAGTTTTTTTGGTTCATTTAAAAAAAAATAAACGATATAAATAGGAGACAAAAGTAATAAAAAAAAAGAAAAAGAAAAAGTAGATATTCCGTTTGTTTTTTTTATAAAGTATAATATCACACTTTTATTTTCAGTAGGAACAGACAATATTAGTAGTATTTAAAATACAGCTAGAGTTATAACAAGCGAGCAAATAAAGTAAAAATAGATATTTACCTATTCGCAAAGCACAAAAGAAGCCAAAAAAAAACAATAAACAAAACAACAAAAGACAAAGTAGGAACCAGTACAAAAAACTGAAAAGAAATAAACACAATGTCAGCAGGTAACCTAGAAATCAGAACAGTGCCAACCACACCCTTTGCCGGACAAAAGCCAGGTACCTCAGGGCTGCGCAAAAAAGTGAAGGTTTTCCAACAGGAGAACTACACCGAGAACTTTGTCCAAGCTACTTTCACAGCCATGCCAGCACCAGGTTCGCAAAACTCAACTGTTGTTGTGGGGGGCGATGGTAGATACTACATGAGAGACGCCATCCAAAAAATCATTAGAATTGGAGCAGGAAATGGGGTAAAGCAAAAAAAAATAAAACAAGATAAAAAAAATATCAATGTTAACGAGAATATAGATACGGGTGTTTGATTCTAACAGCAAAACTTGGAAATGCTTGTTATTAACTTTTCCGAATTTGAATAATACTATTAACCGAATAGGTCAAGAAGTTCATTATCGGACAGGATGGAATATTGTCGACACCAGCAGCTTCGCACATCATCAGAACCAGACAGGCAAATGGGGGAATTCTGTTGACAGCTTCGCACAACCCAGGAGGTCCAGAAAATGATTTTGGGATCAAGTACAATGTGTCAAACGGAGGTTAGTGGCGGTAACCAATATTACCAAGAGATATAGTGGACTAATTATGGTTAGGAGTATGGCTAGTTGTGATTGGTATAGTACTAACTGTGGTGTTTATGGGGATTAATTTAGGACCAGCACCTGAGGGAGTTACAGATTTGATTTACAAGGCAACAACCACTATTAGCGAATATAAGATTGTTGATATCCCAGAGGTAAATAAAAAGAAAATAAGGAAAGAAAGATGATTGTAATGCTTGATTAAACAGCTAGAAGCGATTTGTATTAATTTGGGTTTGTGTTTGGGTATGTAGGTTGACTTGAACAGGATAGGAACATCTGTTTATGGCAATATGGAGGTAGAGATAATAGATTCGACAGACGAGTATGTCAATATGATCAAGACAGTGTTTGACTTTAACTTGATCAAGGCGTTTTTACAGAAAAACCCAAGCTATACCATTTTGTTTGATGGGCTTAATGGAGGTAAGACTGGTTAAAAGAACAGAAAATAAAGAACGATGATAGCTGATTGGTGTGTAATATAGCCATTGTATTTGATTGGGTGGGGAAGTAAATGTGATTAATAGATATAAAAATAAATGTGTAAATGTTAATAGTAACTGGGCCTTATGGTAGAAGAATATTTGTTGAAGAATTGGGACTTCCAGAGTCGTCAATTGACCAATGTGTTCCGCTTGAAGATTTTGGGGGCGAGCACCCAGATCCAAACCTGACATATGCCTACAAGCTGGTGAAGAATGTTAACAGCAGACAGGTAGATCTTGGAGCAGCATCGGATGGAGATGGAGACCGAAACATGATAATGAGCAAGGACTGGTTTGTCACTCCATCTGACTCAGTGGCTGTAATTGCTGATTATGCTGCTGAAGCAATTCCATATTTCAAGCAGTCAGGGCTTAAAGGACTTGCTCGCTCAATGCCAACATCATGTGCTATTGACCGTGTTGCCAAGGCTCATAACGTTGAGGTGTTTGAGGTTCCAACTGGATGGAAGTTCTTTGGAAACCTGATGGATGCTGGTAGACTGTCTGTTTGCGGCGAGGAGTCCTTTGGAACTGGTTCTGACCATATCCGCGAAAAAGACGGAATCTGGGCTGTTATTGCCTGGCTCAACATTGTTGCCCACGTTGACATAAACCTGAACCTGCCATCAAGCATCCGCTCAATCATGCAACGCCACTTTGAAAAGTACGGACGAAACTACTTTACTCGATACGACTACGAGGAAATTGACTCGGAATCCGCTGAAAAAATGTACGGCCGCTTGAAGGCTCTTTGTGCCTCTGGATTGGTTGGCCAGTCCTTTGCCGCTGGAAAGTACTCTGTTTCTTTTGCTGATGACTTTGAGTACTCTGATCCTGTTGACCACAGCGTTTCCAAGGGCCAGGGACTAAGAATCGTCTTTTCCGACTCTTCAAGAATCATTGTTCGTCTCAGCGGAACCGGTTCCTCAGGCGCCACCGTCAGAATTTACATTGAAAAGTACGAGTCTGATCCTTCCCAGTTTATGCTTGATGCCCAAGACGCTTTAAAGCCTCTCGTTGAAATCGCCCTTGAAATCTCCCAGTTGTCTCAAATTACTGGTCGCAAGGTACCAACTGTCATCACATAATCCGTTTCCCTCTTTTAACCCATCTACGCCCTTTCCCTCTCTTCCCCCCCCCTCCCTTTATTTGTCAATATACTTTTTCTTTTTCTTTTTCTTTTTCTTTTTGATACTCGTGATTTTTGGGAAATAAATAACCCCCTTTTTTCTTTTTTATATTTTTTTATTCTTGTTCTCACTCGAGTAATATATTCTTCTTCACAAGTACAAACACTGTAGGCTATCCGCCAACCGCAAACTTGAAAGTAAACATAAATAAACTATCAAATAAATAAACTAATAAATAAATAAAGTGAAGTATAGATACAACGCTATTCAATAAACTCGGCAGGTAGCACATGGTTGTACATCCTGAAGTGGGCTTCAACCTCCAGAATGTCTTCTTCACTGCCTAAAAATATTGGCGAGCGGTCGTGTATATGGGTTGGAACTATATCCAGTATGCGTTTAGCTCCAGTCGTTGCTCTGCCACCAGCCATTTCACACAAAAACGCCATTGGAAAGCTTTCATAAAGCGTGCGGAGCTTTCCTGACGTGTTTCTTTTATCGATTGGATAAGCAAACACACCACCATTAATTAATGTTCTGTGTACATCAGCAACCATTGACCCAATGTATCTAGCCACATAAGGGCTCTTTACATCGCTTTCGTAGTGCGATTTTAGCGAGTCAATGTAGTTTTTAGTGGCTTCGTCCCAGTTTGCATAGTTTCCCTCGTTTATCGAATAGCAGTTTCCTCGTTTCGGCGTTCTGATGTTTGGATTTGTCAGTATAAACTCGCCCAGCGCCGAATCAAGCGTAAATCCGTTAACCACATGGTTTCCCATCGTTATAACAAGATTGCACGATGACCCGTACATGCAATATCCCGCCACAATCATCTCACTTCCCGAAACCAAGTAGTTGTCCTCCTCCGACACTGCATCTACCTTTTCCCTGAATATCCCAAAAATGGTTCCCACATTCACTCCTGTGTCAATGTTGCTGCTTCCATCAATTGGGTCAAAAACCACACAATACTTTCCTTTGTTCTTTGTTTCCACCTTTATCACATTTTCGTTCTCTTCCGACACCATGCTTGCAACCGACCCTGAACTCTCCAGCACCTGTATGAACAATTTGTTTGAAAGCACGTCCAGTTTCTTTTGGTCTTCGCCCTGCACATTCATGCTGCCCTCGGCACCAATCCTATTGTTGACATTGAATACTCACAAAGTTTAGATCAAATCATTAAAAAAAATGTTACAAGCTACCGTCACACACAAAAGGCTATTTTCATCATCAAAACAATCACCCAAAAACTAAACCTACATGTCAATCAAGCTTGCTTTGCGAACGACCGATTCGACAAATTTACATCCCACTTGTAGTGACGATATTAACAGTGTGAGATCTCCATTTGCATCCTTATGCTTTCTTTGTTCCTCAAGGACGTATCTCGTCAACGTCATAAAATTTGTTGTGTTGTGGTCCGTCATTATTTAATAAACTCTAATACTTTTTTTTTTTTTTTAATCCTTTTCAGTACTTTGATTTTATATGTTTTTTTTTAAATATCAAGTCTTGAGTTAATTGGGAAGAAGGTTCTTCTGTCGTATTTATACCCCCTACCCATCCTTTAACCCCATTCATAACCCAAATATATATACTCAAGTATATTTATCGCTGTGTATAAAACCCCAAAAGTATTTATTCAGCTAATGTGTATCAACCAGGCTCCCCCTCCCCCCCACTTGTCAACACTTTATAAAAAAGCTATCACTTGCTATTTTGGCATTGTCAGCCCTATCAATTAGCAGTACCAGTATCAACCTGGTTGTTATTTATGGTCTAAAAAGCACCAATGTTGGTAATGCAGACGTGGTTATGGTAAGCAATGATAAGTCACCGCGTACATGCATGCGACTCTGACTAAAGACGTTTGTTTGATGACTGTCAATGCCTTTCAAAACATACTTCACACACCGCATAATAGGCGCCACATGCTATAAACATCGTACCATGCTTTGGAAGCTAAAGCGATGGCCATGCGCTTTGGTACTATGCACTGTGTCACAAACAATTCCACGAGTTCATATGCACACCAACAGCCTCTTGATTGTATATTGTAATTATTATTTTATTGGTATTTTTAGCTACAGCGTTGTGGCCACGATTAACACAAACACATTTCATATACTCGTTCTTAATATCCAAAGTTGAGAGAAATGGTAAATAAGATGGTAAAGAAGGAGGTAAAGAAAGTGGCAATGAAAGTGGTAAAACACAAGCAAGCAAATATACAAGTATGCAAACTGAATATGTATATCAGGAATCAGAACCAAGGCCAGTCATAGCCAATTTAAATTCCAGGAATCAAGACTCTTCAAACCTACAGTTTGACATAGTTGTATATATATACATATAACTACGTACAAGGCATATGTTCATAAGATAACATCATATTTAACGAAAACGAAATAACTCGTATTTTGTTGAGGTAAAGTGTAATTTGGCTGCATTGACTTGGGTGCAAATGCCACACATTCTATAGAGCAAGAAGGAGAAAAAAAAAAGAATGCTCATGTTACAAGTTTAA
Source organism: Capniomyces stellatus (assembly GCA_001661515.1). Lineage (NCBI taxonomy): Eukaryota > Fungi > Kickxellomycota > Harpellomycetes > Harpellales > Legeriomycetaceae > Capniomyces > Capniomyces stellatus. The sequence continues at coordinate 233,327 of LUVW01000015.1, read as the reverse complement.
CACAGCAAAGATAAGATTATGAGTCAGTTGACATCTATCAACTGTGCACCCCCCAAACCAAAGCATCAGTTATTATTTATTGTTTTGCCTTCTTTTTCCCAACTTGTGTTTGGGGGTTTGTTTGGAGATATCCCATTTTATTGATGTTTTTGGGTGTGTATTTGTTTGTTTATTTTCTTTTTTTTATTATTGAAATTGTTTGTTTATTTTTTATTTTAGTTTACAAATACAAAAACTTTATTTTTGGTTTGTCAACATTTACTTTTTTTTATTTATTTCCTTTCAAAAGTTTCAAGCTAATGGTAGTTTATTATTTGTATATGTGCTTGCAGGTATTTTGAATAAGCTGAAGCGAGGGGGGGTTTTTTTTTCTTTCTTGCTTTCTTGAGAGCTTAAAGTAGTACATTGATTTTGATTTAAATGGCAGCTCTGAGGACAGTTAACTTGACTATTCTGTAGAGCAGACATCCAGAGATCATTTTCTTAATAACATAAATAGAACAATAGCAGCGAAAGAATTCATAGTTTGATTTGTATTCATTTTACACATACACATCAGAAAGAAATATATATACACCGTAGATATTTTTAGTATATATCACGTTTAGAATCAAGTTAACTTGAAATGAAAGGTCTAGTGATTCTGATTTTTTCAGGTGTTACGTATGCGGTTCATTTTGACAACGAATGCATAAAGAGCAAGTGTAATTCAGACTTCAACAACATAGAGTGTGTGTTTGGATGTTTTGACTACTCGCCAGTGGACGATTACAAGGTCGAGAATATCCGTAAGTGTAGAGAACAGTGCGAGAAGAATAAAGCCATTGAAGGAAAGCTGGACAGCACCCAATGTGCATCCAAATGTATTGCTTTGGAGATTTATGGCAAGTTTATTGACCATTCAAACATCAGCTCTTCTGAAGGCCATGCTACCCCATCAATTCTAAATTGCAAGTCAACCAGCATTATTCCCCTGTCAATAGTATTTGTTATTCTGCCCCTAATATAGAACCATGATACTGCCAGGATATGTTTGAATGTTGGGAGGGTTAAACCGTCAATTTTATCTTGTTTTAAATAACCATTCTTTGTGTTGGATTTGTGAGAAAAAGCAATTTGCCAAAACAAGCAAAAATAAAAAAATCTCGACTCTAATAATTTTTTTCTTATTATCACAGCGAATCAGCAAATAAAAAAATTGGTTTACGGTTTAATTATTGAAATGCTTTTTTTTTAAAATGAAGAAAAAAAAAAGAAACAGAGAAATAGGGAATAGAGAAAATAGATAAAAGAAAAAAAAAATTGATCAAGTTGGGTCAATTAAGAGACTTGGAACCAAGAAAGAAGATAATAGGTGCTAGCGTAGGGCAAACACCTTGAATCGACATACAAATAATATTTACAAGTTAAAACGGATATTAGATTGAACACTTTATCTTTTTCAATTTATTTCGATTTATTTTATTTGATTATCTTTTATTTGGCATAAAAGTAATTGTTAGAGAATAAATAGAGGAAATAAGGATTGACTGGTGTTTGTGAACGGTAGAGATAATTACTATCAAAATCAGTTACGATAACGGGCATAGGAATACAAATAAGGCATAGCCGAGTACACAACGAATCAAACCGAGATCAATAGCAATGAGTATCCTAGCAACAAAAGTGGGGATCAGATCGATTTTGAATTCGACAAGAGCAAATGTAAAACTATACCGATCATCCAGTAGTTTGGTAGGGCTGAACAGCCAGTTTGCACAACTTGGGTTGAAATCGACGGATTCAAGAAAATACACAACAAGCACCAAACCAACACAATCACAGGTTGTTGAAGAGAAAATAGAGTCAAAAGCAGCCAATTTAGATGGGGGCAAGGGATCAAGCAAAGAAAAGGTAAATCGATATATCGAGCCAAGAAAATGGACACCAGAATCCGTCAGGGTTGGGGTTATTGCAAAGAAAAAGGGAATGACAGCGATTTGGGATGAATGGGGCGTTAGAGTTCCGGTTACAGTGTTGCAAGTAAGAGTTTATAAAAATACTAGTTGATTGATAGTAGATTTGGGGCTTCCAATAAAAGGAAGGAAGAAAGAAAAAAAGGGGGGGGGGATTTGGATAAATTAAAATAATGGGGTTTAAACTTTATTAGATGGAGGGAGTTGAGGTGGTGAGTGTAGTAAACACATCAAACAAAAACTTCCCAAGACTGCAGGTTTCGGGAGGCTTTGCAAAGAGAGGAAGAGTTTCACGTCCAGTTTTGGGGCACTTTAAGAAGCATGGTGCAACAGTTAGGTCAAAGATTGTGGAGTTTCCTGTGACTCCAGACGCAGTTATGCCACCAGGGACAAAGCTGACAGCAGCTCATTTTGTAGTGGGGCAACGGGTTGATGTTACCGGAATAAGGTAAAAGAGAAAAAAAAGGATATGAGAATAGTGTATAAGTGGGGACAGCAGTAGGATTTAGTTTTGATTTGATTTGAATTAGTTTAGTTTTTGAGACTGATAGAGATATGGTTGTTTGGTGGTTAAAATAGTAAGGGTAAAGGATTTGCAGGAGTAATGAAGAGGTGGGGATTTGCAGGAGGAAGAGCGTCGCACGGAGCATCGTTATCACACAGAACAGCAGGATCAACAGGACAGAATCAAGATCCAGGAAGAGTGTTCCCAGGAAAGAAGATGGCGGGTAAGATGGGAAACCAGCAAGTGACAGTGATGGAGCTGACGGTGATGAAAATCGACACGGTTCTGAACGTTATTTACGTGAAGGGATCGGTTCCAGGAAACAAGAGTGGAATTGTCAAGGTTCGCGATGCGATTAAAAAGAACCTGGTCAACAAGTTCCCATCAGACAGCATCCCACCATTCCCAACATACTTGCCAAACCTGGACAACAAGCTTCCTCGCGAAATGATTGCGCGTGTTGGAGGAAAGGATCCGCTATTACTATCGAAATAAGTCCAAACAAGGAAGAGAATAAACTTGCTATGAGATAGTTTATAAACTCTAGTATTAAAAAATAAAATAAATTCATTTTATTTCAATATTACTTTACTTTTAACTTTACTTTTATTATTATTATTATTAATTTAAAAACGAATAAAACAAGATTAGTTTTTTTTTTTTTTTTAAAAAGAAAAAGAATAGTTTAAAAAAAAGAAAAAGGATTACTGAGAGCCGCCATACTTTTGTCTCCATACATCAGCCATTTTCTCATCGATTCTGGTGAAGAGTAGAGTGGGGAGACCAAGGACATGGCCAGGGTTCAGGTCAAAAGTAAATGAGTCGGGGATTTTCCTGGGGGGAGCATTGAGCATTTGGCAAATAAGGGAGGAAGTTCCGGGCATGAATGGGGAAAATACAGCAGAAATCAAGTAGACCAAGTTGACCGAGACATAGACAACAGAGTCGCAAATAGGTCTGGAGTTGGTGAACAAGGCGTTATCGATTTTGGAGTCCTGCAAGTACTGGTTTCCTCGTGCAGAGATCTCCATAGCAAGCTTGAGGGCGGACTTGATCTTGACAGCATCAAGGGCAGAGTTGTACTTGGCGAGCAGGGCGTTTATGTCGGCAATTAGAAGACTTTCGTTGGTTTCAGTAGTTTGGTGGGCAGAAATGAGGGCGGGAATTGGGGCAGGAAGTATTCCGGCGTACTTGGAAGTTGAGTCGGCAAACCGGAGGATTCTGTTGCAGAAGTTTCCGAGGTTGGCAAGCAGCTCGTTGTTGTTTCTTGCAATAAATTCATTCCAGGTAAACTGGGTGTCTGAAGACTCTGGTCTGTTGGACAGCAAAAAGTAGCGCCACACATCAGGCGCAACTCCGGTGTCCTTTGCACTGTCGCCAAACACGCCAACACCGCGCGACTTGGAGAACTTTCCGTTTTCGTAGTTGATGTACTCGGTGGTGGACAGGTGGTGCAGCATTGTGCAGTTGTCGCCAGTGGCTATTTGAGTTGACGGGAACACAACAGTGTGGAATGGAACGTTGTCCTTGCCCATAAACTGGTACAGGTCCACCTCCTCAGGGTTCCTCCACCACTCCTCCCACTTGTCCGTGTAGCTGGCCGTCAACGAAATGTACCCAATGCACGCGTCAAACCACACATAAAACACCTTGCTCTCAAATCCCTCCAGCGGAACTGGAACGCCCCACTTCAGGTCTCGAGTAATGCAGCGCGGCTTCAGCCCCTCGTTCAGCCACGATCGCGTTATAATGTGTCCGTTTGAGCTCCACTGACCCCTGGCAAACGACTTGTCCACAAAGTCCTGGCACTTGTCCTGCAGCTTCTCCAGATTCAAAAACAGGTGCGTCGACTCTCTGACTATTGGCTGGTTACCGTCCAGCTTGCACTTTGGCGAAATAAGCTCTACCGCATTGATCAGTTGCCCGCACTTGTCGCACTGGTCTCCCCTAGCCCCGTCATACTCGCACTTTGGACACGTCCCCTCAACAAATCGATCTGCTAAAAACCTACTGCACGTTTCGCAGTACAGCTGGTGTACCGACTCTGTCAACGTGTACCCGTTGTTGTAACACTTTAAAAACATGTCTTGCGTAATTCTTGTCTGATTCTCTGTTGTCGTTCGCCCAAAGTAATCAAATCCTATCCCAAACCACTTGTACACCTCCGCGTGGATCTTGTGGTACTTGTCGCACAGCTCCTGGCAGCTCACCTTCTCCTCCAGCGCCTTTGTCTCTGTCGCCGTTCCGTACTCGTCTGTCCCGCATATGTACACCGCATTCACCCCCCTTGCCCTCATATACCTTGCATACACGTCCGCCGACAATACTGACCCAATAATGTTTCCCAAATGCGGAATGTTGTTCACGTATGGAAGAGCTGATGTAATCAGCACATTTCGCTCCCCCTTCTTCACCTCCACTTTCTTTGAACTGTCATATCCACAAATAGCCGTTTCCTTCACCGATCGGTTTTCCTCTGTTGGCTCCCGTCTTATCAGCACTTCCTTCGTCTATTCAACCACCACCCATTTTCATTCTCTTCTTAGTATCCCCATTCATTCATTATCTACTCTTTCTTTATTTCCTTTCATTCATTCTTTATTTTTACTTCTTATTTTTGTATCTTCCTTTCCATCTCTCAACAGCTTCCTTACATTTTCCAAGTACTTCCCTATCGCCTCTTTGACCCTCTCATTCCCTGAAAGCTCCTTATACATTTCAACCGTAAGCTTGTACTTTTCTTGATCCTTTTCCCCTATTCTTGTCACCATATCATAAACACTCGCAAACACTACCACACACGCTGCATTGTTCCCCACTTTAACCAACCCTTCCAAAAGCTTTTGCTCCACCCCTGAAAAAATCGTCTGCTCCTCCCCCGCCCTGTTGTCCAAAAGTCCTGTCAACACTTTCTCCTCCCATTCCAAGATCCATTCTTGATCTATTCGGCTCGCAATACTTTGTTGCCCAAACTTGTAAATGTACCTATTTATCCATACCATTCTCTTGTCAATTACCACTTTCCCTCCCTTGTCTCTCTCGCCTCTCTTGTTTCTCTTGTTCAATTCAATTATTACCCCCACCCTCAAAAAAAAAAAAACTTCCCCACTATCTGTTGTATATAACTTTATAAAACAATTACCTAACAATAGCATTTGCATCCAATACGTTTCTCCCCTCAATCACTCCCCAAAAATTAAGCTTGTTCTTGCTATCCTTTGCTGTTTCGACATTCACTTTAACACCTTCCAAACTAGCTGCCACAAACACCTTCAACAGTCCTGAAGCCGCAACTGTATTGGTAGATGCCAAGGCTCCATTGACTACCAACCTAATCTCTTTTACTCCTGTTTCCGATGACATTTTCTTTGTAATCAATTTCTTTTCAAATTCTTCTCTTATTCTTGATCTATCAAAGCGCTGTTTTTGACCAACTAATTTTGAATTCAATACAATAAAACCAAAGTTTACCACTTTTATTTTCTCAAAGTACCAATTTCGTTTCATTCATGATTTTCCCGTTATTGATTTCTTGACTTTTATTTTCTTCAAATCTACCAACTTTCTAATTTTTTCATCTTTTTTTTTTTTCCAAACATTGTTCAGCTCAATAAAGTTAAAAAGCCAACAACCATAATAAAATTTAGGAATGGTGAAGAATCACTAAATGTACCCAATAATACACTTCAATACAACCAATTTGCTATTTACTCGGCGCTCATTGGTTAAGTCTAATTACAACTAATATAAACCAACTTTTTATTCACCAAATCACTTGTTTTCCGCCTTTGAAATATTTACATTCGACTTTTATTAATCTATTGTATTAAAAATAACACCATAAATACAAAAACAAAGTATATCAACGAGTTGTGTATAACACCAATCAGTACACTAGACCGACCTTAAACGCATATACAAACACATATATAAAGAAATACACTTGCGGCTGTTGTTATCCATATCAAATACACACAAACGTACTCGACGCCCCCCCCCTCCTCCCCAACACCTATCATCCAAGCGGCTCAAACCCCACACCACTCAGCCCCTTCTGTTCTCTTGACCAACAACATACTGGAAAAACTCTGCCATCAACTGGTCCTGAGTTTGCATATTTTTCTTAAGACTGTTCATCTCATCCGACATAAACTGGTAGTGCTTTGAGAGCTGGTTTAAATAATTTGTGGCTTGGTTGTTTGACTGGGTAAGCAAGTGTATCTGTGTCTGCAGCTCTTCAGTGATCAAGTAGAAGTCTGATTCTGATACCCCTGATCCGCTGCTTTCTCCAACAGACCGCCTTTCTATACTCGACTCTAGCCTTGATTTAAGTGGTGGCTTTCTCTTGATTCTTTCTAGCAAATCTGGACGATTGTGTTTGAAACAAGGATGCTGGAACTCCCATATAGTGTCGCCATACTTCTTGCTTTCCTCAGTACTCTTTATCTTGTGGAAGTCGTACTTGTTAAGCTGCCGAACAAAACTTGCAAAGTTGTTGTGCTTAAAGTGCTGAGGCAAAACATACTTGGAGAACTCGTTCTGGTCCTTCACTATAAAGCTGTCGCCTTTGTCTCCCCAAAGCACTATGTTGTGATACGAATCATCCTCTAGAATCCTATGTAATTACACATTATCATGTTGAATTACTAGTTCAAATCAAACCAGTCATCAGTGCTTTTACATATTTACATACTTTTTTTTAAAAAAAACACACACACAGTGTATAATAAATTCATAATAGACGCAATAATCTGCTTTATATGGTCTTCTTGGCGCCGTTGAATTTTTACCTGAATAGCTTTTTTACAAAGTCTGGAACCCCTGTTGTAAGCCCCAGTAGACACATTTCATCGATGCTGAAATTCTGCTTGCTCTTTGTCTCTGGGCTATTCTTGCTTTGGCCCGTCATGTTGTTATTATTTCTTTGCCGTCACTTTATTATCACTTTACTTAACTGATATCTTTATCTATATCTATATATGTATCTGTATCTATACCTATATCTATATATGTGTCTATATTGTATCGTATCTATATCTATATAAAATAATAATAAAAAATTGATACTAAATATTAATCTGAATTAAAAGCAAAAAAGATATAAGCAAAAAAAAAAGCTATTCTATATACAGACTCCACGTTCTATTATGTGAAGTTTGAGTAATCTTTTGGAAATTAAATGGTGTTAATTTATATTCAAAAGCAGACAGGGACTAGACTCGCCGTTTATATATAAAAAAAATATGTCATAAACTTGGCACACTGTCAGTTTATTGTTACTACTATAATCACAAGTAATAGCTGTATATATATATCGTAGTATACACCTACAACTAGAAAAAAAGGATCAAGTTCTAATATCAATTAGGCTTTAAAAATTGGCTGTAGTAATCTAATTTTTTTTTTTAAAAAAAAGTATATATGCACCATTCATGGGCTCCAAAAACATCGATGGTGTATTGGGGACTTTATTGTGTTAAAGCTCTAAATGCCCAATTACCAAAACATAAACGTAGCATACAGTCCCAAAACGTGGTAAAGGTACCAATAGAGATTTTGATGCCAGCACAGATACACATCATGCTTTTGCAAACGCTTACCGACTTGTATGCACCCAATTAATTTTGTCAACACCACGATCGAGTCATTGCATTTTCCAATATTAGCTACGTGGTTTCCTAAAAGACCCTTTAGCTGCATTTTTCAAGTACTCGAGTTGGTTGTATTTAATTTATTTCTTATCAATAAAAGTGTTTTTTTTTCAACATTGAAATATTGGCATTGGGCAGAACTCCCGGGTAATAGTCTAGACTACCCGAATAAATGTTATATTGAGTTTATCAACAATCCAATGCTGTTAGGGTTAGTGTTGGTTTTTACATTATCACCCCCTTCCTTTTCTTCCAATTGCATTGATAGTTCATTGCCCTTGCATTGATCATGGCACTCAAATAAAAAAAATATTTAAAACTTTATTTGCACAGTTTTGACTAAACAACAAACATGTGTTGAGATTGGGGAAGGGGATGGGGGTAGCGGGTGGTTGCTGTGATTAACACATTTCTGCTTGGCATTTGATTTGCAACGCTCAAAGCTTGAATCATGACGTTCAGGACTATATTTGATCGAGTGTAAATATATATGCTATTTTTAATACTTGGCCCACTCAGTTGGCTAGTGAGTTTTTTTTTTCAACACACTCACAAATCTGTTTTAATTTCTAGGGACAAGTTTTGTCATCAAGTTTAATTCGCTTTGTTTTATACTAGCAGTGTGGCAATTTAGGTGTTCAAGTCCTACTAATCTAGCTAAACATGGTTTTATTGACGGAACTGATTCCATTAAAGATATGTAATAACTTTGGATGCCAACGCCTGCAATTCCAACGTTTGGCCTTCAATCTTTAAAGCTAATCAGCTTGATCTTGACGTGTTTTATTTATTTGATTATTTTTTAGACACACATCTTAGATGCGAGTTTGAATTAAAATTAATATTTGATTTTGATAATTTATCGTTTTAATATTTGAAGTTGGGTTTGATTGGGACCCCGCTTCAAAGTAGCTTTGTATCATGGTATCATGATATGGGGTTATGTGGTGTGCGCATTTCAAAGCTGAAATTTATTACGTGTAATTACCATTCAACATTTTAACAAAATACTCCATTAGTAAGACGCGGGTTATCTTGGACTTTAGCAGCTGGAATCGCCACGAGTAAAGTCATGGGAGCCAGATATATCGAGACTTTTGCTATTTGTATCTTTTTTTTTGATACTTGGATTCTAATCCTGTAATATACAGTCTATACCACGAGCAAATAGGAATAAAGTATGTTTTCCGTTGTACACCAATCAGTCATGGCGTAAAGCTAGGAACGTATATCTGATATGTGATTTGCCGGGTTTCTACGAGGTTTGGAGCTAACATAAACTAGATTATGTTGACAATCAATGATTGTTGAATTTCCGCACGATCAATCTAAAGGACAATAAATACAGTCATCATTGCAGATTTAACAGAAGTGAAAGAGATAAAAAAGATGAAAAAGATAAAAGAGATAAAAGAGTTGAAAGAGTTGAAAGAGTCGAAATAGGCAAAACTATATTGAACTTAAAACTGTTTTTGCAAGTCCATTGTGTATCTGAGTTTCCCTAGTAATTTTCCTGATGTTTGTTTTGTCAAGTGCTTGAGACAAACATTTAACCCCATTGTAGTTGTGTTTAAAATATGTTGGGAATTCAACTGCGTTAATTTTTAGGCATGTAGATAGTTTTATTATAACCAGGTTAATGCTATCCATTAATGATTGAATATACGCTATAAGCCAAACTGAGCCCTACGCCGTTTGTGTTGTGTTAAATTCATTATTGGCTGTTTTCTCAATAATTTTAGAGATTCTTTACCAAAATACTTCAAAATGACACTTTTTTTTTGCTTTCTTTAAAAACTAATATAGCATAAACGGCGGAAGGTTGAGTTTGGCGTAGAACGTATATTCAATAATTAAATACGCCCAAGACCTAAAAGGAAATTTCCAACTGTATAATCTCTGTCGTTCAAATGTACATGATTAAATAGAGAGACAAGTGAGCTGGATACTGTTTTTATTTTATTTTTATTGAAATTGGATACTGTTTTTAGTTACAATCTGCTTAGTTGGTCATTTCAGTCTCATAAAGAGCTAATAGGGTTACTATTTAAATCAAAGAAAAAGTTGTACTGAGTTGGCACAACTATTATTGTAGTAGAATGGGTGGGTGAAGGGTCTTGTATTCAGGGTAAATGAGTAAAATCAGTGACTATAAAGAATAACAATGCACCTTTTCCTTAATACTAAAACCCGGCATATATATATTAGTTGAAATAAAACCCGAAATATTTTATTATTCAAACCGACATATTTAGTCTTGATAAAAAATAATTAACAAAACAATTGTTGTTGCTTGTTACTGATTAGCAGTACACGTCATGTATTTCTGCCTGTGATGTTAAGCTTTTAATGTAGGTAATATTATAGCGACTCTTTTGTATATACAAGAGCTTCAGATAGTAAGAATTCATATAAACCAGAGTCACAATAGCTAGATGCGGTAAAGAGCCTGCAATACACACCAGAACCAGTTTTATAAAGTTACACATATTTTGTATCAATGAACTATACATAGCTTGGTTGATTGTTGGATAATGGGTGAATACTTGGTGAATAATGGGTAAATAATGGGTAAATAATGGGCATACAACAGTTTTATACTGATTATTTGTAATGGGAAGTAGATAATAAGAAAAACACCTTAACTTTGGTAATCCACATTTAACACCACAGCTTGAATCAAACTTCGTGAACCACTAGATTCTTAATTAACTTGGGTTATTGTGTAATGTCTAAGGCTACTCCACCTGGGATTCAATTGTACAACAATCTATGTTTATAGTATGGCATGACATGCTATAGTATCACTCAAGATATTGCAACATGCGACCGTATTGATACGAGTTCATTATGTTGATAATTGAATGTCTAATACCTTATAGTCTACATCAACATCTTCAAGCAGAATGAAAAACACTTAAAAGCAATTATTGCATTTATCAAAGGGATTGATATAAACCCATCCACTCTAGATTTATCCTGCACGTCAGGTATTTCTAATTAAAACACAATCAGGCAAGCCGGCCAAACACATGTATAGTGGAAATAGTGTGGCGCTTTGTGGTTTATATACACAACTGAGTATGTGTTTCAAGTATAAACCCATGTATATTTTAGGTTGGTTCGGACAAACGTATGGTTGGCTATTGTGGACTATTATGGAATATACACGGCTATGGAGAGTTCATACCAAGCTAATAATATCCTTGCACTACTATCATGATCGCCTTAATATCGATTGAGTTACAAATCATCAATAATGGCAAGCTCAATGGTAGTACAATATGCGCCACCTGTGTTGATGGTTTTTAATATAGCTTTGTGGAAGTTTAAAGATCATACGATATATTACTAAATCTCTTAATTTGAGCCTTCGGAAGGGTCTTTGATTCTCATCTTTTATCTTTCTTTTTTTAAAAAAGGCGCTATATCTCAACTAATAGCAGCCCATTGCGTTAATTGAATGTGTATTTAAAAAGGCAAGTAGCTTTATTTGGCGATCCCATAAAGCAGGGCAGACAAAAGTAACCATATATTAGTACTAATATAGTAATAAAAAACAACCATATTTAGAAAATAGCTAAAAACACACAATACGAATATCGACGCAAAAAAAAAGCAAAAAATTGAGGTAAAAGAGCCAACAATAAGCCAAACAATGGGCCATAGTAGGATCATTGCAAAAATACACAACCATTTAAACAAGTAAACAAGCCATTATCAACATAATTGTTAAGCGGTAATTTACCTTACAATTAAATAAATCAGTTTGATTGAGTTTCAAATTGAAATTCTAATTGTCCTTTAAAAGCTGAGAAATGGAATAGAATACTTTTGTATTATAACTTTAGCACCATGCAATAACTCGGTTTGAGCCAATATAAACCAGCACATTCTAATAGTATATATACTACTCTTGTTGAAACCACAAAACTTACAATGATGAACTTTAAACACTCAGAGTTCATAATGAAGAGCTTTTTGTCCATTATTGGAGCCTGGCATCATCTTTTATAATTTGAAGCTCATTGAGATCATATGATTTTTGACCTGAATTTGAAAAGTACAAGTATGCCCAGAGCGGCAACTGTATAAAAGGAGTTTGAATTTTCTTGAATCTTGTTTTTTTCTTTCAGCAATGAAAAATAGACACAGACTAGTACAAATAAACCATAGCAATCACTAGAACAAGAATATAACAAAATTGTAAATTAAATTAATTCTAGTACATAACTACTGTCATAAAGCCGTTTGTTTTTTGTTTCATCTCAACCAAGCTACGAATACAAACACGTATATACAGAAAAAACGGTACTGCTAGCATTGTTACAAAAGAAAAAACGGTAGGTATTAACCAAGTTTTTAATCAACATGAAGCTGACAATAAACGCTTCTGCACTATGCATACTAATGCTGCAAAAACTAGCATACACACAGCAGACACAAGCGCCATGTACCAAACTTATTACAAGGCGCGAGGTTAGGTCTATTGAACCTAGGGTATGGGAGGAGTATAAAGTCACATTGGGGTCAATGAGGGACGATGGGTGGTTTGCTTGGTTTGCTAGAACGCATTTGGAATACTTTGGCAAAGTTCATGGAAACTCTATGTTTATGCCCTTTCACCGCATATACACTTACGATTTTGAAAGAATAGCTAGAACATACAACCCTGAGTTTGCACTGCCATATTGGGATTCTGCCAGAGACTACAGCGAACCCCATAACAGCGAGGTGCTGACATCCAAATACATAGGCGGAAACGGTGACCCCGTAAATGACTGCTTGATAGACGGAGTACAAGCAAACTGGCTAGCCACATACCCCGAGATACACTGCATCAAGCGAATATACAACGATGGGAGAGACAGAATCCAACCTTGGTATTCACCGCCATTTATTGAGTCAATTCTTCAAAGATCAGGAACGTTAGCTAACCTACGGAATGACATCGAGTACTCTATCCATGGGTCTGTTCATCTGGGGCTGGGAGGGGAACTGAGCTTTATGTATTCGCCAAACGATTTCTCGTTTATGATTCATCATTGCAACTTGGATAGGCTGTGGTGGAAGTGGCAAAAACAGAGCCCAGAAAATTTGTGGAAATACGATGGACCTGGACCGGATGGGATTGATGCCGTGTCGCTAGATAATATCATTAGCTTATACAATGTCCCCGTTAACACGGTTATGGAGCTAGGTTATGGAAGAATGTGTTATGAATACGATTCCCTGGAGCAAGTGGGAAGCGATTTCATGAAAAGACAAGATGGGGGTGCCGAGGGTGATGCAAGTAATGGCTATATCAGCGACATTAAGATGCTGGATGACGATGTACTCAAAACATACTTTCCACTATACGCAAAGCAAAAACCACCAAATGCTAGAACTAGGCCATTTTCCATTGCCAACAAGAACAATACGCGTATGATTTATCCTGCCAAACTTGATCCACACTGGGTAGAAATGCACGGTTACAACTCTACAGAAGTAGAAAATGTCCACTCAAGAGCCGTAGAGTTAATAGACAAGCTTTACGAAGCAGGCTATAATTATTCATAAACACAATAAGCATCGTCATGCCCTTGGTTCCCTATTTATGTAGATATACATTTTTTTTTATAATACTCGAATATTTTATTTTATCCTCTGCTTTTGATTGTTGCCAATGTATTTTATGGAGCTCGCTGGCAGTTTTTGCTTACTCGTCGTATCTTAAGCACAAACCAATACATTTTTTAAAGTAAACATACAAGCAGCCATGTCTCCTGCTAAGCCGGTGCATAGCTTTGCCAAACATCATGTAAAGTCGCTAAAACGCTGCTACCAAATACGTGTATGCAAGTACAATGTGCTTTTATAATTTCTCGGTGTGTATAGTTTTAGGAGATACGAAAGAAGGAATCAGGTGTGGGTAGGACTTGTGTTTGGAGATGTAAACCCATTTACTTGTCATTGGTTTCACCAGCAATATTCGCTATATTCATTCACCAAGCCGAGTAAAAGAGACTTAAGGTAGACCCTGTTAGAGTACGCTAGTGATAGAAAAAAAACAAGCAGACATATATAAAGGGTAAAAAGGGTGTCGGTTATCAGAAGAGTATTGGTTACCAGGAGAGTGTTGGTTACCAAGAGGGTGTTGGTTTTGGTAACCTAGGCAAGTAGCTGGTGGTTGTGGTTGAATTTTTTCATGGAAATTGACTTGAAAAGTGCTGTTTTTTCCATCTTTGTAATTTAAAAGTTGAACTCGCCCTAGTTGATTTTCTTTTCTTTCCATTGGTGGTTTTCTTTTATTAGAACTGTCACTTTTTTTTTGTTGCTACTTAGTTTAAAATTTTTATTCAACAATACCAATTCAAACTAAACAAAGCGAGATAAATGGTTTTCAGTCCAAAAGTATTTACAAACTCTTTCAACTTGGTGTCCAAAAAAAGGCATATAATAAAAGATAATATCATACTTTTTCCCACTTCATTTCCAAGCTACTAATTTCTTAAACTTATAGCTCAGGTACAAGTACACCAAGAAGCAAATGGAACAAGAGAATTACCCAGAGGAGCTAATCCCGCCTGAAAATTTTGCGATGGTAGCACCGAATATATATAGAGGCGCAATGCCAAAGAAGAAGAACCACAAGTTCTTGGAAAAATTAAAACTGAAGTCTATACTGTAAGTTTATACAAATAAAGTCACGAATCCCAAAATTTTTATCTTAATTTATTTTTTTCAGAATCGAATTTAAATCAAAAATACAATAAGCAAGGTAAAGTGGCACAATCATTGTATTTATTTTCCGAGCTTCTGACTTTACTTGACCTATAACTGATATTGCTTATTGATAGAACATTGATTCTCGAAGAGTACCCCGTGCAAAACCAGGCGTTTCTGAGTAAAAACAACATCACTCTCTTTCAGTTTGGTGTAGCTGGAAACAAAGTAATAGCATACACTTTATACCCCCCATTCTATACCACCAATTAAAGTCTGCTGTTGTTATTAAAGAGGTACAAACACAATAGCTAGCATGTATACCACAATAAAAGTTAAAAACAAGCCGTTTTCTTCTTCTTTCTATTGGATTTGCTAGGAACCGTTTGTAGACATTCCCGAAGACATCATGGCCGATGCTTTGGTAACCCTGCTAAATCCCAAGAACCAACCGATATATATCCATTGTAATAAAGGGAAGGTAAGGTATCGAAGCTTAAAAATAAAAGCAAAAGCAGGAACGTCATGGGCTAAACCCACAACTAGTTAGTAGGTACTGAATCGTGCACAAAATATATAGCATAGGACAGGGTGTATCGTAGGATGCATGAGGAAAATCCAAAACTGGTCTTACACAAGCATATTTGATGAGTACCGAAGATTTTCTGCACCCAAGTCTCGGTCTATGGACCAGCAGTTCATTGAGCTTTTTGATCCAAAGCCCGTTTTAAAAAGGCTGGACTGTAAAACTCACCTCACTTGACTGTACTGTAAAGTATAGGTTGTAACACTAGCAATAAATTCCACCAAGTAGTTTGTTTTAATATAAAATAGATTCATATTTTTACACTCTCGTTATTTTACGCGAGTTGGGTTGTGTTGATCAATTAATAAATAAATTATAATTATAATTTGCACAAAGTTTGTCTGAACTAACCGAGTCAGATTCTACTATGTTTTTTTTTTTTTGTTTTTTTACGAAATTTATCGCTTCAACGGTTTGTTTGAAGGAATAAATTTGGAATTGAAAAAGTTAATTGTCCTTTAGTTTTCAAGTAAGATTAATTCGCAAAAAGCCAAGAAAGACGATTGAAGGTGTACTGCTTTGATAATGGTGAGTCTGAATAGCCACAAACAACTTGTTCTAGTAATACGCCAAGTCAAGAGCGTCCGAACATTTTTATTAAATATATTGAATTGGTAAAGTAATTTTGTGTTGAGTTGGTTGAAGAGTTTCTGCATCGAGCTGGTTGAAGAGAGTTTACTTTAAGAATAAAAGATAGAATTTGCGAATTTTCAACAGTTTACATTAAAGCGTTATTCTGGTCAAGATTCAAATCGAAAACACGACTTTTTTTTGTAAACTTTGCCAAACGTATTGGTAAAATCGACCCCTAATTCAACATTATGTTTTATGCTGTGTGATTGTTTGTTAGTCGGTTACTATACATACAAACTTGGGCGATTTGAAACTCGAAATATTTTGCGAAGAGGTGCCTAAATCGTCTGAGGTAACTTTTAATGCATTTTTATCGAAAGCTTATTGTAGCCGCATAAAATCGCTGGCCAGCGCTGTTAATCCAGGGTGACTTCACGGGACGGGAAAACTACACTTGGCCTGGTTTTGCTTGATTGAATAATATATTTGTAACATTTGTTCAAACCAAATTTGGGAGCTTGGAGCGATCTATAACTTTATTTTATGTTTATCAGAATTTCTTAGCATTATGTGCCAGCGGGTATTATAACGGATGTATCATACATAGGTATTGTGTTGGCGTGTTTGTAAAATACAACTTTAAACTTATTTGGAGGATAGTTGAAGCTTTCCAAGACCAATGTGATCTAAAAAGAATAGTGTATCGCTAGTAGAATGACCAAAACTGAACACATTACTGTTGTGATCAATTTTTTTACATAGGAACATCAAGGGGTTCATAGTACAGGTAGATATACCATCACTGTGGCATGTTTATTTTCTACGTGCTCTATCTTGCTTTGTTTGTTGTCCACAGAATACTTTCAAGCGCTTTTTTTATTTGATAGATGGGAGACCCGACTGGTTTGGGGAAGGGCGGGACTTCTATATGGGGAAAAAAGTATCCTGACGAGATCAGGTCGTCGCTAAAGGTAACACATACTCTAAACCCTTCTCATTTTTCTCTATGAATATCGAATTAAGTTTACCCATTTTTTGTGGCTGCGGCAGCATTCGTTGTTTTGCCAACCACTAAGCCTAAGTTGGTGGCAAGTACGCTTTCAGCACCTCAGAGTCAACAAATTTACTTTCGAGGTCTTGCAAACATCATTTGCTTTTGTTCTAGCAGCTTGGATAAACTTTAATTTATAAATATACAGCATAGCGACCGCGGTGTTGTTAGCATGGCAAATTCAGGAGCAGACACAAATGGATCTCAATTTTTTATTACCTATGACAAACAGCCGTCTTTAGACTCCAAGTATACAATTTTTGGAAGGTACAAAGTTTAACCATACTCCAGCCTGGTTTTTTTTTAAATAATTAAGTTACATGGCATACTTTAGACACAACTCTGAAAGCTGTATACTCTATTAGTGCAATTGCTATTACAATTACAATTACACTTACAATTATTATTATTGTTGTTTTTATTGTTGTTGATGCCGTTATTCTAGAGTGATCGATGGTGCAGACACGACTTTAGACAGTATCGAAAAGGTGGCTGTTGATGGGAGTTATAGACCATTGAAGGATATTCGGATCAAGTCAATCACCATCCATGCCAATCCCATAGCAGAGAAAATTTAGGTGTTACATTTCCAAACTTTAAGATACATCTCTCGATACTCTTATTATTATTATTTTAAATAGTAGCGAATATTTTTTTTTTTCAAATTTTATTTTAAACACAGTTGCGTTGTTCCAAAACATTCCCCAACTGTACTTGGATGAGATAGCGCTGGGACTATAGTTGTCCCTGTTAATCCAATAAAAAGATATATTGATGCCGTGTAAAAAGAATAAATGTGATCGGTATATCGCCAAATAACAAATACATAGTCTTAAAATTCAAACAGACCAAACTAAACAAAAGAAAGAAAGAACAGAGTCCAAATAAAGCTAATATCATCATCCATGTTATTTCGACTTGGTATTTACTCTCCTATTATTTTTTATGTTCTTCAAGTTCAACCAGGACACCATTACAATCCTTAGGATGCAAAAAGACCACAGGCAATCCATGAGCACCAATCTTGGGTTTACCAAGCGCCCGAACGCCTTTCAACGTGATGTTCTCTATTGACTTTTCAATGCTTTCAACCTAGAACAAGTAAACACGAGAAATTCATGTTTTTTTTCAATTAAAAAACGTATTACAATGGGCGATAGGCAAAAGAAAAATATACAGCAAGTCAGTAGTTGTATTCGGATAAATTAGGTGTGGTCCAAATAGGCAGAGTTTTTAATTGTGAAAAATTACATTGATGCATATATGGTGGATTCCGCCATCCGCGTTTTTCTCAAGAAACTTTGTAATAGGGCTCTTTTCGTCAATCGGCTCCAGTAGCTCTATCTTTGTCTCACCAAGCTCAACAAAAACTGTGTACACACCATGCTCCGGCTGAGGCTATTTGAGGAATTGGAAATGTTTTCTTGTCTTTATCTGTCTATAGCTGAGAAAATATGGTAAAAGTCAGCAGAACAAAGCTACTAGACCGTATTTACGTACAGACAGGTTCTTACCACTACTTCTGAAACTTTGGAGGCGCCCATAACGTTTTTCCAAAAGTTGGAGGATTTTTTTATATCCTTTGTTGCTATTGCAACGTGATTGAGATTGCCCAACTCCATAATACTTGGGCTCAGATTGGCTTTGCTGGAAAATCCAAGCCTTTGTAAAGGTCTGCTTAGCATAGCTCTCCTGGCAGCAAACATGTCGTGGAATAATTTAGTAAGGAATTTGGTATTTGGGTTTTAAATTAGCTATTCTTTTTGTTTTGTTTTTGTTTTCCTTTCCTTCTGCTATTTGAAAACCGGAAAATTAGGTATTGGTGAAATCAAGAAAGCAAAAGTCGAATGTTTATTTTAATTAAATAGAATTGTAGTTGCTTAAATATCAATTGCCCTTTTTTAGCATGTATAATCGGAAAGGTGCTGTCAAGTACAAGTGAAAGAACGCTTTTTGAATATGATTTTGAAAATATCAACTTGAAACAATGCGCACTTTTGATTTGCTAATTAAATTGGCACCAAATTACCTAAACCACATCCAGGCTTGACTTGTTTCTTTTCAGGAGCTGATTTCCAAACTTAACTAAACGCTTTTCCACGAATAATATTTGTAATTTTATGAACAATTTCAATTTTTTGTCCAACTTTTCTGTTAAATTAATATTTTGTTGAGTAACTTTTTATTTTTCCTTACTCCTCGTTTTCTGTTCTTTAGATTATTTTCTAGTCCGGGTTTAGAACAATAAACTAAACAGAATCAACACACGATCAAATACATAGAAACATACTCATATAGACGCATACTTGGACACAGATATACACTCAAGTACGGATACAGGTGCAAGTACAAACGCTGATATAGATTCAGAAACACGAAAACCACAACTGGTTCAAAAAGAAATAAAGAAAAAAAGAAGAAAAGAAGAAAAGAAGAAAAGAAGAAAAGAAGAAAAGAAAAAAGATGGAATTCCTAGACCCTTTTGAGGTTCGAATGGCATTCATGAACATGCTTCAAAATCTAACCTCTTCTCAGCAAGTGATTGACAGAATAACACAGTTTGCGATTAGATATCGAAAGCTGGCCGAGAATTTGAGCGATTGTATTTTAGAAAAGATTGAGCAGGTAAGTTTGGGGTAATGAGAATTATATGCTCGTCCTTTACGAAAATAGTTGATTTCGAATTGCTTATGCCACCAAAGAATACAGAGTTGTAAGAGTACAATAATCATATATGTGTAGGCATCGGTACCCAGTCGAATAAATATACTGTATATAATCAATTCAATATGCGATAAGGAGACAAAGAAGGGCGAATTTGACTGGGTTCAAGTGTTTGAGTCTATAATATTGGAGGTTGTTGAGGGTGTTATTCCTAATACAGCTGAAGGTGACGGCAATCTAAGTATATCAAAAAAGGTGAGCATATCTACTAGTATTTCTTTTGCAGCATAGTAAATCCGCGTCCGGAAATTCAGAGGATGCTTTAGCTTTATGGGTGGCCTGCTGCCTAGTAAAGATAAATGCGAATTGTTGGATGACTGCGTTGCTTTAAGATGGCCATATTTCAAACCTAAATTGAATTCTCTGCTTTAGATGGCAATATCATGAATTTGAATTTGAAAATTCCATTCGCTTTATTTTGTTTTTGTTTGCTAAACTGTGCTAGCTTGTTCTGAATTGGAGAAAAAAAGAGCATTTTACTAAAGAGGTTACAGACAAACTTTTGAAGCTGTTCAATGGAAGAAATATGTCGTAAGTAAACAGATAATTGCTTGGGTCAACACAGATGGCAAATTTGTCTTTGTTTTCTGTCCCTGTGACAAGTAGATAAGCGCCAAAGACAAAAGTCAAAACTACTAAAATACCAAAATACCAAACTTAATCTGTAGAGCTGCACATCCATCCGCAGAAGGCAAAAAGAACGAAGTGATTCGCAAAATCGAAGAGGACAGAGAAAAGGTATTTCTTTCGAATAATTCACCATGTGCAATTTAATCGTTGCTGCTTGGTTTATAAAACTTCAGTCGTACAAGCTAATTTTTACTGGCAATGGTGGTGTAGCATAAGAAGCTGAGAGAAAGCTCCTGGATTAGAAAACCGGACGATGTTGACGAGCGTGAGTTTGAAGATACGTGGGAGGCTACGTCTGATTTGTGCTTAAGCGACTGGATAAGTACTCAGCGGGAGTTGGACCGGAGTCGAAAAGAGCTTATTTAGTGTATCTTTTAGTATCTTTTAGTATCTTTTAGTATCTTTTAGTATCTTTTAGTATGATTTATACATCTTAGTGTGTTTTGGTATGATTTAGTATCTTTTAATATACTTTACTTTTTAATATATTTTAGTATCGGATAGATGTCGCCCAGCAGTACAAATATTTGCGACTTTGCAAGGCTTTTATTCTCAAGTTGAGACTATACCTAATGCCTTTACATTTTATAAATTTTGTATATTTTCGTAATTAATCATCTCATTCTTTTCTTCTTTTTACTCCATTGCTTATTTATTTGCTCAATAATAGCTATTATTGTTCAAGTTTTTGGAAAGGAGCGCGGATGACTGGGAGACTTGGTCTTATTATCAGATCCGTGGCTTTTCTTTTATTGAGAGAGGGGGATCCCGCAACTTGTGGAATTACTCAATATCAATGCAATCATTATTCAATTTAATAAAAACTAACAACAGCCAATGTTCGGAACCCCACTGTCCGTTTTGGGATGAGGATGCATAGCTCTCTATTGGCCTATACCAGTAGCTAATATAGTTTATTTGATTAGTTGGTTCACCACCTGACACTTTCTTTTTTTTTTACCTATTTAATTGTTTTTGTCAGTTCCTTCTACATTATTCTTAAACTTAGTTGGTAGTTCTTTTTTTTTTTTTAATTTCAGAATTGTTTGATGCGCTCTTTTTAACAGCCTTTTTTTTGAGTATTTAAACTGCCCTCATTTAACGCCAAAAAAAGATACCGAGCTTAAAATACACAACTCTTTTATAAACAATATAAATTAGCGTTTTGAATTAATTTTACAATAAGCCAAATGTCGGAATCCAATTTAAGTGTTATTACCGTTAGGGTAATCAAAAGCTTCGAGTACAAGACTTGCAAAAACCTGATTCTCAAAGTCGACCTTGCCACGACAACTGTGAAGGAGCTAGAGGCCATTTGTCAAAAAGGTACTGAAATCCAAACGACTATTTCCTGAAAATTTGATATTTATTTTCTGGCTTTTTCCTCGCTTTGTATTATTATTTCTAAGGTACGGTACTGAATTATACTTTGATCTAAATAGAAATCAGTGAGAGGGCGGGTTTTTTGCCTTACAGAAACGTCAGTTTTGGTAAGTGGCGCGATTATGTTGCTTTTTGTATGGTTCAAATTTAAAGCTTGACACTTGGGTCAGGTGGAATGGGGTTTAATGAGTTTTGTATTGAAGCAAGTTTTACAGTAGCAACAACAATATTCTATTGGAAATGTAGATTTGCTGAAAATATACAGCCATGCTTTTGGCCACAAGGTAAGCGGAAACTACTGCTGATTTCATTGTTTTTTTGGTCTGATAATGTTTTTGTACCATTTATTATCATTTCTCCTGGTTATCAAAGAAAAGAGAAAGTACGGGTTATTGATACAATATTGGTGTTGTTGAATGTCTTTGTAGACGCAGAACTTGATAATAAACTTGGAAAACGAAGGATTTTTGAAAGACAAAAGTTCGACTCTCGAGTTTTGTGGGATTAGTAAGAGCCTATATTGCCATTTCCTAAATACATAAAACCAAAGCAAAAGCTGATCTTAACCCATTGTCGCTATTTATGCCGATTTTTTCTTAGAAAACGAAACCGAACTGTCGTTTTTTAATTATGAGGCGTACGATACATACTCTAAAAATCCAGTGCTAAAGTGGTAGAATTCTTTAATCTGACTCCGCAAACCAATCTTTGTTGATACAAATCTCTCCTTGACGGATAGTACTTTTCTACTCTACACATTTATTTTTGAATGGATAAGTCCCTGGGTGTGATTTTGTTTCAAAGTATTCGTTTTGACTACATCAGGATGACAAACGCTAGCTAGTCTATTCAACCATTTTGTTGATCGATTTTAGAGTTTCGCATATACTTCTGTTTTTTATTTTGCTTTTTGTTTTTGTTATTTGCTTTTTGTTTTTTTTTTGCTGAAATTTTACTTAGCCAAGTTGATTTAGTGGTTAGTAGCGTTACTGGACTTTAAAAACACGGTTTACATTTATACAATACCAATGTCAATGACATTAGCAGCTTTGGTTTGTCCAAGCTCAATTCATATCCACACATCGGGTGGTTATCTGGCTATAGTATCCGTTAGCTAGACACGCACAGCAAGGTTTTTTTTCCTTATTTTTGAACCTCTTGCTGATCAAGCCAAGTGTTTAAAGCAAGAAGTTTGCTGTTTGTGTTATTAGGCACTCGGTATCGTTCCTGGCTTGAGTTCCATGCTAAGCTGGATCTTCTGGCTAACAGCTACAACAAAAAAAATTGTTATGGCGGTGGAAAAAAAACTGACACTAATATGCTCGGGAAATGGCTTTAACGATTCTTTGGCATTGATAAATCTAGGACCAATGGGCAAACAGTTTTGATTTGAACGTTTTCTATTGGTAGGCTCAAGTAATCTTAATTTGTAAAGTGGAAAAAAAGCAGAAAAAAAGCAGAAAAAGGGAGCTAAATACCTACTGATACAATAACTAAAACAATAATAATAAACAGAAAAACAAATCCCGCAATATTGGAAATAGAAAAAAATTAAAGAAAAGGTCTAACGGCTTTATCCTTTTAGCTTCAATCCTAAATTCAAAAGATGTTTCAAATTAGACAAATAGTTCGAGCCGCACCCAGACTCCAGCGATTCAGCATTCGATCTGCTCATTCTAATGCTGGACCTGCACCTGTTGATGGTAAAAATGTTTTATTGATTATTCTTTTTTTGCTATAAACAGCTCTTTTTATTGTTTATCGTCTTTTCGGTCAAGTTTGATTCCTTTTTTTCTGATTCCTTTTTTTTGTTATTTTTTTTTATACTAGGTGGTAAATGGTGGAAAGCAACCCTAGTGCTATGCGTGTCATCGGCTGCTTTTATCCAAGTCGAAGAACATCTTTCAGAGCAAGGACAAGTAAATTTATATTATTGTTTCTCATTGTGAATACTATAATTACCTGCCTTTGTTGTCTATTTATTTCAATCCCCAAACTCATCCGTTCTTTTTTATTTTACTTGTTTGAAATAGGAAAATCCGGTAACGAGATTTATTGAAAAGTTTATGAGAAATCCAAACGAGGACATTAAAACTATGAAGGAATCGGATCCTAGAATCGGAAGACAAGCAGATTACATGTAATTACAACTTTAAATCGCTCAAGCCGACATGATTAAATGTATTATCCACCTGCATGGCTCTGTTTCGTACTGGTTGTTTGTAACGCGTTGTGTTTCATTGCTGCTTTTATTATTTTAGCCTGCTAGAGAAAGAGGATGCCATTTACCGTAGGCCAATTCGCTTGGTAAACCCACCGTAAGTACAACTATTTCCATGTTTTTAGCATGTTTTTGGTTTATTGATTTTACTGTTTATTATGTATTTACGTGGTTTATTGGCAATATAATTGTTTTTGGTTTATCTTTCTTGATTTTTGATTTTTGGTGTTTGCCTTTTCTTTTAAATACTGGATTGAAACACACACAAACACACACACATAATTATTCAATGTCATTATAGATACTTGGACCATATCCCATATGCCAATGTCTCTGTTGTAAAAGAGGTTGATATGTCTGAGCTTGAGAGATTTTCTACAGTTCGCAGATAGTGCTGAACAACATTTACTTTCCGAGCTTTATCATACTTTTATTTATACTTTTACTTTTACATATTTGACTTGAAATCTAAAGCCTAAAGTTTAATGTCTATTGTTTACTGACTTTTATCTATTAACATTGTGCGGGTTTATCTTTTGGGTTTTATGCACGGTTTGGAAAATAATAACCACACTCAAATTTAACTACCGGAAGCTTTTGGTGGGCAACTCTATTGAAAAGCCCATGTGTATATCGTCACGCTTGATTACATATATTTGGATCCTTATATCTTGTTCATTTAATCCTGGTCTTTATCTGTTTAGTTAAAACAGGTCTGTCAATACTCGCTCAGCTGGTTTATTCCCCACAATTCACCAGAGCCGTGTGCCATTTTCTCTTTTTTGTGACTATTATAATTAAAATACCTACATTTCTACATTTTGTGCTTTTGTGCTTTTGTGCTTTACGCTGGTCCTTTGTGGTGCTTCCGCATTGCCAGAATCCGAGTTTGCACTTTAAAGCTGAGCAAGAAAAATACTAGTTTTATTTCGCATCAAAAAAAAAATCTCGCTTTTATTTGCTCAACTTTTCTCGTTTTTGAATGGTTTTTGCTAATAGATAGTGAAACTCGATTTATTGGTCAGTATTTAAACAGATATTTTTTCACCAACTTAAACGCCCTTATTTGGCTAAAAACCTTACCCTAAAAGCGGTGGTATGATATGGATTGTTACAATAAATAATTAGTAAACAAAGTATTCTCAGTTACTCCTTTAGCTTTACTCTTGGTGAATACTCGAAAAACGACACTAAAAACTACAGATTCTAAATTCTATACTGCAAAATGAATGTCTTTGTAAAAAGTTTAAGAGAAGTAAGAATTCATCTTTCCCCATCTCCATCAAGCCAAGGATTGAGGTACTTGCATTAAATACAACACTCGTTTAATTTCTGGATTTATCACACACTCTAATATTTATAAACCATGTTTACACGTTCACTTTTTTAGTATATCAATTTAAGCTCTGAGATAAAGCGAATATATATATATATATATATATATGCGTATTTGCTTTATAAAAGCCTTTGACTTGGTGTTCGCAATCTTAACAATCGAATTTCAATGTTTGAATTTCACTTAGATCCTTCATTCTAAACAAATATAAAGACATCAAGTCAGCAAATCCTGGGATCCCAATCTTGATCAGAGAGGCTACTAATGTCGAAAACCGTGTTATTGCGCGCTTTGGTATGTATATATTAACTTGTACATAATTAAGATATAATAAAAATAGCAGACACTTATTCTTTTTAATTTGCTTAATCCAACCACAATCCTCACCCCCGAGCTGCAATATACTAAATGTTGTTTTATTACCTTAATTCGACGTAGAAAAAGGGGTAGAGAAGAAGATCGTTCTTGAGAATCTATCTGAAGCCGAAGTAGGAAATAGATTCAAGGAGCTAGTCACAAGCACCGAACAGAAAGCACTTAATTAATAACCTGAAAACAAACGAGATTAACAAATCATTTCCTTGATTACCATTCCTGCTTTTATAGTCAAATACAGTAGTATGGCTAGCATCTTTAAACTACTTTCAACATTTATTCTTCTTATAATAATCCAAATCACTATTTCCTAAAAGAAAAAAACCCAAGTAGCAATAGTAGCCAAAGTAAATAAAGCTACAATGTATTAAGTACACATTAGCAAAGTAATGATAAATAAATCTAAAGTATAAAACATAATTGGTGCAAATATGCTGCCATAAGCCGACAATCTCACTCTTGGCCCGAGTGATTTCTAGTTGTAAACATCTTTTTCAATACTAAATTTCATAATATGAATCCCGGGCAACATTACTATCCCAACCTTCCGTGTGCGACCTACAAGTACAATATACAAGTATAATTACAGCACGATGCATACAATTGCTGCTGTGAAAATTGATTTGCACTTTACCGCAACCAAACACAACACCATTATCAGCTCTCCAAATCGACCATCTATTTATTACATATTAGATTTACCATTCCGAATCTCGGTTGAATTGGATAGTATTACATTCTGCTTATCGTCTACGCAAATAAAGTGGCCCAGAAACTGCCGACCATCGCTTATTATAATGTTGGCTTTTTTGTTAATGAAGCTCTGGAGTACCGAAAGCATACTCTCTTTAGAAAAGTCAGCATTTTGGCAATCTGTATTCATTTTAGCCTGCTTCAATCTAAAATTTCGCTAATTATTAAAAGAAGGGATTCTGACTTGAAAAAAAAATAAGCTAGAGGCAACGTGTCGTTTTACAGAAAAATCGATTCGGTATTCCAGTTAACTTTGGGTATTTACATTTATGTTCGGCAAGTACAAAATCAGTGAATGCAAAGACAAGTTCTTATACCAAACGCCAGTATACTGCTATTTACGATTATACTGTGGTGAGTATTGTAAAGAATGGAATGTCTCTCCGAGTTCTGGTTGGTTTCTAGGTCTGAGATAGAGTTGGTTGAAGAATTATTTCTGCTGTTTTTTCTTATTTGGTTGAATTGGTACGAATGTTATATTACAACTCTAGAATCCCTAATGATTGCCAATCAGAAATGAACCAATCTAGAGAAATTTTTAGCGGAAAAGTGGAAAAAAGTCAGGTATTTAATTAGCTATTGCAAAAAAAAAAAGCGAAAAAAAAACAATAATTTCTGTTTTCGTTTTCGTTTTCTGTTAAAACCCACAACAGTTATTTTAACTCAACTGAAAGCAAGTAAATAACATCACTAAACCGATAAAAATAAAAATAAATCAATTTGTACCTTTTAACCCTTTAAATCTCAGTTTTTTTGAATTAGATTTAAAAAGATTAATTTAATAAAAAACAACAAATATTAATACCATGTCTGAGGAGCTTGTATCTCGCGAAATTGTTTACTGCGAAGGTAAGATTCAATTCTAATACAAACACAGCTTAACCCTGTATTCGCTGAAATAGCATGTTTTTTTTTTTGTTTTTAAAAAAAATATCTTAAATATATTATATGATTTTGTTTTAGTTTGTGGATTTCCTCCAGAGGTACGTACATGATATGTTCCGTTTGCGAAAAAAACACTTTCTATGAATAAAGCCGAGTAATTCATGCCAATTAATTTACTGAATTGGATACAAAATCAACAATGTCAACTGTATTTTAAATAACCAAACAGTATTGCGAGTTTGGAACTGCAAGAAAAAAGTGCGAACAATGGCTAGAGTCTAATTTTAAAGAATTGCACCACGAGCTGTATAGCCAAGATGGTAAAAAGCATTTATTTACAACATTATTCACACGACTCGACACTTGACTAAATTGATTTCAGCAGTGCGGTTTATGTCCTGGGCCAGAGTTGCGTGCGGAATTGTGCTTAAAAACTGGTAAAGGTGTGCAGATTGACAGGCTTTTTTTTTGCTTTTATTGTAGCGGTGGCCGAGAAGATCCAGCAACTGTCTGTAAATGATAAGGCTGCTGAAAAGATAGCCAAGGAAGAAATCAAGCTTCAAAAAGGTAATTTGGATATTTTTATTGAATTTTATTGGGCATAAATTATTATATCTCACCGAGCCTTGTTTCAACCTCTGATCCACATTCAATCAAAACCATGTCTATAGCAATAACTAAGGAAGAGGCGCGTGCTGAACGTGAACACGATAAGAAAATGGTAAGCTACACACACAACAACTACTCTCTCTCCTTTTCTATCTTGAACATAATGACATGTATAAGTTATATGACCATTGGCTTAATGACAGCTTTATAACAAAAACTAGGCTTCGCGAGTTGTAATTAAAAGGATAGATAGAAACAAACGCAAATTCGTTACTGTGATATCTGGCTTGGAAGTATTCGGTTAGTGAATTTTGTATATCCTAATTAGTTTTCTCGATTGCTGAATCTC
Organism: Capniomyces stellatus; assembly: GCA_001661515.1. Taxonomy (NCBI): domain Eukaryota; kingdom Fungi; phylum Kickxellomycota; class Harpellomycetes; order Harpellales; family Legeriomycetaceae; genus Capniomyces; species Capniomyces stellatus. Next base: position 205,033 of record LUVW01000015.1, on the reverse strand, counting down.
AGGCAGATTGTTGGTTACTAAAAAAAAAACACTTTGTATCGGTCATTTTTTTATTATTTTTTGATATTGATAGACATCGACTTGAAGAAAACTTCAAAAATGTTCTCGGGGCACTTTGCTTGTGGCAGTTCAGTGGGGAAAAATGTGCTTGGTTTGGAAGAAATCACTGTTCAGGGCGACTTCCAGGACGAAGTCCATCGTATTCTTGAAAAAAACTACCCACAGGTACTGCACCCAATTACTGGATATAGTGAACGACACTTTATTTTATACTAACTGGCATACTGTATTTAAAATAGATACCACACGATAACTATCAGATAGTCGAGGAGAAGAAATCTAAAAAAAAGGCTTTAATTTAGCCTTGGAATATTCACAAGTTGACTATCTCCAATGATACTATCAGCCTTATATTTTACTATTGGACAATGTAGCTAAATAGAAAAGTGAATAAATATACCATAAACATTTAACTTTTACAAAAATAACTTGGTAATTACAGCTGTCTGAATGACGTTTTAAATGCCAACCCCCAGCATAATAATATGATTGATACGCAGTTTTTTTTCGATTTGCACTTCCAAATACAAACTCAGATAATAGACATCCATCCGCTCTGTAGCAAGCTGATATTTGTGTTATTCCTACTGAGCTCAATTTCGCTCTTTGTTGGCCTGCCTTGTAAAAAATTGCCTTGGCTATTTGCCGCGTTTTGGTGCACTGAAACTGGGGAGCAGTAGCTGTTAGACTGGTGCATAATTTCTCCGTTGGTATAATGCATATTTTGGGGGCTTTGGTTTACCGCTCCAACTGCACTGGGTGTGTTTAACTCCAAGCTATATGGGGTCTGAGGCGCTAGAGTAAAAACGTCGCTTGTATTACTTGTGCGGCTGCTTGGCTGGAGATTTTGATAGTATGGGTTCCCGTCCTCTCCTTTAATCGAGTAGCTAATATCCTTGTATATATACTGACTATCGGCGTTGTTAATGCCGTCAAGACTACGCTGCCCATTAGAAAATCTTGAAATGCTTTCACAACTTTCGCCATACTCTGGATCCAAACTATTGCTGTAGCCAAGACCAAAGTTGTGCATCGCCGTTAGGTCTTTGGCTGTGGGACCAGCAAAATCTTTTATTGGCGAGAAATTATTTTTTTGTATGTAGATTAAGTCGTTGTTTCTAATTGTAGTTTCAGGCTCATTGATGCACTGGTGTATCAGTTTTTTTCCAGCATCAGTCGACACGATGGGCTGGAGCTTTGGCGTTGAGAATGTGTACACCAACCCACTCTCTGAAACTATAAGCAGCAGAACCTGCGTCCCTGTCAGTTTACTAAGCTCGAATGCCTAAATTAAGAAAATTCACACTTTTATATTTCCAATTCAGCCCGACAGTCGTAATCAAAAATATAAATATAGGAAACAAAAAAAAAAAATTGTGTCTACAACTCGTTGCTGCATTTGCTAAATACGCTATTATATCTATAGACCTTTTTCATGATTCCTGCCTTTCTTTTGGAAAAAGTGATGTGCCTTCGACTTTTCTCCTCAATAAACTCGATGTTTATCTTCCTTCGCCTCACTCGTTTCCCTGTTTTTTGCACCGATACGCTGTAGCTTGATGGAATTTCGCTAAATGGGAATGTGCTGGCAAAGTTCCCACTGAAGCTGCTGATCGGCTCATTTTCTATTTCTCTTGCTCCTTGGTTGGAATTTATTGACCCGTAACAGTCCATTTCATTGAGTCTATTGACTAGTAGATAGCAAAGCAACAAATCACAGCATTAACCAAACAGATCAACCAACGTTTCTTTATTTTGAGTTCCAATCGGAGGTTTGTATTGAATATCCTGAAACCAAGACTAGCCAACTCTATCTCCTCTATAAATACCAGCTTGGCGTCTCAATTTCAGTTATAAGCAGATACTTCAAACCCAGACCCGAGAGGTTAACAGCCAAGAGTAAAATGGACTATTATCTGCACATCAAATATTTTTGATTTAAACTCGCTGCTTATCTATTACTTACATAAGCGCGCCTTATCACTTACCTAGTTCTGGGTTATGCCTAATTGTACGCAATTGGAAACTTCAGCTGGCAAAGTTACAAAAAATAAATAAAATTTACCAGCGTCGGTGTTTGTATTTAAGTCTTTTATTTTATTTTATTTTTCTCCTCTTGCCAATTCTATCATCGATTTAAGGCGAGGCATCCGTATTTGGCTTTAAACGTAGTGTTTTGCATTTAATAATCTTATTTAGTAAAACAGTGTTTGTTTGATGTCAACTTGCTCTTACACCGCATTGAAAATGACTATTCCCTGCTTTTGTGTGAGAGCTTGTTACTTTTGATGAAGAAGCTTTTTGGATTTAATGCATTACACTGTTTGTACATGACTTGAAATTAGGGTCATTGAGTTTAAGGTGGAAATAGTAGAATCCATTGATTGGATTGCACTAGTTGCCAAAGCAAGCATTTGCTCTGTGTTTTAAATGCTTTAGTTAACCAGAATCGGGTTTCACTTGATCACTTCAAGGAAATTCGGTGCATTTATTTGCTTCCAGAAACATAAAATACTTGGACAAACCTGTTTATTGCACCTATATAGCATGTTGTCGAGTAAATTTTGAGGTTACACTTGACCTGAGCAATGGAATACACTGTATAAACGTCATATTAACACACTTTATTTTATGTAAAAAAAAACACACCTTTTTTATGAAAAGAATAAACCCTACCAAAACCAAGCAATTGCATACGACAAAATTGTGCTTTTTTAAGAGGAACAGCATACTCTGCGTTATGTTAATACTGAATAGCAACTAGTCTGATTTGTGAGTTTATAACGAGTTGAAAGGAACCAATGACATACCTGACATTGTTTATCTAGAAACTAAAATACTTAAAAGAACTGTTTTATAAAGAGAACTAGTATTTTCTCTAAAAGAGATCCCCCCAACCTTTGCTCTATTTCTTGGATATAACACGATTGTAGCTTTAATAAAATAAGTTGAAAAGTTCCAGTAAAAATAAAAAAACAACTGGATGCATACATACATGCAATTCGAGTTTCAAATACGCCAAAGTCTTTGTCAAAGGCAGCTGTAGCTTCACATAAAACTGGCATACCAGACCTTTAGCAAACTCGACCACCAATATCAATAAAAACAACAATAGCAACAATAAATCAACTACCCATCGATTGCAATTCACAATGCTAGCTAAGCTATACTAAGCCATCGTGCCAATACCGCACAAGCGACATATCATAAATGCCTACAATAACACATTTAGAACCAGCCTCTAAGCTATGATGTCAATTGTTTGATATATATATATATACTTTCCTGATTGTTTCTATTTCGGCTATCGAGTTGGCAAAATCAAGTCAAACACCCTTCTTTGTAGAATATCATGGCAAGGTCTTTATGTATTTAATGTTTAAGATAGGCTTGTGCACGCAAATTTTTATCAATTCATCACGCTCCTAGTATGGATTTTGACCTTGTAATAAGGTAGAAGTATTGCACCAAAATGGATATTTTTGAAAAATGCTTTAATACGGAGGAGTGTTCAGGTGAAAATATAGCTGAGTCTGAGTGTTGGTTCGGGGCAGAATGCTTATTTGAATAACACCGCTTCATTAGACACAGATCTGTTAAACCGAGGTCGATAACAAATATGTCATACTGCAAAGAGTGCATAAAATAATTAAGCTTGTCATCTCTACTTGAGTTGCGATTTTGAACCAAGCTAAAGTACTTCAACAGAAACGCTAAACAAATGTGTCAGGTGTATTTACGTTCGAAATAAAAGCTTCTTCAGTAAATATTTTGCTTTTATTGGTTGGTTGTAGCGCTTTTGGAAATTAAGCCCTTTGCTCCAAAAACTAAAGAATAACGGGTGCTTGCTAATATTACTGGTTTTGAACTTGAATTTCGATTTATGTACTAAAAACAAACAAAGACTTGATTATCAATATCAATAACAAGGAAAGAAAAAAAAAGACCTGGGAGTCTATTTTGAGCTGTATGTAGAGTTTATATCCACCATTCGCTTTGTAAAGCGAATGGTGGATATAAAAGCAAAGTTGCCTTCAAAATAAGCAGCTCACGTGTACAGGGTTACAGTTCTAGTAATACAGATTCTTCACATGGATTTAATAAAAAGAAAAAAACTGGTATCAGTCTATTTTGTCAAAAAAGCCACAATAGCTATTTCAACTAAGGCGACAAAAATCACTTGGCTGAAAATGAATGCATGCAGTTTAATATCGATTTCGTTGAGCAGGAACCAAAGCCGCTCCTATCGAGATCATGGGTGTGAATTTGGAATCGAGAACAAAGACAAGATCAAAGTACCTTTCCCACGTTACTTTAGTTGCCAAAATCAGCTAAAAGCACATGTATGTGTGGGGTTTTAGCAGTGGTGATAGTACCGCGGTACCATTTGGTTACCAAATACCAGTCGAAATAAATAGCTGACCAATGCAAGGTATTTTCAAAGAAAATAATATAAAAGTAAAGCTGAAAACACCACCACTGAAAAACATGATCGATGACAAAATCATGAAATGTAATGGAAATATCATGAAATGCATTGTTTTTTTTAATTGAGATCGAGTTTTTGTGTTCAAAACTTTACTAAAGCTATGAAAAAGTCAATTTGAGGCTAAATGTTGGTGATTTGTAAGTTGGATACAAATCATTTGAAAAATAAAAATAAAATAAAAAGTGGTATGACACAATACAATACGAAAGAAAGAAAAGAGCTGAGATAAAGACCTAGATAAGAGTTTAGCACTAGAAAGGTTTTCACTGTTTGGCATAAAGACACCTTGAACTTTAAAAGAAACTAATTCGGGATTCTAGAACAGGACATTTATGGAAACACTATCAACAACACTAGTTGAGGATATCGAGGACCAACACTAAAAATAAGTTCTGACTGCTATCAATCGCGACAGACAAGATTTACAGACCGCCCAAATAAAACAACCACAAGCGGCGCTAATAAATCAAGAATACTTGGCAATTAAAAACAGGCTAGTTGTATTCTCAGACTATATTTACATAGCTTGGGTATCCAGGGAATCGTGTTTTATTAGAGCCTGATAAAAAAATACGAACAGAGTTGATCATTCCAAAAAATCAGAGATTTTGATACGATGAATTCAATAAAAAACAAAGTCGGTAGTAGGGCAGCCACTATTATGGCGAACGGCAGTTTTGGAAGACTGGTTACTAGAGGTACATCAAGAATAGGATATAAGTTGGAAAATGGCTCAGCCAGCATCCAGAAAAGATGTTTTCACAAAACTGTATGTTCTAGCTTGCCAGGTCAGAAACAAACACTCTTTAACTTGACTATACTAAAATCCAATGTGGATTATAAAAGTGCTATTGAAAGCCATTGTTCAATTGGAGCTTCAAAAAGACTTGGCGCCTTTGAAACAGGAATCACGCCTATTTTAGTTGGTTGTCTGATGATTTATTAGTGGCACTAACAGTGTTTTTGAATTGGGTTGATTTAATAGTCGAAGAAAACAAACTGGCTACATCAATGCGCAGCCATTCGTGTGGAGATATCTCTACAGAACACTTGGGCTTAGATGTAACACTTTGCGGCTGGGCCCAAAATGTTAGGTAGGATACGTATAGCCAAGATAAAACAAACCAGGTCTACAATAATCGCGTTGAATGATGGTCCACGAAAAGTACAGCTGGGTATACTTACAAATTTTTGGTGCTCTATAAATTTAAGCCGAGAAAAATGTTTGTGTTTAGTTTGACTAAAATTCTGATCAAAATGAATAACGATAGAATTGTTTCAAGCTCCTTGGCATTTATTAGCTTGCGGGACGGCATGGGGACGATACAAGTGGTGTTCAACAGGTCGGAGCTCGGAATGGAAGGTTCTGCAAATGATACAGTGTGGGATGTGTTGACAAAGATCAGTTTAGAAAGTGTAATAAAAATCGAGGGAACAGTTCGATTACAGCCACAAACCACCAGCAACGGCACGAGCGACATATCTTTTGAGCAAAAAGGCCAAAAGGTTGAAATCTTGGGAAAGGACATCAAGATTCTTAACTTGGCCAAAAGTATGCCGTTCTTGCCATCAAGTAGAAAAAGTCTGGTAAGATAGAGCCGGTTTGTGTAATCAGTGTCAAATATCACAAAAATAGCGATGATTAAGTCGAATAAACTAAAACGACACATTGGTATTTAAACTGAAACAATAAATGTAAATTGACGTTTTTTTCCGTTTTTTTCTCGTTTTTTTTTCTATTTTCTTTAGCCAAAGGAGGCTGTAAGACTTGAAAACCGACATATAGATTTGAGGAGGAATGAGTTACAATCAAATATAAGAACACGATCAAGAGTTGTTTGGAGTATCCGAAGCTATATGAACGAGCTGGGTAGGTTTGAATGTTTACATTCCATTGTAGTAATAGATTCTGCTGAATTGTTTTTCTTTTTCTTTTTTTAGACTCTGAATTGTTTTTTTATTAACGTTGAAGTTGCCGAGTTGCATCTTTATTTACAACTACTCGTTGGGTGATACGTTTAGGCTTCTTGGATATTGAAACACCACTATTGTTCAAGTCTACCCCAGAAGGTGCTAGAGAATTTCTAGTTCCGACTAGGAATGGTGCTGGATACTGTTATGCGCTACCACAAAGCCCACAGCAGGTTCGTAACTATTAATATATTTCTGGCCTGTATTGCGCACTGTCCAAAACCAGCTACAGCACTTTTATCGTGCTTGATGTTGTTTCTTTTAAATAAAAATGCTAACAGGATAAAAAATAAATCCTGCAAACACACGCCCTAATGGCCTAAAATTGAAGGATTATCAACATAGTTTCTAAACTGCTTATAGTTTAAACAGCTGTTGATGGTGTCAGGGTTTGACAGATACTATCAAATTGCACGGTGCTTCAGAGATGAGGATTTGAGATCCGACCGCCAACCAGAATTTACTCAGGCGAGTACAGTGCCTGATTTTGGCATCGATAGTAATATATAAATAACTACTCAGCTTAATCCATAGTATTAATGCCAACTTGGTCAACTTTTTATAGGTGGATCTGGAGATGTCGTTTATAAAGCCCGGCGACATCCAGCTGGTTATTGAGGGATTGATGAAATCAATTTGGAAAGATATAAAGGGACATGAGTTGCAGACCCCATTTAGAAGGATGTCGTTTGATGAAGCTACATCGAAGGTGATTAGAGTTCAATGTTTATCGATAATTGCTATAATCTGTGTTTAGGGCAAAGCTAACCCTCCCCCCTCCCCCCATTCATTTTAAAACATGTAGTATGGCAGTGACAAACCAGATTTGCGATATGATTTGAAGGTAAATCCCACTGATGGCTTATCGTTTCAGTGCACAGTAACTACAAGTTGAGACTCCAAACACTGCATCGTAGAATATACTGTGTATGAGTGGATAGACCCGCTATTAAGCATTGATTTACTGGATGTTATTCTGTGCAAGATTATTAAATGCGAGTAATAATTGCGTAGATAAACCAGTTCGACAACAGTACATTAGATACCAACATTGGCGAAAACGACATGATTTCAGAGTTTTTAGTGGTAAAGGGAAGCATGTACAAATTCACTAGAAACGAAGTGCAAACGCTGATGGAAATAGCCAACCAAAGTGTAAAGAATAACGAATCAAGGGTATGTAATGCATATTTACCAATGTCTACTAAAGTTGTTGCATATATTAAACGAGGTTGTGTTAAGTAAAATAAGTGAAATTGTGGTAATTGAAATAGTCTATAACTTCGCATAAAATCGGAGATGATGGGGTGCCTAGACAAGCGGGAGCCAACACATTTTTTGGGAAATTGGCTAGCAAATTTGGCAATGATCATTTTGCAAAGCTATCTCAAACGCTAGCGTTTGAAAATGATGATTTGGTGTTTGTAGCCGAGAGATCCAAGAACGTGACTGTAAGTCGCCCAAACTCGATAATATTCCAACATACATACATACATACATGCTACACTATTACATTATGATACGTGTATGAAATATACTGCTGCTAATGCGAGTTCTACATTAATATATCTGTTTTTTTAGCCTGCCAACACTACTCTGGGGAGACTACGAGCTGCTGTCTCGTCAATGCTACACAAGAAAGGTGATTTTTGTTTGTCTTTTATTTACGGAAACCAGTTTTGTCCTGTTTTTTTTTTTCCTTTCCTGAATATAAATCACAATTAAGTTACTACACAGACTACTTTCAACTAACATGCTTTTGTTTTTTTTATACATGGTTATTTTGGTTCGAATTTTTTTTTGTAACTATGCACTTGGCACATAAAAAGGCGTAGTTAAGCACTCAAACGAATTTGAGTTTGTGTGGATTGAAAAATTTCCGCTTTTCACAAGCGAAACTGATAAGCCAGGCAGAACTTTGTCAGCAACACACCACCCATTCACTGCGCCCGACCTGCCCACAAACAAAAGTGGCTTTGAGGTTGACAACAAAAGCAATCTGAAACTAGTAAAAAACACAAATCCACAGGAAATATATGGCCAGCACTACGACTTGGTTTTAAACGGAGTAGAGTTGGGAGGTGGAAGCATTAGAATCCATGACCCAGAGCTGCAAGAACATGTATTTTCTGGAATATTAAAGGTAAGCCAACCACACAAAAATTTCTAATAGCTGCGCCTGTCACCACTAGGAACTATTATATAAAACGTCACAAAAGAAAAGAACATATACCTAATAGCGCTTTAGTTTGCCAGTCGACATAATGTATTTGTATTTGTACTTTTATCTGTATTTGCATTTGTTTTTTACTTATTCAAGATACCCGACCACATCCGTGAACGTCTTGAACACCTGGTTTCCGCTTTGGGCCATGGATGTCCTCCACATGGCGGAATTGCATTAGGTAAATTGCGTCAACAGCACTACTGCATATTGCGCAAACATTTATAAGAAATAGTAAAATAGTGTGAATAAAAAGCCACTAATATTCAACCATTTTGGTGCATGCGTGGTTGTAGGTTTGGATAGACTAGTCGCTATTCTAACAGACTCCCAGAGTCTTCGCGATGTCATTGCATTTCCAAAATCAGCAGATGGTCGCGACCTAATGATAAAATCACCTGCTTTGGCTACAGAGCAAGAGCTTTCTGGATACAATCTACAAGTTAAACCAGCTTAGTTACTTTTTTATTTAGTGTCTACTAGAATTTGTTTCAATAAAGCTTTCAACTCCCTCACCCTTCCCCCAAAAAAACACATTCCATATTGATACCATTGGTGCTACTCGCAATGTAAATAAAAAAAGTGCTTTTAGTTGTGGATTAACTGTGATATGCATCCATCAGTGTATTTTTAAAGAAGTTCAACAGTAGATTCAAAAAGCAAATGTTGTAATGTTAAATGTAAAAAAAAAAAATGTATATACTCTAATATAATGAAATGAAGTATTGCTACTCTTGAGAAAGAGAGTGGGAGGTGTAATAAGCAAACAGCTTGATCAAATGGCTTAGGTTCACTTTCGACCCAAAGGCTTGTCTCCAGCGGATTTTTGGCTGTCAAACTCTTTCCTGATCATAGGTTGGCATATCCAATGGGGGTACTTTTTATAGCCAAATTCGTCAAACTCGATGCTTTTTATATCAAAGTCTTTACCAGTTTCAGAAAGGTACTTGTCCTCAAACGCCTTTTTATCAATAGACAGTCTTTCGGCCAAAGCCTCTACAGCCTTGGACATATCGTCAAAGCTCTTGGCTGCTGCCAGTTGATCCCGTAAGTCGGTGTGTATTGGCAAACTGGGCCTGAACAGCTTGAAAAGGTGGGCTCTTATGTACGATATCTTGGTTGTTGGGATATGTTTGGCTATTTCTAAATACTCACGGGCAATCTCCCATTGTGGTGGGGACAACCCTGCGAATAAAGCCGGGTTGTATAGATTCGTTTCTGCCGACATCACAGCATCAGTTCCGGTCTCTTCTAGACACTTGTCAATATCCTCAAAGTACATAATTCCTCCGTTTGCTATCACCGGAATTCCAACAGCTTCCTTGACTGCCTTGATTTTGGCCCAGTCGCACAGACCTGTTTTGTGTCCTTTTTGCTCCCGAAGTCTGCCGTGCACCGTTAGCATCTGAGCTCCTGATTTTTCCAGCATTTTGGCGTATGCTATGGTCTTTTCAACTTCTGGGTACACTCTGATTTTTGCTGTTACTGGGATCTTGAGGTTTTGACTCAGCTTGGTTACTATTTGGTTTGTATTTATTTCGATTTTTTTTTTCTTCTTCATTTATTGATTTTGCTTTATGACTTTATGTGCTTTAGCATTAGAAGTCAAGACTCAAAACAAAATCAAGCAGCCAAGTACATTTAGATACTTGAACTTGGAAATTGAAATCATTCACGACTTATACTATTATATAAATATTTACCCATTTTCGAAACCAACTCCCAGTCGTCCATCAAAAAAGATCCGTATTTCCCCCTTTTCGCTATATGTTGTGGGCATCCCAAGTTTAAGTCTACGGCATCGGCTTTGTCTTCTACCAGCTTGGCTGCTGCCAAAAAGTGCTCGGGGTCATTGGCACAAAACTAAAACGTATTTGATAGAGCTTGCACATCAGTTCCTATCCTTGACCGACCACACAAACTATTCTCAATATATAAAAATGTAAGTGGTAAAGCAATTACCTGGACAATCAATGGTCTATCCTCTTTGTTGTACTCCCACATTTCATTGTAGTATCCTCGGTTGTCTGGGTTTGAGAACATCCTAGCATGAAACATCGGAGTAAAACAAGCTTGGGCACCATACCTTCTACTTAGAATCCTCCATGCCTATTGGTAAATCGAGTCCAGCAGTTTTAAAAACAAGCATGCAATCTTTATATTTATCTACATCCTTGTATAGCTTTTCCGTTATTTTTAGTATGGCCTCTACCATGGCTGTTGCCACAATTCTGGCAATAATTACAAACTCTCGATATACCCTTATATAAACATTAATAAGCAAGGCTTACAAGTTCCGATTGATCTACCATTGGTGCTACGATATACTTTGCACCTTTAAGCCCTTCGTTGAAAAATGCGTACCCAGCAAGTTTCGTTGAGGGTACTTGAGTGCTATTCTCGCCATCGCTGGAAGAGTTGTTGGACTCCCCTCCTTCCTTTGGTGGTACTTGTTCGGATCCTGCTTTGGCACTGGGGCTGTCCTGCTTCTCTTCGCTTTGGGCTGAATCCACTTTAGCATCGACTATGCTGCTTATTGACTCCTGGATCAAGCTACTGGTTTCTGGAAGATCTTGATCTTTTTCTGACCTCTCGTTTTCTTCCGTAGTTTTGATCTTTTTATCGGTTTGATTTTGACTCTCAATCTCTGCTTTGGAATCCATGTTTCTTTTGGTCGTCATTTTTTCGCTAATTATAGGCTTTGTCAAAATGCTACTAAAGTGAGTCTTTGCTCGAGGGAATTTTTCAAGTATTGGTATTTTATTAGTAAGCCTAGCGAACAATGCAAACATTAAACTTTTGGATATCTACTGAGCATCCAAATGTTGAAAATTAACACTATTTCGCGTTTACTAGCCTTTTAAAAGTAAAAAAAAAAAAAAAAACTGAAATTTTGTCTTATTTATTCAAATTAATCCTTGGGAAATCACGACAACTTTTTTTTTTCACTAGAAGTATTTAAATTCTGAAAAGGTCCGCTAGGCTATCAATCGAGCTTTTGGCTGGCAAATAGCAAATCAAGCATTTATTCCGAAATTCCATAATTACATAACACAGTGACATTTAATTTGTTATATTTTTTTCATTTTGTTACTTGCTTATATGATCTATTGGCAACTGAATCAACACAACAAAACATACGACATCAAGCAATATCATAAAAATACTATAAAACACTGTACTATTTTGATATGTTAAATGACTCTACTAGCCAACACCCCTTCGATCAATTAGATCGTCCGTACCCGATGGGCATTGGTTCAGGGAGATTGATGCTACTTTAAGCCTGGACAGGATCAAGTAACGGGGTTTGTGGATGGCCTCCAAAAACGACGCTGTTTCCAGAACCGTCTTGATGCCGAGGGTGTCAGGATTCTTGAGAATCTTGGCGGTTGGTTGTTTTAACTCCTCTCCCAGGAGCTTGCCCACCAATCTCTGTGAGATTATAGTAGGCGAATTAGGTTTTCTTTTTGGCCCTTTTTGTAATCTGGGTAGATCAGTTGTGGCCCCATCCAGTTGCTCCACTGGCCGGCATGTAATTTTTTGATCCACCTTGGTATTACAGTTTTTTCATTCCTGGCTTGTCTTGCCTGGAGTGTATGTTTAGTTGCACCTTTACGGGTGTCATTTTTGTTATAGCGTCTTGTCCAGCGTATATAACCACTGGTCCAAGTGTTTTTTTGATCCATTTTGATATTAATTTTATAACAGTAAGTAGAAAAAAAAACAAACAGTAATAGACGCTTTACATTAAGGTTTAAGTTTAAGTTGGTAAAATAAAGATTTTAAAATTAGAAAATAGAGAACAAATTATAAATATTGGGGTACAAAGAATAGGGAATAAAGGAGGGTGGAAGGAGAGCACTGTATTGTCAATAAGTCTGGTGGTATTTATCTTGGATACTGAGTAGGAGTCTGTACTCTATAAGAGGCTCTTGATGACTGCTGCATCCGGAGTTGTTGGTTTTCTACAATTTCTGACCTAGGGTCATAGTTTAGATCACTTATTCCATTCTGCAATCGCATGCTATTGTACTGGTTTTGAACCAAAGATGGCGAATATATGGCGTTGTTGCGGGGCGAGCTTCTGTCGATTGCAACAGTTGCATATGGATTCAGGTTACTCTTTCTGTTTGATGCGGTGCTGGGGCTGGAGGCAGACATTGGGTTATTGGAAATCACCATTGGGCCAATCTGTGGACTATAGTTGTTAGAATACATTACCTGGTGTTGGTTATGGTCAATCATAGGGGAGTGTTGGTAAACTGGAGAGTACGATCTTTGCTGGTTTATTTGGTTATGGCCAAGTGAGCTATGAGAGACTCTTTTGTTTAGTGTTTGCATATGGGCCTGTTGTTGCATTTGCAGCTGTATTTGTGCCTGTGCCTGTTGTTGCTGGAACTGTTGTTGGTTTTGCATATACTGAAATTCGTACATGCTTTGTAGTGACATAGCATGTGGTTGGCCTACGTTACCTGGAACTACTTGAGCACTGTTTATGATTGGGCTGTTTACAGGCATGTGTCGAATAGTTCCGGAGGATGTGACAGGTGAACCTTGGACGGATCCTCTAAAGCTTTGGGCTGACTGTGGATTTGCAAAGTTTCCAGTTTGGCGTTTTATGTTTTGGGGGTTAATTCCTGGGCCATACTGCGAGCCTTGATAACTGATTGCTGGCTGGTTTGATGCAATCTGTGCAATTGGAGCCATGTGTTGTTGGTTTTGGATCATAACGCTTTGTTGCATAATATTCCCGGGAATCACTACGGGTGAAGCCATTTGCTGTAGGTAGTTGTAGCCAAACTGACCAACTTGGTTGCTGTTAACAGGCATCATTTGGTTGTGCAAACGAGAGGATGGCCTAGAATCGTTTGGATCAACTACTCCAGCAGCTACTACAGCAGCCTGACTGTATGCCAATTCCTGCATATATCTCTGCTGGTTTGTAGCCTGGGCGTTGTAGGTGTTGTATGTGGCAGATGGGTCAAAGCTTTGGTACTCAACCTGGTTCTGGTTTTGCACTCCTGAGTTGGTGGAACTTGCCCTTGTGCTGGGAACAATCTGTTCCTTTTCTGCTTTTAGTGGGACCTGTACAACTCGGCTGGGCTTTCTGTATAGCATTTTCTCTTGGCTTCCGGGTCTCTTGTACTTGGAGCTTGCGCTATTGGCGCTGGTTGGGGTATTGCTCTTGGTGGAGTTGGATTCTAGTCTACGGATAGCCTCTTGGGTTCTCAGCATCTTCTCCTTGCTTGGAGCAGTGGTATTTACCCTTGTTTTTGGCTTAGCCTCGCTAGGCTCCTTACTTTGACCCTCAAACCCATTATCGTCTGCGTTTTCTTCTTTATAGCTTTGATCAGAGTCATACTCTGCTGGTTCTGGATTACTGGTCCCTTGCAAACCAATCACGCTCAGTCGCCTAAGCTTCTCGGACTTTTCAATTATCTCACGTTGGTTCTTTCTTGACAAGCTGGCAAAATCAGATACTGAGCGTGAGCTGACAGCACTTTGGTAAAATCTTGCTATACCTCCAGAATTTCTTGCGCTTGATTCAGGATTACTATCGCTGGACCCCTTTCTTTCCACCGCACCACCGCTATTGCTTTTCTCCTCATCCTTTTTGGAAGGCTCTGTGCCGCCTACTTTTGGGATAACTGCGTTTTCGTCAGGCGATAGTGGCGAATTGAACACCACAGAGACCGTTTGGCGGAATCTAACTGTTTTGCGGTTATTATCAGATAGTAGGTCTGGGTTCTCGAGGATTTTATTGGTGATGGGCCTTGTATCAACATTAAGATTATGCAGGCCAGCGTTGGACAGTCTTTTGGCTATATTGCCGGTGCTGCTGATTTTTTTGATCATGCTAACAGAAGTAACCAAGCTTTCTGAATCATATATGCCATTGTTTGGAATAGCTGCCTCGTCGGCGTGCTCTGCTGTGCTGGATACTTCAAAAGTCGACCTCTTTGTGAATTTATTGTCAACAATCTTTATGTTGCCCAAAACCTCATTATCATCGTCATCATCGTCATCATCATCACCAGCTTGAACTTGGCTTTGGTACAAAGCTTTTTCTTCGACATAGGCCTCATTACCTTTTCCAGTTTCATATATCTCGTTGCCTTGGATACTGCCTTCGTCAACTTCATCCGAATTTTCAGCCAAGGTATCCATGTTAATATCGTCCTCATTCGGGTACTCGCCAAACTCATCTTGGACATCCTGGTACTGCATCGCTGGTGTCAGTATAGGCATACCGTTGCTTCCAATAGCTATCGGCATTCCATTCAGCTGTCCTGGATAGCAGTTCTGAGCTACATAACCATTTGGATACATCATTGGCGATCCGGAAACAGCTCCTGACCCATCAGCAGACATTACCCCTGCTGTTCCATACTGTTGGCCCATATCCACTGCGTTCATGATGCCATTGTACTGAACTGATGGACTGTTACCGTTAAAGTTCATTACAGCTTCTCCATCAACACCATACATTGCGTTTGTATGTGGGTAAAATGCTGATGAGTCAACTATAGTCTGGTCTACCTCACCACTGCTAATGTTCTGATTCGGGTACGCTGGCTTGTAAACACCGCCCATGTTGTTGATCTTAAACTCTTTCAGATGTCTCTCCCTCATTCGGTTATACACCTGATTCTTCTTCTTTTCCTCGTTGTCCTTGATCTGCTGAACCTTGGCCTTTTGCATTTCTTTTTTCAACCTCCGCTCTTCAAGCTCGGCTAGTCTAGCCAGCTCCTCTGTAAAGTTGTTGGTTTTCTTCATATCCTGTGGAACAACCTCGTCGTTATGCTCATCTTCGTCATAATCATGTTTAGATCTACCTTTGCTCGATTGTTCA
The DNA here is from genome assembly GCA_001661515.1 of Capniomyces stellatus. NCBI lineage: Eukaryota > Fungi > Kickxellomycota > Harpellomycetes > Harpellales > Legeriomycetaceae > Capniomyces > Capniomyces stellatus. The sequence goes on along the minus strand of LUVW01000015.1, from coordinate 189,433 downwards.
TTGTAGATCCTATTCGTGATTTCAGGTCTATCCAGGTCAGCAACCGCATCTGGTCCACTCTTGCTTTTTGGTGGCGGACCGTGGTCAAATGGTATCGATTGTCTTTTTTGGTTGGTACTGCTCAGAATCACGGACTTTTTTCTGACTAACTTTGCTTTGTCCTTTGTAGAATCTTCGCTTTTGGTCTCTTTTGATGCTTTAATAAACCCAAAAAAGCCACTCTTCTTTTTGATAACTTTGGCCTTTTCGCTGTCCTTTGGGTTTGAGGTTGGTGTGCTAAAGTCTCCACTAGGCCTGGACTTAACGTTTGTTTTTTGTGATTCACGTTTTGGTTTATCATAACTAAGTTCATCCACACTAGCACTTTTTTCCGAGTCACACTTGTCCTTGCCCAAGGTGTTTTCCGATGAGGATATTGTTCTCTTGTCGCTAATCTTGAAATCAACGATAAAGTCTCCAAACCCGATGTTGCTTTTATTGTTGCTAATGTCACTAGTGTTGTTGTTTGTGTATCCACTAAAACTGTCCAAATCAAATCTTGCTAAATCCGACTTCTTGTAGTCAAAGTCTACATCTCTATTAGCTGTATCATCTGAACCGTTCTCGTTCCACCCAAACGACTGGCCATTTAAGAACATGGTATCTTCGCCCATTGAACTAATTATGTTGTTTGGTAGCTCGTAATCATGATTGTCTGTTAACTTTGACCTGTTATAACCATATTGATCTTTTGCTTGAGCCACACTGCTTTTTTGTGCATTTGTGTATGTGTCTGCATACGCGTTCTTAGTACTGGTCATGTTATTGACTCTGTCTGTGGCAATCTTTGACTTGCTAATGGTTTTATCTTTAGGCACAGTAGGCTTCGTTTGCTGCTGTTCACTGTTCCTGCCAGAGCTAGTTAAAGAGCTTAACCCCCAGTCGTCAATACTACCAAAATCTAACTTGTTGTTTGGAACAGTTTCTTCGTTGCGGGGATCCAGGTACGACTTGTATCTCGACTCACCCTCCATCCCTCCCATCAGTCCCCCTTGAAAGTTTAGCTCTATTTTATCCAATCGAATCTCAGGTGTATCGCTTCTTGTTTTTGTCCTTTCTTCAATAAAGTACTCGCGTCTAACTTCTGAGCCTGGATCTACCTTGGATTTTGTATTGCTTTGGTCACTATCTTTCCCCCCTCCCATAAACAGGAACGACTTCCGTCTACTAGTAGTGGATTTTTCGGGCGACTTTCTTCTAGTATCTTTTGTTAGTGCCTGGGCCTTTTTTGACTGAGATACATCTACATTTTCCTCCTGTTTTTTCGCTGTATGCACTCTTCCAAATAATGAACCAATCCCCATTTTAACTTTGCTTCGTTTGCAGAATATCTGTGCTAATTTTAATAAATATAAAAGTGATTTTAGTAAAAATATGCTACTGTTACTACGTGATATAACCCTACTAATATAAACATCAGCTAAACGCTTATATACTACTAAATATATCTTTTGAGCTTGATTTAAAGCAACAAGCAAAACCAGGAATAGCTGAACTAAAAAAGAACTGTCCTTGTATTCAACTCTTACTCTACTCTAATAGTCTTTTTAAAAAAAAAAGTCCAAATTGGTATTATAAATATTATATTTCTGTATCAGGTAACTGTATATATCCATTCAACCCAATTTTGAATAAGGTTAGAATACTATTACTCTTACTCTGGTTAATTCGAGGGTTTTAAAGGATATAAAAATGTGTATGGCTTTTTCTTTGCTTTACTTTACTTTGACTTGTTTTCTTTAATTTTGTTTTCTTTTTTTTTCTTTTTGCGTGAACTTGTTGCCAAATGCCTGTAGCCTTTGTTTAACCAAAATGAGGATATTGAGCAAATGTTACTTCTTTAATTGGTATTCATTCAGGTGTAAGTGAATTCTCAGCAACAATTATGTCAATTTTTGCTGCCTTTGCTTTAATATATACATTTTGATTTATATAGTTCAACAAGATTTACTAGATATTTAAACATATTTAACAGCATTTCTTCTCGCCTTAAAATGCTACTCCAAATTCCAATTATTGACGTTGGTTAGCATCTTCCCATTCTTTCGTGGAGAAATAATAATCCACTTTTTTTTTAGTAAAATTAAAAATAAAAGTGTATTCAAAAAAATAATAGTAGACCTTTAGGTTATTAATCTACAAACCAATTTGGATCTCAATAGACTATTACTATTAATAATGCTGCTACATTACTTGCTACTAGTCCTGTTCTATTATCACCACTGTTAATTTTGAAATTGATACTGATATTTATATTGCTTTTGCTATCACCATTGCTGCTACAATTGCTACCACCATTACTATTGATACTACTGTTGCTATTGCTATTACTTTTGCTACTACTATTTATATTAATGTTGCTATTGCTGTTGCCAATACCATCGTTTTTGATCTTATTACATTTCAAATACTTGGTATTTAGCACAGTTGTACGATTATTGATAGTATGTTGGCCGAATTGATTCCAGCAAATATTTTATGTTTAGCACTACCAATCGATGCACTCTTAGCGAGAAAAAAAAAAGACATTGATTGTTCTAAACACAAACCCACACCATTAATCTTGAACAATTATAGCAATTAAATAGTGTTGCATTCTTTTCAACTATTATTATTTGTATTATATGTATATTTACTGAATCTTTTTGAATTATATTACACGTTTAATAAAGTGCAGATACTCCAGCTCTCCAGTTAATAACATTCTTTATATTCACCCTCATTAGTTTTCTCGCTTATCCGTGTTATTGTTAAAACAAATAGATAATGGCGATTTAAATGTGTTAATATATGTATATGTAAATATATTGATTCTTGGTATTCCAGTATCATTCTTGGTTGACAGAGCTGACGACTTGGTCTATTGTTTAATCGCTTAATTGTGTTTGATACTTGGATCTTTTTGACCATAGCATTAGCTGGCGTAAATATCGAAAATTGCATGTATCACTTTGCTATTAATTCTCCTGCAGTTGTATTAATAAACCAAGCGTGCTATTTAACCCTCTAGATATCACGATTAAACGATTTTGCAGCTTCGGTTGTGGAAAATAAAATCATCAACTTTGCCAGGTTGGAAATACACCCCAAAAAAAACTGTTCTACCTTTTAAACAAACGTAGATTAATGTTCTTTTGGTTTTAAAAGCTCGTGTGTAATATTTAGCAAAGTCTTTTATAATTTTCCTTCATGTACTAGAATGGGAGTTTTTTTTTTTTCATGCGCTAGCAGTATATATCTGCAGCATCAACACCAGACCATAAATTTTGTGGGCCTGAATCGTATTTGAGTAGAGTATTTAGATATATTTAATAATCTAGTCTCTAACTATACTCTAATAGCTACTATTATTGGCATTGGTATAAGTTTGATCGACTGTACCCTTATCTAGACATCGGTGTATCTGTATAGATGTCTGTATGTGTCTAGACATACATGTAGACTTTATCCCATGTGTATCTTTTAATACAAACCATCATTACCTTGGAGGAAATGATTACAGTTTAAGCTGGCTTACCTTGGGTTGACGTTGCAAGTGTGTGAAGTATAACTCTAGGAAACGCCTCGCTGCTTTTTTTGTTATTATACAGTTATATATAGTTTTGTGTGTTATTTATGGCTTGCTGGAAGTAATATCATGAATAAAAAAGAGCGACGGTATTAATACGATTATCGGTTTAGTTCTATTAGTTGATTGAGAAGACGAATAGTATTGATATTCTAAAGATATATACTAGCTAAAAACTCGTTAACGTTGAATTTTAAAGTTTGGTGCTTGTTCTTTTCTCAACTTTTTCTTTTCAACTTTTTCTTTTCTCTTCTTTCATTTTTTTTTATCTTTGCTAGCTTTTCAGGTTGACAGTTTTGTTGATATTGAATTCATTTGTGAACCTGAACCCTAAAAGCTTCAACTTTTTTTTTCCCTTCAAACTAGGTGGTGCAAACCTGGTTGGGCTTAAATCTCTTGCATTGTATCATTACTTTTCAAGTTTACAAATCCACAAATTGCACGTCTATTTGTATATTTATTTCTAATTGCTGTTTATTTATAGATTCTGAATATTAAACCCAATTGATCTTTCCCTTTATTGGAGTAATTTCATTGCATTATTATTTTTTAAAAAACAACCTAATTATCGAAGCTTTTGTTTTCGATTAAAACTGTAATAAAAAAAACTCGATTACTTTAATGGCTTACAGCTCTATCTAGCTTTTTAAATCAGCTTTTATTAGGTAACACTTAAATTTACTTTATCATTGCGGATACTTGCCCATCAAATTCACTTTCGCACAGAATAAAGAATAAAAACGTCCATGCTGTAGTGTATTCGGTTTACATAACTAATGTTTACGCAAGTAGGAAAATGTGTTTGTCATCCCGTTGTAATAAAACAACAATGTTTGTCAAATTAACTGTGTTGTTCAAATGGAAAGGCTTTATCAATCTTTTCAGTTTTAAGGTTTTTGCAATGGATAAATAAATGGCTTAAAAAAAAAGCTAATTTATAGGCTAAATTTAATATTAATGCCAATATTTATACCAATATTAAAAAAATGATACAAAAGTAACAAGAGAAAAAGCAAGAATTCAAGAAAAAACTTTTTTAAAAAAACCTCCAGCAATACAACTTGGTCAACATCTGAACATCTGAACATCTGAACAACAAACTTTGTGAACATGCTGCTTTTATAACAGATATTTAAACCGTCTATAACCAAATACATAATAGCAATCCTGCATAAAGCCTGGACTTGGCCAGTTATAGTCTAAAACCTTGACAAAACAAAAAAAACAAACATTAAAGTATAACACAAACTCACAAATCCCCAAACTCACAAATCCCCTAATTCACAAATCCCCAAATCCCCAAATAAAAAATAAAATAAAATTCACAAATAAGTTCACTAGTCCACAAATCCATTTCCAATTTGCTTAGTAAATGAACAAAAAAAACAAACTAAAAGCTTCCTTCCAGGCATTAAAACAGTGGTTCTGAAAGAAAAGTGAGGGAAATTATGAAAGTCGCAAGTAATCAAAACCCCCATTCTCCTATTTGAGTTTCTGTTTTATTAGATAAACCCAGCTTCAGGGGAAACCTACCAAAACGACAAAAAAAGTGGGCTATTGGTTTGCTTCAACGTGAGGCGGGAATTTTTTTCTGGACATACTTGATTTCGTTTTGTTTAACTCGGAAAATACCATAATAATAAGAGCGTTAGACTATTGGGTACTTATTGCTGGATCTTTAAACTTTATAATTCATGGATTTTAGAAACTAATTACGTTAAAAATGTAACGCTACCAAAAATGGAATACTAAAAAATCTTTGTGGGACGTAATATTAGCAAAAGCGATTGATAAAACCCAAAATGGTACCCCAATATAGCCTAATTTCGATGGCGAAGTGTTCTCTCCCAACCACTAATAATGTGAATGTCAAATCGCAATAAACTTTATATTTAGTTCTACTGAACTAGAACATTTTCATGTTTAAACCAAGTTCGGATTTGCCAAAACCCTATTGTTACAAGATTAGATAACTATAACCATAACCACTTTAGCTCAATGTGATTGCAGAAACTCGTTCAATTGCTGAAATTTTAGCTTTATTAACTATAATATCTAGCTTGAATTGTACCTTTTTTAAACCCATGTGGTTCTTATAGGCTGTGTAATTTTTTTTCTCTTTCCTCTGCCTGGCTTCAGTACAACAACACCCAACTATTCTGTAACTGCATTCAACACAAATTTATTTTTTAATATAGCATTAATATATTGAAAAAACTGTGTTTAACTTGTTTTGGTGAATGTTTACCGTAATTAATTGCCTTCTAAAAACTGCAAAATTTTCTTTGCACTAAAAAAGCTTCTAATTTGTAATACTGCAGCAAAACCACACTTGATCCTGCCAACTTATTAACACAAATTGAAAAGCTCGATGCTGATTAATCTACTTGAATTAGAAGGTATCCAATTTGAATTATCTAATCGTCTGCTATCAGTCTATTTGCAGTATTATAGAATTTATTCAGAAAGTGGCTTTATTTAGTTAAAACTATCGATGGCAACTAGACCAAACACAAGAGCTAAAAGTTAAAGTTACATTCTAGCACCATCCTGTTTGCTAGTTATGGATGGTATCTTCTTTAGATTAGTAATAGTGTAGCTCAAGCAAGTGTCGCTGGAAAAGTTCTATTTCCGAGCAATTATACTTGACACACGCGAGTTGCAGCTGAAAATAAATTAATTTGGAATACACGATCTCTAAATGAAAAGTAAAAAAATACAAAAAAACAAAACACCACATTTCTTAAAGCACTAACCCAACAAGGAGAAACACTCCCACAAATTAATTATGCTGGGATAACGGATACTATTCTGATATTGACTGCCAGAGTGACCAAGCTATTCTGCAAAGGTGGGCTTAAAAAGGGGCTAGTATAGCTTATCGCTTTTAAAGTATATAATCCAAAAAAAACAAAAAAGCAAAGGAATGGCTGTAAACCTTGATCGCTATCGACAACTCGAAGCATTGCTTTCGGATCAGAATCCTTTTCTACGCTGATTTTACCCAATAACACCAATTATTAAAAAAATAGTAATTTGCTTAAATATGGACCAATGGTACGCTTGGTAAAACCAGTGAAAAAAGTCATTTGAAAAACTATCAAGTCCCATAACTCTAGTAAAAACAAAATTTTGCCAAGTATATATTGCTGTTTTATTTATGATTGTTGTCATGCACTTGTGCCTCTGACACTTGATAAAATTGGAACGATACAGAGAAGATTAGCATGGCCCCTGCGCAAGGATGACACGTAAATCTTGAGTGGACGCCCCTACGGGGGTAATTTTTTTGATATATTTTTGTCTGACGCGTAAATATTTTGAAAAGTCGGCTTTGTTTCCAGCTTGGCTTATTTACCATTTTAAAATTAGGCGAAATCAGAATAAACCTGTGTGTGTTTATCATTTTTGACGTTACTTGATAGTAAAAAACCAATAAAAGCGAGATATTGAAAAGAATGGACGATTTGTTTAAAAGAATCAGCAACGATCTGAGGATTGTTGAGGAAGTTACAAAGAATGAACTCGAGCTTTTGAAAGAACGAATAGGTAAGAGCAGCTCAAATAAGTACCATCCCGTCATTTAGTTTTTGTTTTGGTTTTTGTTTTGGTTTTAGGTATAGATCTAGATCTAGTTTTAGTTCTTGATCTAGCTGTAATAAGATAGTAAATAATATAAAAGTAAATGTTGAACGAACACTCGTGTTATAAACTTACTAGATGAATTGCAACACGATTTGGGGAGCTCTAGAAGTTTAAATCGATATTATATTAACGAAAACGAATCCTTGAGAGAGATGAATGCAATGCTTGAAAATGCGGGCGAAGATTATAACTTGGGAAACAACGCGCACTATTACGAAATTAAGGCTTTGAAAGCTGAGCTAAACAAAGTGAAGTTTGAACTGGATTCGCTGAAGGCCAAGTATGGAGATTTCGAGCAAAATAGTTTTTATGATCCCAACATCAAAGAAAATAGAACAAAAGGGACACCAGCTATAAACAGAGGAAGTAGTAGACTTATGGCTAGAGATACCGGTACTGTTTTACTCGAGTCTGAGCAAAGCTCAAAAAATAGAAAGATTCATCAAAGTGATCAAAATCCTATTGAAGTTATAGATTTAGATTTAGAGGATGAGGAGGAAGAAGAGGAGGAGGGAGAGGAGGAGGGAGAGGGAGAGGGTGAGGAGGAGGGAGAGGGAAAGGGTGAGGAAGAACAGGAACGGGAACAGGAAGTGGTGGGGGTAGAGGAGGAAAAAGAAATAGAGATAGTGGAAGAGGAAGAGGAAAGGGGCAAGCAGAAGGAGGGAGCGTGTTCTTATATGGATAGTAGCACTGATGGACAATGCGGAGTATCCCAAGAACTAACATCAGGCAACTGCATACCCAAAGCTAAAGGCAACAATGATTTCCTAGGCTTGGATAGAAATGCCCGGTTAGAGGAGAATGGAAAGTCTGCCACCAACTTTTGTGATCTAGAAACACAGCTATCAACCGAGTTGGGGGATAACCCACACCACTTACATCACGATAGTACTGGCACTATGAGAAAATCGCATAATAAGATTGCGTCTAGCGGTCTAAATGGTTACAAAAGTGCGCTTGAACCTAAAATGAACAGAACTGATACACTGGATTTAAACATTTACAAGAATATGTCTGGTATTTCAGAGTCTGGCTTTATTGACGCCAATCTATACCATCCATCTTCGCCAATTTTTCTAGGCAGTTGCGGCGACGAAGAACAGAGTTATAAGGATGGCTTAACGCCTGATAATGCCGAGTTTACACCAACGCAATTGCTGGATCCTGGCTCAGAGGTAGAGTATTTAAGTGAAGCCAACTCTGGTCGAGACGCACACAGCGCACATCTAAATTCCTTCAAAGGCCAAAACCCTCGCGTGTCTGTGCTCAAAAGATCACACGATGGCAATATATCGGGTGCCAGCAAAAAGTAAACAAATAAATGGTTAGACTTTGTTATATAGTGATATTATGTATTTGGATACTCGAGAATGTGTGTATTTGTCCAAACTAACAATACAATAGCCCCCTTGCATTTTTATAATACACGATTATGGGCGGGTAGTCCTTACCATATTCTATGTTGTGTTTAAACCAAAAAAATAAATCTATGATTGAATTTACTTTATAAAAAAACCAAAAAAAATTGAATAAACCAAAAAAAATGAATATAGGCAGATCAAAGCAGACCAAATAGTCAGAAACAAGCAGACGCGCAAAGGAATGCATGCTGTAGATTGCGAATGTTGTAGCAAGTTTTTTGAGGCTGCAGGACCACTGCCACAGGTTGAATTCAATATCCAGCTGATCAAGCCCAGTAAGCAAAACGTCAACGGACTGTCTGCAAACACCGATACATCAGAAGCGCAGAGACACATTCAGTCGGTGTCTCGCCACAGACACGTATTTGTGCCACCTAGTACACCTTGTGAGTTTTGGGATGTAGATTTTCCAGACTCACAGGTCGAATAACCACAGAATTTGTCGCAGTTGTTGATACATATCAGAACAACACAGCTCTGTTGACTAAAGCAGTTGTAACATGAATAATAAGTGTACTATTTTTTTCTAGCCTTGTTTCTGATAATTGATGCCTTTTTTATTTATTTTTATTGAAATTAAATAATGCCTTTTTTGACTAGTTTTTACGATACCGATTTAATTAAATGAAAATAAAGATATTTGGTGTAAAGCGCTTGTACTCGTAGCTTGAGTCTAGCAACATTTAATGTTTTTGTTATTATTGGAATGATATAGATATATATAAAAATTAGCCGTTTTTTGGCTACAGGTACGAAATTCGTTTTAATTAGTGTTTATTTTGGTAACTGTGAATGAAATAATAGGTAACGTGAGACATAGTTTATATAATTTGCAATTTGCATAACTTTTGTGTTTTACCCAGGTTGTGTGATCTGTATAGTTTCATTAATGCTTTATTTGAGCTTTATTCAGAATCTTATGACCAAGCAATTGACAAACATATAAATAAAGCTAAAAGGGAAAACTTTTTTTTTGGCTTTTAGTTTGAAGGCTTATTGCAGTTACAGGGCCAAGTTGCTAATTAGTTTAATTATTTTCAAGATAAAAGGGAACGTGAGTTTTATTGATGACATTTAAATAGCGCCTGAAAGACCAAAATGGAGTATTTATGTTGCTATTTATAAATCAAGCGAATGTAGTGTATGGCCATCATTTGGAATAAAGTGGTCAAGTATTATATACTGAGATTTCGCGGGAGTTATATTTTTTTTTTTGAACACTAATTTCAAACCAAATTTCCAATGAGTTTAATTTCATATCAATTAATTTCCTGATTAATACCAGCACTATTGTTACATATATTTTTTAAGCAAAAAAAGTCGAACTATACTTTGATTTGTAAGTTTATAAAGCTTGGTTATAATTGTCTAGTTGTAAAAAACAAAAGGTTTAAAATAGAAAAACATCTTTATTATCGTCAAAAATAGAGCAAGCTCGGCTGAATAGGAGTAATAACAAGAATAACAAGAATAGGCGAATTAGTACGATCAAGTGGGTCAAGTCCAATATCCAAAGTTTATCGAACTATGTACAGATCTCTGTATGCTATAATATCGAAAAATAAAGGGAATTATTAACTGAACAAGTTATTTAAACATTGTTTTGTGAACAGCAAACCAGGAGCTAGGCAGTAGTCGGATACTTTTTAATCTACTGAATATAGGAATTTCGCCAGTCTCAGCCACCAACACTGAAAATACAGCCAGTCGGTTATCGAATCATTGGAGTTTAAAAAAAAAAGAAAATAGTGGTCAAATTGATAACTGTTGTTATTACTGTTTGAATCATTATTGTGGGAGCGCGTGTCTTTATTTTTTACACACTAAAACAAAACAGCAGTCGAAAAGGAGTACAAGCAAATAGCGATAAAAACAAGTAGAATAGATATAGAGAGAGAAGAAGAAGAAAGCAAAAGCAAAAAAAAGGTAGTGCAGAGCAAAGCAAAGCAGAAAGCAGAACAGAAAGAGAAAAAAAATGAAGAAAAAGTTGGGATTCAAGTTGGTAGATCCTCCAAAGGGGATATTAAAGAATGGAACTTCTGATGGTTGTTCGAGTGAAAAGCAAGTCCAGTAAGTTGCAATAGTTAATGAAATATGCTAAGGAAGCAAAGCATGAACTAGATGGTTATACTTTGATTGCCCTTGGTATTTGTTTTATCTATTTCATTTCATTTTAAAATTAATTTTTAAAAAGAGAATGAGGAAGAGTCAGGAATCATGCTTGCCTGAGGCAAAAGCACAAGCAATGAGTGGTTGAGTAAATATGTGTATGATAAGAGCGTGCCAAAGTTTATAGCTACCATGACTGGACATGTGTTGTAGGCTTAAATGGGATGAAGAGAACCTAAGAATAACAGAGATGCAAAAAGATTCAAAAATGAAAATCGATGAACCACCAACACCTTTTGTACATTACAACATGGAAAACGACGTGTCACTGCAGGATTTAGATGGCAAGTGGGCTAATAAAGAATATGTAATATACGAACATGAGTATAGTGGTTGTATGTAATGTAATTTTATTGTTTGTGCAACGGAATAACGTTATGTTGTTTGTAATTTGATGTAGAGCTGAGATTGTCGCCGACCAATTCAAGAGGATCTTCTGTTTCTTCTTCACCAAAGCGAGCAAAATTTGCTGATGAGGCAGAATGGTCGTCGGATCCTTCAGAAAGCGAGGGGGAGGATGAAGATAAAAACGAAACAGAAGGTAACCTATTAAAGTTGATTGTGTGATTTGATTATGGACTTTACTGTTATCTTTACTTTAATATTTGAAGGAAATGGGGGGAGATAGTGAAAGGATAAAGTAAAGTAAAAGAATGGTATGGCATGATGCGGTATTAGATGATATGAATGTGGTATGGTATGTAAATATGTATACGATTTGTATTTGGTTATTTAGAGGAGAAGCACAAAAGGTTTGAAATGTTGAGAGCAAAGCATTATGCAAAAGAAGGAATATACGTCAAGAGTCCACTGCTCAAAAGTGAGGATGGCATAAGTCAGGGAAGTAACGGGAAGCATCCAGAGCTTGAAAGCCTGACCAAAAACGTCAGTAATGCAGGAGAGGAGAATGAGGATGAGGAGGAGTTTTATGATAACGAAGATTCAGAGGAAGATTCAGAAGAAGAGTCAGAAGAAGAGTCAGAAGAAGAGTCAGAAGAGTCAGATGATGATGGCAAGTTTGAAGACAGTTCAGAAGATGCGTATCAGAGTTCTGACCAGGAAGTCGCCGTGGAAGGGAAACAGGGAGCAGCGGTTGGTGGATTGGCTGGCGAGACAACAGGGAGTGGAATTGATAGCTCAAGCAATGTGGCGGTCGGTGCAGATGTGGTGCCACCACAGCAGCGGAGGGAGTCGTCAACGTACAACCAGAGTATCAGCAACGAGCTCAGCGTGACAAAGTCGTTCCACGATACGTATTGTTCATCAGAAGATGAAGATGATTCTTGAGGATTGAAATTGGATGATATTTTTAGCTAGCTATAAGCTCTTATTTATATATAAGTTTGTCTACTTTTTTTTTTTTTCTTTTTTTTTCTTTGAAACAAAAGCAAACCAAGTTTGACAAGAATAAAGATAAATAAAAATAATAAATAAATAAAATAAAGAAGAGTGAGGGGGGGGAGTCTAGCTTGAGTTGCAAGTAAACGAGTTTGGAAATGATAGGTTAAGGGCAGATGTGACGAGGTTTAACCAGATCGGACTGGTGGATTTGATGTTCATGAAAACTTTGAGTTTTAGTAGCGAAGGGGATTCAGAATTGAATTTGTAGATCTTGATTAATGAGGCGACTCTGGGGTCAGCAAGACCCGGCTTGGAGGCAGTGATTCTGTAGTGGTTGAAGGGGATGGAGACCAGGCTTGCAAGCAGCACACAAACCATTAGATCGTCACCACTGTTATTAGGACTGCTGCTGCTGCTACCCTTGCCAGTGTTCGGACCGCCAGCCGGGAGTAAAGGATCCAAAATATCGAGTACATCCAAGTCAACGACATTCAATCCACTAACCAGCGCAATACAATCAACCAAACTCATCAAGCTCTTCACAGTACCAGTCTGGTCTAGTCTGTACATGGTTGACAGTTCACAGACAAAACTGATGCTTTTGCTTGAAAACTCGGTACTGTTGCTTGACTTTGCAGAGAACTGGTTGGAAAAGTCTAGTTTACTCATAACTGGTTTGGCGTCACGGCCATAGTCCCCAGAACCACTGCCTGAACTCAAGCACATTGGCCCAAGCAGAATGTTTACAAACGAGTTTATTGTGCTGGATTTTGTTGGATCGCTTATGTTGGTCATTTCAACAGCGAGTTCCAACCTACATCCGGTTTTGTCGTTTTCAGTAGTTGTCTGTGGGAATTCGTTGTACTCGACTGGAATTTCGACTTTGAACTCCTTGTCCAGCTGGCCAACATCCAACTCAACAAACCCACCAACTCCATTTTGTCCACCAGCACCAGCACCAGCACCAGTACCAGCACCAGTACCAGTACCGGCTCCACTTTGGTTTCCAGGAGCTAACAATGCAAGTCTTATGGACTTTGTTGTTTTCAGTACCTTTGACCTCAGCTTAACGTGCAAACCAAACGTCAACCGAACCAAATCACCAGGCCTGTAAACAGCGTGCTTTGTTTTGTCACTTCCAAAAAACTCTAAAAACTGGTCAACAAGTCTCTACATTACACACCAGTCACATTAAGGGGTTTTGTTACTAATCAGTCGTTTTATATCCTTATTAAAAATAATTTATAAAAGGAATCGCTCGCCACCACAACTTCACAACTTACAATGGTGATCCCATCTTGCTTTACTATATAGTTTGAACTCCAAGTCTTGTACAGATCACTATCAAACTTCTTTACTCTAAACTCCTTCATATCTCCATCTGCGTTTCCATCTACAACTCCACTTTCACTTTCAAGACTGAATTTGTCGCTGTGCTGAATGCTGGTTCCGCCTCGCCTGAGACTGACTTCTTGGCTGCTATTAGGCCCTGCGTTGGTTTCATCGCGATGCCCAGGGCTTTGGCCTAGTTCAGGGTCCAAGTCAAGATCCAGCTGAACAATAGGGATCGAATCAACCTCACGGCTGCTGTCCTCATCGGTGCCTTTCTCCACGTCAGTGCTTTCTGTGTTTGCCTTATTTTTTTTTTTGGCAACTTGGCTCTTTCTCCCTATATAAAACCGCTCATCAACCCCTTTAGCCATGCTTGTCACCTTACTTCTACTTTTACCTTTGCCTATGCTGGCCAGTTCTGAGCCTGAGTTGAGCCCCACTCCTACACCTAGACTGCCCAGGCTGCTGGCCATGTTCTGCATTAGTAGCTGGGTTTTGTCATAGTCAAACTGAACCAACAAACTCATTTTGGTTGATGGAATCATGTCTAAACTATGCTTCACATTTTCAGCATCCAGTGACTCGGCCAACGGCAACGGAACCTCGATTCTTGACTGAGCAACCGGCGCTATTGGATTGAGTTCATACACGCAGTACAGATTCTTTAACACGTTTATTGTGTACTTGAGCGCATCCCTCATTCCACGGTCACGCGTGTAGCCAGAATTGTCAGTCCCACTACCGCAGTCCTCAAACAAACCATCAATAACGCAAACACCCCACTTTAACAGCCCAAAATCCCTGCTAAAAAGTGCCCCAGATCCCGCAACCACGTCCAGTCGTTTCACGCACATCTTGATAATCGCCACAAACTCTTTGGTTCTGGCCTGGTAAACCTCGTCGCTGCCTCCATCAACACAGTCCTCAACAATCAGCACAAACCGGTCCATCAGCTCAACAACAATCTTGAGTGCCGACCTGAAGCACACGTCCCACCCAATAAACTGCTCGTTCATGCTGTTCTTGCTGGCCAACAGAAACTCAGGGTCCAGAATCACGTCCAACACCGACTCCAGCTGGTACGAATGCACCACAAACTCCCGATACTCTCCAACTATATACACTGCCGCATCGAAAACTGCTGCGTTCAGCGAATCTCTGCCTCTGTGCCTAGCACTTGTTATGTAGTCCATCATCGTTGCCACACTAAACCTCCGAGCTGTCTTGACCCGAGCCGCAACGTCAACCAACTGCTCTCCAATCGTTCCTCCCAGCTCCACCTTTGCGCTCTCGACCAGCCTCATTAGCACCGAAATGTACCATTCAAATTTCCTCATCGCTGCGTAGCTGTTGTGGCTGCACATGTACACTATCGCTTCCACCACCTTTTTCCGGTAAATCTGCTCATCAGCTGCCCCAAAATTCACGCTTTTCTTTGACTGCTGCCCCGATCCGTCTCTACTCCTTCCACTGCACTCGTCCCTATCCTCATCCTCTCCATTATAGCTGCTGGTCTCGTCTTGATCGTCCATGTTCAGAATCTCGTTGTTCAACTCCTTCCCCAAATCCCCCGATAAAACCGCTGTTGCTGACGACTCAAGTTGGCTGACCAGCAACTCAACCATATCCTGCAGGTTGTTCTTGTCAACCATCAGTCTTGCTGCATCAAGCGCCTTTAGTCTGATGCTCAGGTCAATGTCGTCCAGCCTCTCCACCACCGTGTCAATGTACTGAATCCCCAGCTTCGGGTACTTTTCCTGCAGCTTCCCCAGCGTCTCCAGCCCAAGGTACTGCAGGTTCTGGTCACTCGAGTTGACAAACTGCTCAAGCTTCTCTGCACAAATCTCCGCCAACGTCATGCTTCTCCCGTCCTCACTACTACTCTCTATCCCCAGATCCACAACTCCTCCCGCAACAGCCATGTTTATGCTCTCGTACAACAACGACTTTGCATCCGTTGTGTTGATCAGCTCCAACAACGGCCCGTGTAGCTTCTTTGCCAGCCTTGGCTCAAGTGGCGTCAGTGCCGCAAACAGCTTCACTATCTTTATTATCATCCAGTTGCTGTTTGATTCGTTCAGCAGCTTGTACAGCTTAGGCGCTAACGCCAAGTAGCTCCTCGGCTCTGCCTTTGCCAACTCGCACACCACACTTGCTGTTGTCGATACCACCGCCGTGTCGTGATCCCCAAGCCTCTCCTTCAGTACTGGAAGAACCCTATGCACTCCATCTGGGTACTTTATCATCAGCTTATATAGCACCAACACTGCTTTCTTTCTAATAAACCCATCTCTGTGGTTTGCTACCGCCAATATGTCCTCAATCAAATCCACTCCCAGCTCCAAAGACATCAGCTCACTCAGCCCCTCCAACGCCAAGCTCACCTCCATTAAATCTCGTGACGCTAAATCCTAATTTCAGTTCATCATTGTTCAATATTCTATATCAAGCTCGCTAATCCTAATTATTGCTCATTGCTCCTCCCTCTCCCCCTCCCCTCAGCCTTGCTTACTTGAACATTCATCGCATTCAATTACATTCTATTAAATTGACCGTGTTTACCTTTCGGAATAAATTCGTGGTCAGCATTAGCACATCTGTTTCCTCGTAAAAGGACTGAACCGCTGCCAAATACCCTATCCGCTTTTCTTCATATTTGCCTGCCGCCATAACCTCAACCACATTAAACGAAGCCCAGCTAATATCATATCCCAGCATTTGCAACTGGTAATCCCAAACAACCCCACCACCAATCAGAAAAAAAAAAGAGGTATACAATTTAGCTATTTTCATTCTACTTCACTTTTATTTTTTTGCCTTTCTTTGACATTAAGCAAACTTTTTTTCTCCCATCAAAAACTATACTGAATATAATTCTTTCTTACGTAGACCAGCTTTGATATAGCTTTCGCCTTGACCTCGGGGTCTCTTGATGCCACTTCCTTTTGAATGCCGACTAGATTCTTTTTGAGGTATTTTATTTCATCTTTTTTACTTGACCGTAGCCCCTTAATGAATTCTGTCAAGTTCTTTTCGAACATCTCTATTTACTTTTTGTCACACTAGTAGTCTTTCCCTATTTTTCTCTATCGTTACGTTGACCACGGTTTATAACTGATGTGCTTTTTGCTATTTTTCTTGCTCGGTTCAGATTACTTGCAAAGCTCACAAGCAACTTCAGTCACTTTATTTGTTTATTTGTTTAAATCATAATTGCTCGCCAAAATTCAAAATTTAATAAATATTATATTATAGTGGCAATAAAATCAATATCGATGATATCGATACCACACAAATCCATTCTTGGTTTTTGGTCAGTGAAATTATATTCCATTGCTTGCAAACAAAAACACAGACCAAATACCTACAGATCTCGCTTACTATCACAAACACACTTAGTTTGCCACTTTATTACCTTGGTTTTTTCATGATATATACGTATCTAGAGGGCTAATAAACTGATCTTCTTTCTTCCATATCCATATATATGATTGAAATCGGCAAGTTTGATGTTTAAAGTTATCACCCTCCTTATCTACTTTGTATTAATGTATTTAACGACTCGGGTTGACCAAGAAACCACTGCGCCAACACACATTAACACACAACAACACACATAAACACTTATCAACACATAATATTCATAATCAAGGTTATTTAGCGGTTAGTCTGCTCAACCACCTAAAAGGTGTGTGAACACCAATTATTGCTGTAATGAAATGCGCCAACATTCTGCGATTGAGCGATATTTTCAAACACATTCGCTTAAATGGGCTTACTGATGTGAGACAGTAAAATAGATATTTGCTTTATGTCTATCAGGAGATAGAGGTTGTAACCCAGTCAGTCGAACTTGGTATGGAGACTAAGCCCAATGGTTATAGCTGGATAGGAGAAAGGATAACAATGTTTACTATTAATGTCAACAAATTAGCAAACGTACCAAA